>LFNC01000240.1:0-54992 GCA_001235845.1 Perkinsela sp. CCAP 1560/4 | reverse complement strand
TGATCTCCAACTCCACCGCGATCGCCGAGGTCTTCGCCCGCATCAATCACAAATTCGACCTCATGTACGCCAAGCGCGCGTTCGTCCACTGGTACGTCGGGGAAGGCATGGAGGAGGGCGAGTTCAGCGAGGCGCGCGAGGACCTCGCGGCGCTCGAGAAGGACTACGAGGAGGTCGGCGCAGACACCGCCGACATCGGTGCCGACGACGACATGAGCGAGTTCTAAGGAGCGACCACGACGACACCCACTTTGACGCACCGCCATGACATCACAGCATGAATATTGATAGGTTACTGTTGCATGTTTGTTGGCGTATGCGTGTCGCAATCCGTGCTTTCACTCACCCATCGAAGTTTTTCAGTGTTCATTTAAGATATTGCTAGAAATGATCTGTGCCCATTTAGGGTGGTGGGTGGCTGTGTGTACCTGAGCTTGTCGACAGAACCGATGATTTGCATTGCGGTATATGTACCATTGGCCCTATGAAAGTGTAAAGGCAGAAGCTTTTGTTAGCGACTTTTAATCTACATGCCCAAGCTCATCCGCAGTGATACTGTCGGTGAGGGGTTTGGTATACTGGAAACGACATGTGCCTCTTCAAGGGTAAGTCTATGTTCATTATGACAGGGAAGCTGTATCGGGGCTTTAGTCAAATAGCCCGCAAGTACTCCATGAGAACCTTCGAAAACTAGGAATTCAGATGTAGCTTGATGATGAAATTGGTAATCCTGCTATACGCGGCTATGGTATGGATGTGGGGCAGACATGCTTAGGAGATATTGACGTCGAATAATGNGTGGCTGTGTGTACCTGAGCTTGTCGACAGAACCGATGATTTGCATTGCGGTATATGTACCATTGGCCCTATGAAAGTGTAAAGGCAGAAGCTTTTGTTAGCGACTTTTAATCTACATGCCCAAGCTCATCCGCAGTGATACTGTCGGTGAGGGGTTTGGTATACTGGAAACGACATGTGCCTCTTCAAGGGTAAGTCTATGTTCATTATGACAGGGAAGCTGTATCGGGGCTTTAGTCAAATAGCCCGCAAGTACTCCATGAGAACCTTCGAAAACTAGGAATTCAGATGTAGCTTGATGATGAAATTGGTAATCCTGCTATAAGCGGCTATGGTATGGATGTGGGGCAGACATGCTTAGGAGATATTGACGTCGAATAATGCTTCCACCATTTCTTTCATGGTTTGCGTGAAACTTGACATCGCTTGTCAACTTCCTCGTACGCCTCCTGCTTATGTGCAATCAGCCACCCATACACTCTGCCCAGTGACAACCATCGGGTTGTTTGTTTAATTGTTTGAAAGTGCAATTTGATTAAGCCACTTGTGCAATTTGCGTGTGCCTTTCGACACGGATGCACATGCACTCTGTTTTGTGTTTATTCGTCTGGGCTAATCTCATCCCGCACTTTCATCCACAGAGAATTAATGGACGTTCTCTCATCTTGCCACCAGAGGGATCAGGGATCCCCTATAGGAGCGATCGGCGGTCTCCAGCCCCCCCATGGATGGGTACTGAGACCCACCTTGCGGCGGCCGTCCATAGGGTCGGCGCCAAAACAGAAACACAGCGAGCGTTTGGAAGGCTCCTGGCTTCCCTCACGACGGGGTACTGGTCCAACCCACCACGAAGAGGTTGCCTTCCGTCGGGTCAGTCAACCATTGGGTTTTGCTATGATCAGGGCACCTTTTGCTCAGGAGAAGAGATGACTTTCTAGGATCTCCTAGGAAAAGCGATCAACCTGATCATGTGATCAATAAACCTCGCATTGAAGTCCTTTTTTCACCGCAAGATAAACTTAATGAGAACCGCACAAGGTTCATCTCTCTCATGCATCCACTCAGAATATCCTGCTGAGACCGCGTAGCGAATCCGATTGCTCTGCCAGTCATCGATCCACACCCGTGCAAGCACCGATTTGTTTTGACTCCCACCCAGGAACCAAAGCGTCCATGAACTCACAGTACAGATTTTTGATGTCGAGTGCGGTGTGCTTTAAAGTGCCCATAGGAAGTGCAACCAAATGAAAATCACCAATTTTCCTCTGGTGCTCAAAATGATCCCGAATGTCCAATATCGGGATAGCACTGATGCGCCGGCGTGTCTAGGGTGACAGAGAATGCCCATTTGGAGGCAACGAGGTTCGCAAAATCTCGGAGTGACACTCCGTGTCACAAGTGAACTTGCTTCATTGCCTGGGAAGCCAAAGTCTCATTACATGGGTTTAAATGAATGGCGTCGCCTTTGTATCGCATGTACGATATAAAACGGACCCTGTCGAATAGCTAATGTCAATGCTGATATACTTGTAAATGTATTTAAATAGTTTGACGTCTGGAATTCGCACGAGATATCCATCTTCCACTTTTTCGAAAAAACGGCTCGCCGCAGTCCCCTCACATCCTAAAAAATGCACGATTATGACACAGAAAATCGGATTCGCGACCTTCTGGGCCCTATTTGCGCACCTAAAGGAGAAGCTGAGAAGACGTACATTGGATGGGACAAGAAAGCTCTCTTTTGCATCAGTATCGGTGAGTGCACCTCCTCCAGATGGCCTGTAAACTTGTCATTCCGCCATGGTGGTTGGTAGAGGCAAATGTGTGGTATGCGCTCTCTGATAGCCCCTACTTTTGCTGGATCTTTCCAAATAGTGGTATCGTTGACCTTGCGCACATGTGACAGACCATATTTATGAACCCAGTCCTCTTTAAACTGCCTGTCGGCTCTTTTGTTTTCCTTAGGTATATGATGAACTATAAAACCCTTGTAAAAAACCTTAATCCTGGATTTTGCGAGAAAATTCCAGAATTAACTATGCTCTGGTTATGCGTATAGAAACATCAAATGAAAAGCATTTTTACCTACATGTATGGTCCATTATATTTTCTCAAAATGCTCATTTACTTCGTCGACCATCGAGCGAAAAGCAGCAGTTGACAAGTTTCTCGAATTGCGCGCTTTGTCCGCGTTTTGACCTTTGTGAATATATATTCCCTTTTTTTCTACTGCAAGATGACGGATGTCTGGTCGGCGGTACGTGAGCAAAAGCTCCCTCATATTGGGACACGATGGACACAGAAAAACCTCATCGCCGTCAGTCTGTTGTGCGGTTTGGGGATGATGTTACACGGTGGATTCCTTACGCACAAGTATTTTCACGAAGAGAGTATTCGCATCGAGTACACAGACAGCAATTGCACATGGTGGACGGCGGAGAAAGCTATCTTGGGCAACGAGATTTTATCGATGGGATGTATGACAACGAGAAAATTTGTTATTCCCCATGCAATTTCAGCCCCCCTGCTGAGCTATCGTCTGGTCAATTTTGACTACGCTGACAGCGCAGTTTTTAACGATACGCTCAAGCTGTATAACTCTGATGGAAAATGTATCTGTGATACGTCAAATCCACCGAGAAAGGGTACGACTAGGCCAGACAGAGATGTCTGCGTGGACGTCAGAGGGTTTTCCAATCGCACTGCGCAGGGAGTGAATATTGACGAATGGAATAGAGCCCCCATGCTGCGGTCAATGCGAAGACCTTGGAAAAGGATAGTCGGAGATCTCCTCCCTGGCGAATACACTCTCGTAATCTCTGACCGATACCATATGCGGGAACCGAACGGACGAAAGTATGTAGATTTACACGTGGACAAATGGCCAGGTATATGGAGCCACTTGCTCGGACCCATGCTTACAGCTGTAGGCACAATTCAGACAATTCTCATCCTGATACTTGCTTTGGTTTTCCGATTCCGCGGAAGATCTGAAAGCAAATTTCGGCGAAAAAGCTTACTCGTTGACGCGAATATGATAACAACTGATTTGCCGGAAGCGAAGGATTTCGAATTTATTTGAATTGAGTGGAGTTCTAGAAGCGACCCTGGACTTTTTATGTGAGCTCACGTGGTATGTACAACCTTTTGTTATTCAAAATCCACTCGTTGAGCTCCTAACCTGGACTGCAATTCAGTGCAAAAATCTCACCCTGGGGGAGAACGTCGTTATTGTGAGTCTCAGTGAATAAATAGAGCTTTCGGGCAACTGCAAAAAACGTTTACCTGAACACAACATGCACCAAATACGTCTACATTTTTTCTTTTCGGTCTAGATTTTTGCCAATATGAACTGAATCGTGAATATCAAAAAAGAATTTCGCTTTACCGGAGCTTCACTTGTACAGTACCTACGATCCAGCGGGTTAAAGCAGTGTTTGCGGAGGACGCTTACCTCGTTACTTTGAGGTTCTTGCTTTTATTGATAACTCAGTAGTGGAACAGTGGTCTTGACTAACCTTCCAGCGAAGATGCGAGCGATTCTGTGTTTTTTAAAGGCAAGTGGAAATTTTGTTTTTTCAATAATGGTTACTCGAAGCTCCCGTTTTTAGATAGGGCAAAAAATACCGATCCAAACATTCAACAAAACACTTTTCAAAAGTTTCGAAATCTTCAAGATCCCAGAAGCCCAAGTGTGTTTCTTTTTAAAGATTATCAAATCAATTGAACCACTGAATTCAACGTGATCCACATGACCCCACTTGAGGTACGCGGTGAGTTGTATCGATCGGGTCAATGATAATGAATACTGTGGTGACCACGTGCATTAAAGCCTTGTAAGGAGCGTGTACTTCCCTTGTGTCGGGTATACTTCGATCCCCAAAGCATAGGTCGTTTTGCCATGGCTCAAGCAAATGAGAAAGCATTAAATATTCCTACAAATAAAGTAAATTACATGGCAAATACTTTGCATGGGTCGATTTTGAAAAGAAAATAGCTGATCACTCCATGTTGGACATTCGTACACTGTTGGCTGAAATTTATTGAGACGAAGAGCAAAGTTCACTCACACTTTTTAGAATCGATACTGTCATTTACGTTCTCATCAGAAGTCTTCGAAGCTACTAGAAGCTTCATAAGCGATAATGTAGATGGATTATCTACGAAATTGTGGAATGATGTTTCCTCTAGCTCTGACGAGGGTTTAGCTTTGTCTTTTATGCACAGCTCATCCAGTAGTGCTCTTGGACTCCAATTAGAATCAATGCATTCTTGTAGAAGGTCCTCGCACTCTCGCATTTCTTTGTTGCCAACATACATATGAAGAGTCGAGCACATATCACTCTTGTTCAACCCAGACATGTCTCTGCGAAGCTCACTGGGAATTGTGTTTTCAACTGCACGACAGTAAAACTCTGCTTTCTCTTTGAGAAGTTGGATCGTTTTCGGATCTTGGAATAGGGACCTTATCGACGGAAATTTTCTTTTCCGAGATATCTCTGCATTTGGTGAGATTTTCTTATTCAAAAGTGAATGTAGCACGGTTGATTCGTGTTCCGAGATCGTGTCTACACAAGTCTCTCCCGACCTAAGATGGGAATTTATTGCACTTAGTTTTGAGTCGAATTGCTCTTTGCTTTCTTGAAGCCAAAAAATACAAAGAGGAAGTACTGCTTCATTCGAATTTGATAGATCATGTTGCGCTGGAATACGTCTATACAGCCCATATACCCCACTATTCAGCGCTCTAAGCTCGTGTGCTCGCGGGAACACGATATAACTGTTTTCTACCTCCAAGTTTTCCTTCTCGTACCATTTCAAAATGAAATATTCCATGGACAATTCTTGATCCAAAGCTATAACTCGCGAAAAAGTGCACACTCCCTTTCTGTTATCGGCAGTGACCTTGTTTGTTGAAGGGTCTCTGAGCATTTTCCCAGCCAGAAAGGATAATAGCTCCTCACTATTAGTTTCATCCCCTTGCACTACCTTTATCGGAGTGACAGCGGGAAGCATGATAAGATTTTTAACACAAACTAGAGCTTGAACGCACCGGTATATCATCACGTCTGCGCAATCAGCGCCCATGTGGTAAAAAGAACTTAAACTTACTACCATAATACTAACATTCTTTAATCAGTTTAGTCTGCGACGATATTCCAGAGCACCTGCGTATTGTGTACGCATTGCAGAGAATGCAACTGAGGTGCATTGTTGTGACTCATCACTGGATAAATCAAAAGAAGGATAAAGCAATTTTAATTTCCCGTTGAAGCACTTTGCCTCTGGATACTAAATAAATCTAGTAATTAGGACTTATCGTTGGAAATCTACTCACAAGATTGTTTTGCAATTACATTAAGATGCTACGTTCAACGCAGTTCTACGGAGGAATCCATAAGGTAAATTCGCCCAGCAATGACTATGTCCCAGGTGTTTTTTCCAAGATTACTCGATGTTTGGTTCATCGATTGCTACCCGCATCACTAAAGAACCTTCTCTCCAGAAAGTTTAACTCAAACTGTGTCCATCTCAAGACAATGGAAATACAGTTAGATTGGTTGAGAAAACATCAATCTCCGCTGAAAATTCTTGATCTAACTGAGAATGTCACTGAAATCGGAGAAATAAAGCGAAAATATAAAGAGCTTACTATAAAGCATCACCCTGACCATGGCGGAGATCGAGACCAGCTTGAGCGAGTCCAGGCAGCTTACGGGATGCTCATGGACCCGGGCAGCATGTGGTACCTCGACGGAAATTCGGCCGAGTTGTCTAAGCAGATTGGTAGAGCCTTGCACCGAAAACGCCAGGTTCAGCTGATTGGCCTTAGCGTTTGGATCTCTTTGTTCGTCGGTTTGTGTGTGGCCGGGTGGTCTCTTTTAATACCAGCAATGGAGCGTTTGCTAAATTGGATCGATCCGAAATTCTTCGAGTTCATGCTAAAAAGAGAAGCAGTTGATCGAAAGGATCTCGAGGATGGCAAAGAAATAGATCATGATCCAGTAAAGCTGGCGCCAAAGCAGATAAAGAAGCTCAAGTACCCAGGGAGATACCTCGACGAATTGTAAATTTATTCGATCAGCTTAGATAAACTGACAGAAAACGAATTACGAAACAGTACGCTGGACGCAACACTGGTTCGTTTGCTTATGTGAAATAATAGCAAGACAAAAATTCTCCAGATTCGTGAGGCTTGTACTTGACCGCCCTACAACCTATGGACGGAGAAATCATCTAGTGATGTTCTTGAATTAGAAGTATCTTTCGACGTGCTCCTTTTCTCTTTGACTTTAAAGAGAATTACTAGGTTCAGTCGTGACATATTCATTGGCAATTTGTGAGTACATAGATTTTCTTTCTTTTAGTCAAATGCAACCGTTTGCTTTTATCAACAGTGCAGAGTTGCGGAATGACACGCCTTGGTCGCTTTGATTATGGTTCCATCCCTCATTCACACACTGACCCGATGAAAGGCCACCCCTTCATGGTGGGTTGGATTAGTACCTCGCCTTAGGGGATCCAGGAGCCTTCTAACCGCTCGTCGATTCTCTGTTTTGGCTCCGACCCTATTGATGGCAGCCGCAAGGTGGTGGGTCAGGACTTGTACCCGCTACATGGGGAGACCGCTGAGTATTGCTAGGGAGAATCCACCGGTGGCGAGACAAGAGCGACATCAACTAATTCTCTGTGGCTCGAAACGCGGGGTGTAATTAGCCCACATGAAATACGCTTCAAGCAGAGGGCATGTGCATACGTGTCGAAAGGCACATGCAAATTGAACAAACGGTTCAGTGAAACTGCACTCTAAAACAGTTGCTCGCTGGGACACAGCCAAGATTGATAGTCTCACCGTTACATCGAGTGCGTGATGAAATAGTTTCAGTGCGACGAATTTCCGCGTGCGCCCTCGATACCGTTGCAACTACACCAATATTCTTGAACCTTGACGGATGGAATGTACAAAATGAGGTTCTAGCTGCGGCGACAAGAAGATTTCTTATCTATGAAGGATACCAACGTTCAGAAAACCGGATTTGCAACCTTCAGCACCTCGATGTAATAAAATTACATACAGAATGCAAATCATCAGATGATCACTCATTGCGCAACTGTTTTCCGTCCCCAAAAAGCTTTTCTATTCGAATGGAAATCCAGTAGAAAATGGAAGGCGTACAAATTATTGCTAGTGGGAAGTCTCTCCAAATCAACACAGCCTTCACACATGTTTTCTTCGAAAACAGCATTTTTGGTATTCGGTGGGATTTGATCTGCATAAAACGTCCAGCCCCGAGCTTTTTTTGAAGTGCATTTTAGTTGAATCGTCTCGTTCAGTTTGCATGTGCCTTTTTAGACACACATGTACATGCTCTGCGTTTCTAGCGGAATTCTTCCGGGCCAATTTTATCCCATGTTTCTCCACGGCATTGGTAGATGTTCGTATTCGCCAATTGCCACCAATTGGGGGATCGCATAGCAATATTTTGCATCTCCAGAACCTTCCCGCAATACAGGTGTTGATCCACCATAAAGAGATAGTCATCCATCGGTTCAACAGTGAACTGGTCACAACCCCTCCATTCGGCGATGTCTTTTGGGGTATCTCGACTTCCACAAATGTCGTAGAATCCCTTTTGAGAAGTTCCCTCAAAAACATTTCCATCAAGGCTTGCTGAGAAAGTGAGGCATAGTCAAGTCTCTGTGGCGATGGATCAACTGAATGAAAAGCCATAGTGAGATACATATCTGTCAGTATTGTGAAGGAAACAGCGAAAATTCAATATGTTATTCTGTGGAAAATGGAAAAGTTGTCTACACAAGAATGCCGAAGAATGCACTGCGGTCTCAGTGTAAATTAAAAAACGTCCCTGCGACGTGATTGCACGATCCCTGCATGTGGGCGACTGCCATGTTGGCCTTCGCAAGTTTGCCAATTTGGGATTTGCATGTTGAAATCCACCAGTACATCGCACGTCTTGGCCTGTAGAACGTCAATGCAACCTGGTCATGTTGTGTAAGATGATCCATTTATTATTCCTTTTTGCCGTCCTTTCGCTGAATATTGCCAAGAGTGCTCATTGTGAGCTGAGGCAAAATCGCGGCTCTCGTCATCGTTATTTTGGTGAGAAAGAAGTTTTTCCATGTGTCGAAGAGCTTTCTGAACACATCTCCCGCATCTGCCGAGGGTTCGACGGGGCGCGAAAGCATGATGGCGAGGTTAGCCAGTCGATCCCATGTTGGAAGAATCGGTCCAACCGAGCGTGTTCTGTTCCAACCGAGTCGTTCCGTCCAAAAGTGTCGCGGATTATTATGCACGGCAGTGGCTGGAATCGTCATGCTTTTCGGTGGATTCGGGACAGTATTGTGATTAACGTGCTGAGTAAATCTTCCATTCCATTGATATCGAATGATAGTTTCGTAGCGCTTCCCCATTTTGCATAGGTGAAGAAGAGAAAAACCTTTGATTGACAACTTTTCGATGCAGGTGAAAAATAATGAAGGAAAAAAGCGGAGCGCTTCGAAATCGGAAAACCAACTTCTCTGAGAGGCAGAGACAGCGCCGTGCCTCCGAAGACAAAGAAACAGCGAATGGACAAATCCATGCTTTTCACAAGCTTGATCTCTATACAGCATCGCCCCCATTCACTTTGATATTTACAACACGGGAAAGTTCATGGGCTCTCCGAAAAATATCCGGACTAATATCATAGGGATAGCAATTTTTGGCAACACCCTTCTCGGCAGGCGCTCTGCGAATACCCTCCGTGGCTGCTTCACATAACGGACAACTTTTGAATTCCCAAGATAAGTATTCACAACAAGTGGCGCATAAAATCGACTGACAACACTTTGTTTGTACAGGTTTGAGAAACGAGAAACCACAGCAGCCACAGTTCGACAACAGATTTTCCTCCTCACCCACGTTCGAAGTTTCACGAACAAGTTGAATGACTGATTTGTCCAACTTGCTGTCTGACACCGCCGCCCGCACCTTCGCGATACGGCGTATGTCAGGGTTCGTTGACAGGCGAAGGCCTTTCCGCTTGATCAATTTTGCGATCATGGTCGGCTCATTCTGCTTACGTTCCTCATCTTTGGAGGCGGTCAATGAATATAGCAGATAGGTGTAGCTTGGAAGCTTCAATCCATCGTTGTCGAGAATCTTTTCCGTCCGAGCATTCTCCAATTGAATATTCGTCCTCTCCGTAATGCACAGGCGCTGCCGTATCAGCTCAGATGCCGAACTCGTGGATATGTGTGAGCCATCAAACGAAATGAGCGTGAAGGGGCGAGTGGAGCCTTTCTCTCGAAAAAATAGCACGCTTCGGTATTTCTTTTTCGCCTGCTGTTGCCACGGAAGCGGTTGCATTTTAACTAACGAGATACAAATGCTTGGGGAATGGGAAAATCTCTCTTCTTAATCAATAGGCGTCCACTTTTTGATTAGAAATATTCACACGGCAATACTCATTTGAGCCCACGCCAGGCACTCGCTCGCGCTCACCATATCACTAGACAGCCCCAAGGCGCCGCATGCCCGGAGACCAGTTGGTTTGGCCGATTGGCGGTCTTTTGTGGCCAAAGAACACTTGGTCAGCCTTTGACGGGTCCATATGCGTCATATTCTCCGCCGCACTGTGGAACTCTTTCTTCACAATTCCAAACTTTTCCGGATGCAGCCACCGACCGAGATTGAGTCCCCCATGGCTCTGCTGCTCATATGGGTCCTCAATGCACAGGTTGTACGAGAAGGTTTCTTTCGCAGTGAAAGTCCAGCCAACGTCTTCCCTCGTGCTTCGACGAGGGCGATTCAAGCTGACCACTTCCTTGTCCCAGTTAAACGTGCTGTAAAAACGGAAGAACTCTGCGACAATATAGCCCACCTCTGCTGGGTTGGGCTTTGGCGCGTTCAGCATGGGCACGTAGTCCGGATAGCGTGGCATGTAGACCGGATGCGGCAGACTAAAGGGATCTATCCATTTCATGTTGTGGGTTACCAGGAGGAAATACAGAAACATGACGGAAACTGCGTAGGTCGTCATGTAACCCCCAGCGCCGTATCCAATGTGATTTGACTTTCCCCACGTTTTTATAGCCATCGCGCAATACCTGGCGTAGTCTGGGGCCTCTTCAAGAAGGTACTTTCGTATGAGATAGGAGTTCTTCACAGAATACCCCATAAAACTGCAGTCCCAGTTGAACCGAAGTAACTCCGGAAGAAAGTTGATGTCTTTAAAATCTCGAATGAGATCTTCACGCTGAGATTTTGGCAAAATTTTCCCATCGGGCAATAAAGAAAGTGTCTCGAGGGCGGTCATGGTACTTCCGACTTCGATTTCGATGTTCGAGCCAGACCCCGTGGTGGCGTTGTATGGAGTGACGCTGTGTCGGATGACCTCTCCAGGCACTCTCGAGAGAATCTCCTTGACCTCCGTCTCTGTTATTTTCTTCGTTTTGAGCCGCAGCACGACTGTTCGCGTTAATCGTTCTTCTTCCGGAGAAAGTGTGCCGAATCTCGTGGGTTTCACTTTTTCTTCGTTAATGCAATGCATCGTGAGAACAGGCGTACGGCAGTCAGCAAGCCCTAACAGATGGTCACGCAAATGCTGTGGGATGTGCTGCCTCCCAGCCTTCCAAAACTTTTCGCACATTTTCCCTTGCGTCCGATTATCTGGAACCAAATCTTGGATAAGCGCGCACATGTCAAAATCCGAATCTTTCTCGAGGACGCCCAGTGTCACACAGCTTCCAGCCAGGTAGATTTTGGCATCTGGATTCCATTTTGTGGCTACTTTCTGCAATTGGTCACGAACAGACTTGCCACGCTCGAAATTCTCCGCGCCATCGTTGATTCGGCTATCAACGCATTCCATCATTTTACTACCCCAGGCAGCGTAGTGTTCCAATGTGTTCAGTCTACAGCGGATATGTCGAAACATGTGGAATTTGACCGAAACAAATAGACTTGGACACAGAGGATAATTGGATGTCAAAAAACTGTCTTCTCGTGGGAGTCATTACACAAGTCTTCAGAAGAAGAATTTACTTGTCCAGTTCTGCGAATCTCTGCTTGAAAATTGAACCCCGTGTGTATCTTTTGCCGGCTGAGTGTAACGAGTTGAAGATGAGCGGTCCATCCGATTGCTTTTCATTGCTATGTATGGCTAGTAGAGTTTTATCGAGGTGACTTTCCCAGGTTTCGGTTTGATATTTTGACTTCTTTTCAGTTTTGGATTGAAGACCCGTAGCGTATGAAAGTCCACCAAAGGGATGCTTTTTCGAGTGTTCTTTTTGCTTGTCTTCCTCGGACCAGCCCATCTTCATAAGCTGTTCTTCCCCAAAGGACGGCATTTTATAATGTAATTCGGCAAGGATTCACTAAAACAAAAGAACGCATTACTTTGGGTTGAATGGATATCCACGTGAAATTTATGTGTGGCACAAAAAGTCAATCGCACGATGAAGAAATTAGCTATTTTTCAGATAAATCGAATTTATTCGTCGTAGAGACAGATGCAGAGTATGCATAAACTAGAAAATTAAAGAGTTTCAGCCGGGGAAAGAAGAGATGCTCATTCATACTAAGAGATCAGAGACTCCAGTATCACTTCTTGGTCATCATTTGGGTGGAAAATTTAGCGTAGCGCGAAGAAGGAAAACTGCCAGGTTTGAAAGTAGTCAGCCGGGGAAAGAAGAGATGCTCACTCATACTAAGAGATCAGAGACTCCAGTATCACTTCTTGGTCATCATTTGGGTGGAAAATTTAGCGTAGCGCGAAGAAGGAAAACTGCCAGGTTTGAAAGTAGTCAGCCGGGGAAAGAAGAGATGCTCACTCATACTAAGAGATCAGAGACTCCAGTATCACTTCTTGGTCATCATTTGGGTGGAAAATTTAGCGTAGCGCGAAGAAGGAAAACTGCCAGGTTTGAAAGTAGTCAGCCGGGGAAAGAAGAGATGCTCACTCATACTAAGAGATCAGAGACTCCAGTATCACTTCTTGGTCATCATTTGGGTGAAAAATTTAGCGTGGCGCGAAGAAGTCATATCAAATAAATAACAATAAGGTAAGCAATACAAAAAAGGGGAATACCCATAAAAGTATTTCTTTGATCGAGGATATCAGTATTATAATTCACTTGCTAAGCGTATTTCCAGCTGGCATTGGAGTCTGTCGACATTGGACTGTCAAATTTGCTCTTGATGAATCCGAAACCTGATCAAAGTTTCCATTTTCTATCTACACAAATTCACAAGGTTTCATCTAGTCTTGGCTTGAGAATCGCTCGGCTAGCTGTTCGCACATAGCTTCGTCGAATTGAATTCCTGGATACACTTCATCATCAATAGTGCGGTCGATGAACGATGCTTTGATGGGAATTGCAGTATCAAACGTGAAGGGCGGTGTATATGTTGTGTACAAACAGGTGCTGCGCGCCTCAATGGAAGGAAAATCACTCTTCCACATACTCATGCTACGGAAACCTGCGAGTGGTACGGCATGGGAGATATTCGGGATGCGTTCGTAGAATGCTTTTCCTTTTATGTGGTCCATTTCATGCTGATAGAGTCGACTTCCCATACCTGACAATTTTGCAACGACCGTGTGGCCGTCGACATCAATCCACCTTCCGATGACCTCACTTGGACGCTCAATATAATGCATCAGAAAGCAGCAACTCGCACATGCCTCCCAGGCCCAGCAACACTGCTCGCTCTCCCATAAACATTCTGGTTTGACGCATACGTGAACTCCTTGCAGATCTGTCTTCTTCAGAGTTACTGATTTCTTTCGAATTGAACTGTCGGAAAGTTTTGACTTTTTGACCAACGCTGCCGCCGCTTGCTCACATGTGAGGGTGTACGTACCTGAGTTCGGTGGTATGCTAATAGTGAATGCAGGGAAATTCCAGCCCATTTGAACAGCAGATAACCCAGGATATTCGTAGTACTCTCGAACTGCCATGATTTTCTGAAGATGATTTACATTGATGTCACAGATAGGGTTCTTATATCCCTCGAATTGGAATGGTCGGAAAAGGCTTCGACATGGATACTGGAGGATGAATGGATGGTCCAAAGATGGCGAGGCTGGGATCCTCCGCAGCATGTTCGGACGCATTTGCTGAAGGAATCTACAGAATAGACATTGATTGGTTACGTATACGAACAAAAGAGGACATTTCAAGAGAAAAAGAAAGAATCACTGACCAAATATTCATCAGCATGAAGAGTATTGACAAGTTATTACAAACAAAAGTGCTGAAACAGCCATCACCATCTTTCCGATGGCCGAGTCAGTATGTCGACCCTACTCGACATTTTATATAAATGGCGATAGTTTCGAGCTGCGACAAAGGCCGCCAAGGGTGAATCGGTTTGCGAGGTGTTGTAAATTATCATCTCTTTCCCGTGAAGTGTCACTGGAACACCAGTTTCGGAGATGATTGATACACCGATGGAACATGCTTGCCGAACATCTAGCCAATACCTAGAGAAGTGAGGCGATTGGTTCTGCAAAGAAATCAAGTGAAGCTCGATATCTTGTGGGTATCGTTGTCCGGTTGACGCACATAATGGGACTCTCTGCATTTTTTGAATGTATTCCATGACCTTTTCTTGGTCGTCGATCTGTTCGACATTGAAGTATGAGATGTTGGGATACTCAGTGTACTTCAAAGAGGATCCAGCCTGGCCAGCAATGGTGGGCTCTTCTCCTACTTTGACAGAAACACCAATATGACCAAGGTATTCGTTTGCGACCCACACGGGAGTGCTAAACTGGCGCGAAATTGATGATCGAATGAAAGGCACACAATCTTTTATGTTAAGCTCTTCCGCTAACATGGCTGAAATATTCGTGTGCCTAGCTGCTTTGAGTAGTAAATCTGATTCCTCTATGTGGTCAATGTTGTATAATTCAATTGTTTCAGTTTTTTCATTCTTCTCATGCTCCACTGTAACACTTTCAGATCCAGAGAGAATATGAACACCAAGAGAATCGATCACTTCTTTTCGGATCCATTGATTGTTGGAAATATCTTTTCGTGCATTCAAAATGGCAGCATACTTTCCACAGATTGGTCTGCCGCTAATGGCCATCCGAGGAGTGTTTGACTCGCACAAGGAGGTGATATTGACATTTTCGGGCATTTGCTCGGCGTTATACACCCATTCACGTGAGATGGAAGTCTTGTGTCCTTTTTTGTACTCTGATGGTTTAGGGAGCATATCTAAAGCGTGGCAATACGCTTGAGTTATCCAATATTTCGATGAGTATCCGAGTCTTTGAAGCTCAGAAGCTAATTCTGCATCAAAGACGCGATTGTTTGTCACTAGTATTTGTTCAACCGACAGACGAAATACTGTTCGATTCATTACTGATTACGAATTACTCAGCAATCTAATGAAGATGGGTTACAATGTTATTCAAATTTATCTTCATGCCATTGTGTCTACGAAATAGTCCAGTGAGTTACGCTTCACCATCATAAGTTTGTACGAGAATTTCGAAATTGTCGGCAACATGTTCTACATTTACATGATTCCACAAAGCTGAGCTTTTGCAAGGACAAAAGAGCTTTGATTTTGCGAGTTTGTCTATAATTGCCCTTCCCCGGCCGGATATTCCACCATGCACTTTTCGTATTGCTTTTTCCCAGCATAGTGGTAGCAAGTTCTCCCTATTGGGGTCATACAGTTTTTCATAAACTAGCCTGTCTGTTGCAACGAAGCAAACTCCCTGCAGATCAAACCCGGGACTCTCTTCCAACTCTGGCCAAAGCTTACGCATGTGATCTGGCACAGGATTATAAGCGTAGCCCTTTTTTTCTAAAGGGGAAAGAGAGCGGTTGTGAATATTCATTGGTTTAACTGAAGTGCATAGCCCTTTGATACTTGAAGCAGTTGATGAGTAGAATGAATGTGCGCGACATGGAACTAATTTTCCCAAACTTCTTCTGAGTTGAGTTATTGCCTCCTGGCGAAACGCAAGCCACATCGGCTGTGAAACAACTCTTTCCATTTCGAGTGGTGGTTTATCATCCGAGAAAAAGGCGAGAAAAGCTTTCTCTTGTGCTTCACTTGCAACATAGGTGCTGTATCTTTTACTTTCTTCGCTGAAATTGTCATAAAGCAATCCGCACCTTGTGTCAAGGAATGCCATGGTTTTTGGTGTTTCGATATTCGCCTCTTGAAAATGCACATTCGCTTTCAATTCTTGAAATAGTCGAAGTTCTTCCGAACTAAGCAGCTTTTCCAAGGACTCAAATGTCATCGCGGCCACAGTATTCCCATCGAAAGAGTGGTTGAAGGTTGAATGACCAGAAGTTTTATTCAGGAGAAGCTTTGACGCAAAATGTAAACTTTTACCGGATACTTTGGCTTTTTTGGGTAAATTTATCAATAAATCTGTGCAAGGAGCGATAGAACTTGAATTCAAGTGCAACCGAATGAATGCCTTTACCATCACTGTGGCGATATCCCGCAAGGAAGAGAGGATTAGCTCGTTGAAATCATGTGCAACGTTTCGTTCCGAATTGACTTTTATATGCACTGCTAGATTATATGGAGGAATACAGTAACTTGTATCTTTGTCATCAGGGACAAGATAAAGTCCAAGCGGGAGATCTCCTGCAATTCTGCCATCTGGATCATGGAGATCGAATTCAATGGATTTCGATGATGAACTTTCCATACTAGGCCAGTACAGTTTCCGTGAAACACCCAAATCTGTGGAGCTTGGATGACGTTCTGCAAACATCGGAAAGAACCATTGGAAAATATTCAGCATTCTGGAGTAAATGGCCATTAAACCACCCATTATGCTCGCAAGATATGATACAGGCCTACAGGGGGAGACATTTTCTTGAATGAAGCTACTTTCTGCATTTTCGTTCTCATCCAATGGCCATAGAGTAATATCACTCGTATTTTCTTCGTGACTTAATTTGTGATCCGGAGAGTCTGCCATGTGAAATCCCGACAATAGTGCTATGAGCACGCATGTGAAGAATTTGTGCCTTGCTACGCACATTGATTTTATGAATTCGTTTTGAGAGTATTTAAGTACGGTACATGCCAGCTTTGTAATAGCGTTCCAAAGCTACCCCTTGTATCTACGTGTAACACAATCAACTCCCCATTAATGGCAAGATTTTTAGAATGTAGCTAGCAGCGCAAGGTATGGTTAGTGTTCCGAAAAATGCAAGGACAGGTTTCAATCTAGGTCCATTGTACCGGGAAAGTCTGACTGTTCTTTAAAAATAGCAGTACAGCCAGGTATGTCAGGAAAGCTCTTTTGGATGATGACACTAGAACTACTTATCATCGCAGCGTTATCTTGAACGTTCTCATAAAAAGGCGAATTAAGCCTCTGTAGGTCCAACGAGCTTTTGGATTTTGCACTCTTTTCTGGATTTTTATGTAAGCTTGTCGATTCAAGCTTTCTTCGGCGTTGAGTATTATTACCTAAAGATTCTTTGAACTGCAATTTCTTTTTGTCCTCGCCTCCATGAAAGTCGGAGGTTTTTCTACTAACAGCGGTTTCTTTTTTCCAATTTGCCACTGCGCGGCTCCCGCCCATCCATTTCATCATTTTTCTTGAAAGAGGACCACTGCAATTAAATAACTCTGAAGCATTAGCATTTTGAAAAAAAAAGCCATAGGGCTATCTTACTAATTTGCAAGAATAGGCTTATCTTTCTTTCATACCCTTCGTCATGAGCCTGACAAATCGTTGCACAAAATAGCTCTGATTCCCACTCATGAGCTATGAAGTGAATTAGGCCTTTTAGCTTTCCTACTTATCAAATAAATTTTAGCACTTTTTAAATTTCCACATTTCCGCTACGGTGCAACCTCTGTATATAGGCACAAATTTTTACTTACCGTAATTGCATACAAAGGCCAAAGGGGGTTACTGAGAATTCACTCCATTTGACTTGTGTTGATGAAAGTTTTTCTCTTGTTAATGTATTCCTCTGTTGTTAGCACTTATTAAGTAAGAAGTGTAACATGGATCAAGGTTCCGTAGCGTCAGTACTTATGGCGTACTTGGGAAGAGGGGTTCGATGCTCCTTGCATCTTTGGATTGTACTTAATACTGAGTTCTGGTTTCTCAACCCCAGGGGGATTCTATGTGGCGCTGCCGATGGTGAGGACGCACTCGAACATATTCTTCAAATTGATGGAGATATGTGCATTGTAAACTTGAAGAGTGCCTTATTGGCTCTGCCATTTCACAAATCCGCGTTATTGCCGGAGGCAAGCTCAGGTATAATGAGTGAACAAATCCTCAGGACGTACGAAGAAGCTGCAAAAAGAGACACTGAAGTTTTCTGCGAGATTGCAATTGAAAAAATCATGAAGACCTTCATTTTCGCTTCCAAAAGGTCAATATGCGATCATCTCCATGTTCCACTTTTCGATTTGGAGAGAAATCACACTATACACATAAAGCATGGAGCATACTCCCTCAATGGTCTGTACTACTGGAGAAATCAGTGTCTAAAAGGCTTTTATGACGGAAGCTCTTTTGCCACGGGCGTGAAGAATTCCATATCCTGGCACGTTGTAGGAACTCAAAAAAACAACAGTCGACACAAAGAAACTCACAAACCAAACATAGATGTTCATCGACCTCCGCGATTCAAGAAGGTTTCGCTTGATTATCTACGTGATAACGAATCGTGGTTGCGTATCGCTTTGCACGGGCGTCGCAAGCTGGCACTGACTGTAGGGGACATGAAGGATGAACCTAGAGATATTGCACCATATTGGGATAAAAGAACTGTCTCAAAGAAGATACTTTCAGGATGGCTGATGGTTTTCGTTTTCGGGGTAGTTCTCTGCATGGGAGGAGGGGTATTCGGCGGTGTAGCCCTCATTGCCATCTTTGTTTTTCCGTACATGAGCTTTTATTTGAGGGAATAAACGAGCGAAAATTGTGTGATTGCCAACGTGACAATGCTAAATAGTTGCAGATAACCTGCAGCTTAAACATGCTCATAAACAACTAAATTTAAAAACAGAAAGCACATACACTCAGGGCTTATTTCGCTTCACATATCACACGCCCTTTCACAAAGTTCTTTATCAGTTTCGCGCTTATTCACGCATTTGTATACTTCTAATCATGATCCTCTTCGATTAGTCACGCTGTCGGCAACGTACATACACTGTGCAAAATTTAGTTTCAATGTTATTTTCTGACATGACGAGTATCTTTTTTACCAGCAGTAACTTTATTACACTCTTTATGATGCAAGAAAGCAACTGCTGTCAGACCAAAAAGGCTGAAGGAGCCGTTGAGCATGAGTGTGTGCCGAATCAAGTGCCGTCTACATTAAACGTGACGGGCTCTAGTAATCTCTGGACAGAAAACACTTATACCCCCTATTATCCATATTCTGCATGTTATAGCAGTTCACTATACCCACCAGAGAATACGTGGAACTATGATATGATGGGTCAACCGATAGATATCTCCATCGATCAGCATACGAATCGAGAAAGAGCATTCAACGGTCAAATAGGCATCACCCTTGAGCCGTCGACAGAAGAGGTGACATACCCTTTCATTATCGATGGAAACTGTGAGGAAAGAAAAGTGGACGGAAAGAAGACACTGTCATATGCCCAGATAGCAAAACGCAACAGAGATCACAATGGGAAGAGCGCAGCAAGCAGGCCGGCGCTTGAACAGCCTTCGAGTAACAGAAGTGATGGAGTGTCTTCTGTGAACATGGAAGGAAATGGCACAAAATTGACTTGCCAAAGCGATGTGTGTGGTTTACCCCATTCACATGCTCAAGGAGGTCATTCAGATGGCTATCCTTTTTCATCGCTTCCTTACCGCGCATACCCATCACCGATGCGACGGAAGATTACACCCCGAGAACATCATGATTATACTGAACTTTTTGAAAAACGTATTCAATCCCCACTGACAAATCTTTTTATCGGTTGCCAGTTTAAAGAACTGAAACGCACGGAAGATCAGCTTAAACAGACAATGAAACCTCATTTTCGACAAGAATTGACCATAATCGCACTACCAGAGCTTTACTACGCACGCCACTTTCATGAATTGGACCCGATAGAGCTTTGTGGAATGAACTACAACATTGCCCTCATACTTGACAAGCTCGCAACTGCGACAGCAATAATCGTTCCATTCGGAGGCGCGCGTAAGGAACACCCATTGCCACATTGTTCGGTTCAGTGTGAGAATTTCGCCAGTGAATGTAGGGAAATAGGTGCCCGACAGGCTGCGTTCATAGCACTGGAGTACGACAATGATATTGAGTGCAAAGATGTAACAAGAAAACTCCTCAGCATAAGCAATGGTCAGCTCAACTACTTGATGCACACCCCTCTCGTTCAAGTAATGAAAGACGGAGTAGACTTGACCATGCTCTATTTTCTTATCTACGACTGCTTTCGGTCGGATTTTGTGAATTTTGAGATAGAGCTTCGATCAATCCGAGAAGCTCCATTGCAAATAGTTATTCGCACGAGTAAGAAAAGTATTTGTAAGCGCAAACTAAATTCGCAAAGTGATACTACGTCATCAAAGATTGATTGCCGTGTTATGCATGGACTCGTTCGATGGAGGGATTTACCTGATGCGCCAGTGTGTATTATCTGTGCCCCAGAAAAGGGACGGAGTATTCGATCAATAGCCACGTCAGGAGAAAAAGAGTGGACTCGTGGGGGAAAACTCTCTCTGTTGCATGTCTGTTTCTCCCATATACGCCGAGTTATCCCTTCTCTACGAATCCAGCGATGCCAGTGTGATCCAGAAAAGGGATGTGGTGTGCTTTGTGATGCAGGGCAGGTGTTATTCAGAAGGTGTCTATGCCCGTACTTCACAAGGCCCGGGCTTCGGCTCTCACTTCGCATTTGTAAGTCTAGGGAAAGAGCTGTGGAATGGTTATTTGCCATGCGAGATTCAGCCATGAGGAAGTATGCCTTCTCGTTGGTGTCAATCTCCAGTGGAATGAAGAGCGTCATTGCGCTCAC
This sequence comes from Perkinsela sp. CCAP 1560/4, assembly GCA_001235845.1. Classification (NCBI taxonomy): domain Eukaryota; phylum Euglenozoa; class Kinetoplastea; order Prokinetoplastida; family Perkinselidae; genus Perkinsela; species Perkinsela sp. CCAP 1560/4. The sequence goes on along the minus strand of LFNC01000240.1, from coordinate 34,171 downwards.
ACAACAAAAGCTCACCTTTTCGCCACGAATCCAGCGATGCCAGTGTGATCCAGAACAGGGATGTGGTGTGCTTTGTGATGCAGGGCAGGTGCTATTCAGAAGGTGTCTATGCCCGTACTTCACAAGGCCCCGGCTCTGGCACTCACTCCAGGGCCGTAAATGTACCGAGAAAGTTATGGAGTGGTCATGTGCGTTCAGCAAGTCTGCCGTAAGAAAATGTCCGTCTTCCTTGTTATCAATCTCTGGTCGAATGAAAAGCGCAATTTCGCATACACAACAAAAAGTGAAAGAATTGGCTCGCTGCGCCCATGGAAGTACGGGATATTCGATTCCATGCCGATATTTTGGCCTTCCAAGTACCGAGTGTTCATGGGGGAAAAGTGCGGTAGGAGCGAGTCTCTTGATAGGTGTATCGAGCTACTTCATTGTACAGAAAGCACTCTGGTAGTATGTCCACAACTGTTGGCTAACTTTCGATCTTCACTGCTCTCAAGCGCTCATGTGTTTGTACGTCATTCACGTAGTTTGTTGCAACTCGGCTTGTGTTCATGGAAACTTGCGGGTGTAATTTTATTGTGATTTTTCACTTTGCTCAAAGAATACTATTTTCTTTGGAGAACTATCATCTACGCCCACGAAGATGGAGGATTTAGAATACACCGAGGACCTGGCATGGAAGCCTTGGTTCGTACCTGCTGTTGAACGGGAAATAATCCCAGCAGTCGTCCCGGAAGGAAAACAGGGAAGGTTTGTCGTCTGTGCAAAGCACAACAAGATACGAGCTATTACGACATGTGAAAGTACCGTCGGCGAAGATGGCGTGTGGCGTATGCAATGTAAATCGATTGATGAATGTTTCAACGTGTCCTCGAGACGCCCAGACGGAGAGCGAGGCTACCGAGGACGGTACTTTATTGCGAAAAAGGCTGTCGCCGAACGGGTCTGCTTCGTATGTGCCAGTCCAGATCATGATGCGACCGATTGCCCGTGTCAGCCATGCAAAAGGTGCCACAAATCACTCAAATCACATGCCGGTCAACATACCATGTGCAAAGATATTTTCCAGCAGGATTTTTTGGTGTGGCTTCGCACGATCGCCCCTGTGAATAGAAGCGAATTGCGATGTGTCGCATGCCAAAAGACAGGGCACGCTGATTGTTCAAGGCCATACGGACCCAGAGACAGGACCTGTATGAGTTGCGGAAACATCGGTCATCATTGCACGAGGTGCCGAATCAGGGCGCACCAGCTGCAAATTCACCGAGACAAATCCGCCTTGGATGCCATGATGCCTGACACAGTTGTACATAGCACGTCGGTTCAAAGTCAAAGTATCGAAGTCGCGAATATTCTGGAAAAATCGAGCAGAAAGCGTTCAATTGAAGAGTTCGATGGAGGAAGAAACGTTTCAAAAAAACATAGTTCAGACCGAATTTCGAAGGAGTATGAATGATTGACGTCTCGTCGGTGAAAGGTATGCTACTACGGTGCACCTGCCATTTGACGGTACCAGGCACTACAGCGATCACTATTCTTCTTCTTCTTTGTTACGATACTTCGGCACTTTATATCTTGGATGAGTCGCGCAATCAAGGATGAAATAAAGAAACTGGGGGCTTCAGAATATGAACAGCTGTATGTCCACGACGTGTATGATCGTATTGCCCATCACTTTAGTGATACACGGTACAAGCCATGGCCAAAGGTGAAAGCCTTCGTTGAGCGTGGTATGCAGCCAGAAAAACCGCTTACTTCTCAGCCCAGTGAGGGAAATTCCCATCCAAGCTTGCCTTTTCATCAGATGCTCTGGATAGATATCGGATGTGGAAATGGAAAGAATTTCCCCACGACTACAGGATGTTCGGTGCCGAATGGCTTCGGATTCGATACTTGCTCCAAACTGATCGACATTGCTTCCCGAGCGACCAAAGGAAATGCCAATTTTCTCGTGGCAGACGCGATGCACATGCCGTTTCGCTCGAACATTTTTCATGGTGGCATCTGCATTGCTGTGCTCCATCACATCACGACAGTAGAGCGGCGAACACGGATTCTCCAAGAATGTGCGCGAATTCTCGCCCCTGGTGCCCACTTGCTGCTCTATTCGTGGGCGCATGAGCAAGAGAAAGTCCAAAGTGTTGAACAAGATGTGCTCGTTCCATGGAAGCTTCGAAAGACATCCACGACAGCGACGGTAAAAGACTCCAAGGAATCATCGCCTGTGTTTGCTTCCGTGGAAAGCCGTTTTTGTCACTTGTATGAAAAGAACGAAATCGAGGATCTTATCAGTGCGCATTGTAGGGATAATTTGCGAGTTGTGCAATCGTATTATGACCGCGAGAATTGGGCAGTCATTTGTCAAAAAAGGTAATCTATCCAGTGAGGAGTGAACGGATTGGGGTGAGTCAGAACCCTTTTGGATTTCCTTGAAAGTATACTTTCAAGGAAGTTTCATCTTGGTTTCGAGCTTGATGGCCTGAAAATTCCGCGTGGAATATTTGCGAGATTGAAATATATCCGATATTTTGCTATTCTGTTCCTTTTCGCTATCCCAATTCATATGACTAGTGACCCTCGTCAGTCGAACGGTAGTTTTTCTCCCATCCCCAAGGCAATCACTAGTCCTCTTTTCAAAGAGCTCCTCGCGGGCCAGACAGGAAACCTCGATCGAAGGCATCCCATTCGGATTATAACTGGAAACGCCAATCCGCGATTAGCGCAGGACATTAGCACCCACCTTCGACTGAACTTACATCCCTGCAACGTGTCCAAATTTGCCAACGGGGAGATCAATATCAAAATACAAGAGAAAGTTCGAGGCGATGATGTTTTCATAGTCCAGAGCATGTGTGCAGGGGAAACGCAAGAGATTAACACATCGGTTATGGAACTTCTCTTGCTCATCCATACGGCACGATTAGCCTCAGCTCGACGCATTACGGCGGTGGTTCCGTATTATGCGTATTCTCGGCAAGACCGCAAGACGGAATCTCGAGTGCCCATCTCAGCATCTGCAATCGCACGGCTGATTCAAGAAATGGGCGCAGATCGTGTCTACACTGTCGATTTACACTGCGGTCAAATTCAAGGGTTTTTCCACAACACCCCATTGGACAATCTGATGGTGTATCCGGAGTTGGTCAAATACATCCAACGGAAAGGATGTGATCCCCAACGAACAGTCATTGTTTCCCCTGACGCAGGCGGAGTGGAACGTGCGAAAAACGTGGCAAACCTCCTGATGGCTCACCATGTCGTGACAATCCTCAAGCGTCGGAGCGAAGCAGGAAAAATTGATTCAATGCAAACGGTCGGGGATGTCAAAGGATTTACGTGCTATTTGATCGACGACATCGTCGATACGGGAAACACACTTGTCAGTGCCGTGAACCTCCTCAAAGAGATGGGCGCGGAAAAGGTTATCGCATTCGCAACGCATGGAATTTTGACGGAGCCCTGTTGTGAGCGGATTAATTCGTGTGCTGGGCTGATTGAAGTAGTCGTCACAGATTCCATCCCCCAAGGCGAACATCAACAAAGATGCCGAAAACTGAAAGTGCTTCCGCTGGCAAGTCTCATCGCCGAAGCTATCCTGCGTGTGAACAATGAAATGTCAATCAGCGAAATGTTTTAAAATATGCTCCAGTTTTAAATAGAGAATTTTTGGTCCCCTTCGATTTAGAGAGAAGTTTGACCCAATCAGAGACTTCGAATAAATTCCTAATAACCTCTTGTCATTTTACTTGTTTTCACTGGGAATATTTATGCCTGGTGGCCGTGCACCGAAGAATGCCTTTATCCTGGTGATACTTCGTGTGTCACGTCGCCGACACCGTCCTTAGAAGAGATGACGGGATATGAACGAGATGGGAACCCAGCGTTACTGCCCAGCGGCTCTTGTCTCAACGTAGTGCATCTATTGGAGACACGTTAAACTTCACGAGACTTCCGGACTCCATAGAGATGATTTGCGGTGGACTCTATTGATGGCCGCCGCAGGGTGGCGGGTCAGGACTCGTACCCTACTGGGGAGAGATGCAAGAGACGCCAAATACTGCGATGGGAGATCCCGGATTCACTGGTGGCGAAACGAGAGCACGTGCGAATTGATTCAAATGCACTCTCATAAACCCTCACGTAGATATGCATTGCATCTTATAGTCAGTCTGAATATGAAAAGTCCATTAAAATTCACCGAGAAAGCGTTGATCTATCGAATCTGCCAATGCTGTCATCTAATAAGTGCCATGAAAGCAGCTGCACACATTCTAAAGACATAGTTCGCGAAAAGGTCCATAACGTTGTACATTTCTTCATGCTAGGGTAACCGAATGACTCATACGCTATCACAAGGGGCGGCGCCTAGATCGTTTCACCTAAGGAAATGCCAAGAACTTAAAGAAGGGAAATTTAGGCGCAAAATCAGAACGTTCGATGGCCAAAACGTTTACACTAATGCCCGGACGATCGCTCCGAGATTTTCTGGAGACATTTGGCGCACCCTTCATGGAGAATCAATGCTGTGGAGATGCGTCTTGGTGGGTTTTATTCCCCACCACTCGCCCTCGATGCGTTTCGTATGCTTGCAGCTTCCTGGATGCACCACGCCTGCTATTTTCATCTAGAAGGAGGTTGGCCTCAAGCAACGTTGCTCAGGCGTGACGGTCCCAGTCATCGTCGAAGAGTTGCAAGGCGTACCTGAGGAAATCAGGAGCCCTCCGCTCAACTGACCTGACTACGATCGTCAGGTCATCAGCATAGAAGTAATGCTGTGCCCCTGAACGGTTGAGCTCGGCAGAGAGGTCTTCCATAAAGATGTGTGTGTGTGTGTGTGTGTGTGTGTGTGTGTGTGAGAGCGCATCAGCACGTGCCGCTCAAGTGTCAATCCCTGGCTCTCTTCTTAAGGGATCGGGAGGCGCACCCAATAAGGGTGGCCACTGCGTTCGCCGCAGTTTTTATAAAAGGTTTACAATTGGAAAAGATAAATTTTGCACAAGATAAAACTCGTGCCTCGGCTGAAGACTTCTTCAGGGAGGCGGTCACAGAAGGCAGTTCTCCGGTGCGACAATCTGATGGATCATCAAGGAGTTGTAAGGCGTCGACAAGGAACTCAGGGATTCTGCGCTCAAACCATTGATCGGGGTCTCCTGGTGGCCGGATGGCATGCTTTATCCGCAGGGCGGAGAAACGCGGGCAGTGAAACAGGAGGTGCTCCACAGACTCTTCGCAGTCGTTGGACCGATGACGCTTGGGTAAGCGGCGGTCGAAGTTATGGGTGCGGAGAAGGTGGGAGGTGAGCCCTGCTTTCGTTCGGCTCGTGAAGCTGCACAGATGACACGGTCCGCTTGGGGTAGGTGACGTCGCAGGTTGCGCTGCGGGACGCGCGCGCCTGATCCGGGCTTCATCGCGGTGCTTCTCCACAACATGCCGGTTCACGGTAGGCACAAACCTGAACATCCTCGGGCAGTAGGGGCACTTATGTGGCCCTGTGCGGTCACCGGGTAGCGCAGGCGGCGCACTCCGAAGAAGACGAAGCGCTTCCTGGTGGGGATAGCCGTGCGTCGCTCTGAGGTGTCCAACACCAGACGAGCGTGAGGCAAGGACAATGGAGCACTCAGGGCACTCGACTGCGTCGGTGGTTCGACCGCGTTTCCGGGACTGTGCGATGGGCGGGGCGACTGAAGATGATGTTGGTGGGTTCGAGCAGAAGCGACACGCCTTTGGAGCCGATGGGTTCATAGTGCGATGTAGGTCACCCCAATACGGCGACCAGTTTGTACGAGCCTGGCTTGCCAGGCAATCGAGGAGACGCACACCAGTAAGGTGTTTGGTCTTGGTTGGTCTGAGCCCAACCACCCGCCGGCGATGCGATTCGCGGGCTTCCAGCTTCTTGGACGCCTCGGTCGCTATTTTGCCTCTGGCGATGCTGAGGGCATCCTTGTGCCAGAGAGGGTAGCGCGTGCTGCACCCGTGCGCTGCATTCGAAGCCACGTCGGCGAGCTCATTGCGTGAGACGCCACAGTGACCGAAAACAAACTGCAGGCAGATCTTGACGCCCCTGTCAGCCAACCCATTCAACATCTCGACGCACTCTGTAAAAGTGGAGTTCGTCGTCCGTGCTGTGTGGCACCGCAGAGCCGTAAGTAATGACTGACTGTCGGAGGCGACCAGGAGACGCTGGCCACGGTGGAGGGTTCGGTCTGCGATGACTCGATGGAGGCCGGCATGGAGAGCCAGGCACTCGGAGCGAAGACTAGAGCGTCCCTTACCACAGACGGAAACAGTTGTGTAGCTCTCGATTCCTTTGGCAAAGAGAAGCGCTGCTCCGGCAACCGAGGAAGTTTCGGCAACGTAGGACCCATCGGTCCAAAGTTCATAGTCGGCCGGGTGTCGGTGGGCTATCGTTTCGTCCGAGGCCCTTTTCTTTACGGAATCAGCCATTTCTTTGGTGACTGCCTGAAGGGTCCAGGGGCGGATACGTATCCGAGGGTTCAGTGACGGAGCGTCGGTGAGAGGCTCGACGGGCCCATATGCTTCCGTGATTTCCGTGTGGAGCTTGCCGATCTCGCTCGATGGTGGGAAGCATCGGGTGACATTATCCGCGCGGGATCCACCACGAAGGGTCGACAGCAAGAACGTCTTGTACGTGAGGTACTTCGCCGTTTCGGACACGGAGGCCAGGTTTGCCTCGAGCAGCGAATCATGCGTATTCGTGGTGGCGGGCAGACCACACGCCAGGCGGGCACCGCGGGCTTGGATGCTATCCAGTGTCGCTAGATCTGTGGCGGACGCGATGCCAAACCACGCTGCACACGCGTATTGCATGTACGAGGTGACCATCGCAAGATGGAAGCACCGTATCGCGTCCCGTGATGCACCAAGGACGGTGTTGCAGATCGCCGAGAGCTGCAGGAGGCTCTTCTGGCACTTGGACTTCATGGTCTGGGTGTGGTGACCGAAGCCTCGATGCTTGTTGAAGGTCACTCCCAGAAGTTTTGGGGCGTCGTCAACCGCAAGCTCTGTACCCCGGTAGCGAACGACCGGGGCATCGCTGCGGCTGCGGAAATTGCACACCTTCGTTTTGCCCACGTTCACGTCCATGAAGTGGGCGCGTGACCAGTGGTCGAGCACGTCGAGAGCCTGGTTGAGCACCAGCTCCCTATCTCTGCCGCGGGCGATGATGGTCAAATCATCAGCATAAAAGTAATGCTGTGCCCCGGAACGATCGAGATCGGCGGAGAGTACGTCCANGGTCGACAGCAAGAACGTCTTGTACGTGAGGTACTTCGCCGTTTCGGACACGGAGGCCAGGTTTGCCTCGAGCAGCGAATCATGCGTATTCGTGGTGGCGGGCAGACCACACGCCAGGCGGGCACCGCGGGCTTGGATGCTATCCAGTGTCGCTAGATCTGTGGCGGACGCGATGCCAAACCACGCTGCACACGCGTATTGCATGTACGAGGTGACCATCGCAAGATGGAAGCACCGTATCGCGTCCCGTGATGCACCAAGGACGGTGTTGCAGATCGCCGAGAGCTGCAGGAGGCTCTTCTGGCACTTGGACTTCATGGTCTGGGTGTGGTGACCGAAGCCTCGATGCTTGTTGAAGGTCACTCCCAGAAGTTTTGGGGCGTCGTCAACCGCAAGCTCTGTACCCCGGTAGCGAACGACCGGGGCATCGCTGCGGCTGCGGAAATTGCACACCTTCGTTTTGCCCACGTTCACGTCCATGAAGTGGGCGCGTGACCAGTGGTCGAGCACGTCGAGAGCCTGGTTGAGCACCAGCTCCCTATCTCTGCCGCGGGCGATGATGGTCAAATCATCAGCATAAAAGTAATGCTGTGCCCCGGAACGATCGAGATCGGCGGAGAGTACGTCCATGAAGACGTTAAAGAGCAGCGGTCCGAGCACCGTCCCTTGGGGGACACCGCACGTAAATGTTTTCACGCGCGAATAGTGTCTGTGCCCCATGCGGGCGCGCACCTGGCGATCACGGAGAAAACTCAGAGTCCAGCGCACCAAGTAAGGGTCCACATCCAGCTGCTGAAGTCGTTTTAACAGCAGATCGTGGTCCACCGAGTCGAATGCTCGGCTGAAGTCCACGAAGACGGCAGACGTGAGCGGGGTTTTGCTGGCGTTTGTGGGTTGCACATGCGCTCGCAGCCACATCAGAGCATCAGTAGAGCTCCGGTCCGCGCGAAAGCCAGCCTGATTGTCGGACTGGACAAGGTGTCGGAGGCGACCATGAAGAATGCGCTCCATAAGCTTGGCGAGGGTGCTTGTCAGCGTCACGGGCCGATAGGAATCCACTCGGCCGGAGGGTTTTCCCGGCTTCAGGATGGGAACGATTGTTCCGCGTTTCCATTCCCGGGGGACAATGCCGCGCGAGAGAGACCGGTTGAAGGTGCGGAGGAGCGCAACCCGGGCGATTTTCGGGAGGTGGGCGAGCGCCTCGTTGTAGACGTCGTCCGGCCCACATGCCGTGGCATGGCTCATGCATCCGAGGGCGACATTTAGTTCGTGGCGCGTGAGTGCGCGAGGCAAACCGGTAGGGCGCGGCGGAGTTTGTGGCACCTTGGCCCGCGGGTGTCGAGTGGCCTTCGTCTTGAAGAAGGAAACGAGGTGGTTCGCCGCATTCGTTAAGGGGATCTCACGGCCGCCCTCAACAACGAGGTTCGTTGGCGTCGGGCGTGTGGACATGATGTTGTGCAACATTCGCCACGTTGCCGAGTTCGATGTCTTCATGTCCGCACACGCCTTGCCCCACTCGTTCTTACAGTGCATGTCGAGGAGTTTTTTCCTTTCGCGTGTCGAGACGAGAATTGCACGCCGTTGCGCTGGGGTGGTCCCATGAATCGGATTGAGGAGGGCTTCGCACTTGCTCTGGGCATCCTCTAAGTCTGCCGACCAGAAATGTCGGACGCGCACAACTCCTTTTGGGACGGCTTTAGCAGTGGCCTTTGCGATGCTCCGTGAGAGAAACTTCGCTTGCTGGTGGGGGGTTTCCTCGCATGGGGAATGTGCGACAGTCCGCCGCAACAAGGCGGCTGAATTCCTGCCAATTGGCCTTGCCCCAAGAGTAGAAGGAGCGCTTTGTCTAACCCGACGAAAGGACACCTCTCCGTGGTGGGTTGGACCAGTACCCCAGTTTTGGGGGAAGCCAAGAACCTTTTTAAACCCCTCGTCGTGTTTCTGTCATGGCGCCGACCCTATTGATGGCCATCGCAAGGTGGTGGGTCAGGACCAGTACCCAGCCCTTGGGGAGGTTCGGGAAACCGCCAAATTACTTCCAAGGGGAGAATCTCCTTGGTGGCGAGACGAGGGAAGACATCTACTAATCCTCTGTTGTTTCAATCCGCGGGATGAGATTAGCCCACATGATAACGCGAAAAGCAGAGAGCATGCGCATACGTGTCGAAAGGCACGTGCAATTTTCAAATTGCGCTATACAAACAAACAAACAAGGAGCGCTTTGGGACGTGGTGTGCCAGGGGAACGTCGTCACCGATCACGAAGTTGAACGTGATCAGGAAATGATCGCTGTCAGGGTCGGGTGTGGACTGCCACCTTTGAGTGGTGCAACCCCGAGCAAGAGTGACATCGGGCGCGGAGAGTCGCCCTTTGCGAACGGTTAAGCTGCGGCGGGTCGGGTCACCGGTGTTCAGGATCGCATATCTTTCGTCGGTGCAGAAGTCGACAATATGCGATCCACCGGGATTGGCATCAGCGTAGGTGTCCCACCGCCCATGATGGCAGTTGGAATCTAGGCCAATGAGGTGGGTGGTCCAAGCACCTTGTGAAAGGCTATGGACGGTAGCGGAGCCCACTCGGTTCCCGGAAGGGAAGTACGCCGAGGTAAAGTAGCACAGGTGTGCGCCGACTTTTACACATGCGGTGATTTGTTCCACCACGCTGGTGATTGATTGCGAGACCAGAGAGCTTTGGAATACATCTCTGACGAGGACTGCAACTCCTCCGCCTCTCGCATTTCGAGAAACCGCGAAGAACTTATACCCATCTAATGTGAGTCGGGAGGCTTCGTCTTCTGTGACGTGCAACTCCTGGAGAAGGAGGACGTCGAGGTTGTGAGTAATGGCCTTGTGCAAAAGGCTGAGCCTTCTACCAGGCGTAAAACCTAGTATGTTGAACTGGGCTATGCGTAGGGCCGGCCCCGGATTCGGGTGCACGTCCCCAGCCCGAAGAAGGAGAAGAGAGAGATTGATATCTCTTGCGGCACGCATGCGCGTGCACCATGGTGGTAGGTGCGTCGGGTAAGGTAGATATGATGTGAGAGTATGGCAGAAAGGTATGGGTAAAAGAATGAAGGCCGGAGGAATAATGTGCTGTGATATTTTGTTTCTTAATTTTTTAGTTTCTTGTTTTTTTAGTTTTTTATTTCCCGATCGTTTCGTGTTGGCCACTGACGCCAGAATTCCATGGCAGTGGAGGATGCTTGAAGCTCTTGTTGTCACCCGATGCCTCCAGGGCGGGTCCCCGTAGAATCGGGTGGCTCCTGGCTTCCCCCAAGACGGGGTAGTAGTCCGACCCACCACGGAGAGGTGGCCATCCATCGGGTCGATAATCGTGCTCCATAAAGATGTTGTACCGTGCCTTGTGGGAAATCACACGTGAATTTTTTCACGCGTGAATAGTGTTTGTTGCCCATTCTGACACGCATTTGGCGGTCAGTGAGAAAGTCGAGGTCCCAACGAACCAAGTAGGGGCCACGTCGAGCTTTTGCAAGCGTTGCAAGAGCATATCGTGATCTACCGAGTCAAAGGCACTGCTAAAAGGCGTTCTCTTGAAGATCCAGCTTTTTCATAGACTGCGGGAGGCTTCGCAAGTCGATAAAACCATTCAGACTGTTACTACCAAGGCGGAGCATCTGCAGCGTCGGTCAGAGAAATTATCTCACCGAGTCTATCAAGTTTGCTGCGCGAATGGCATCGCCGGCCGTGCTTTAGTGCTGCATGTACCAATGCATCATGCTGGCCACCATTCGCCAGTATATTTACCATGTGGTGGTAGATGTGCCCGCCGAATCGATTGCTGCTCAAATCAGGTACTTCCTGGTGATGGGCAGAACAGTCGAATTCACTGTGCCCTGTATTTCAATCCCGCACACTGTAACTTCTTTGACATGGAGTGGTAGTCAATCGACGTACAAAGTGCCATAAAGAGACCACATATCCCAGGTGATCTTTATGACATCTCCGGTTTTTCCGTCGACTTCGACGCCTTTCCATTCGGCGAGGTCGATCGGATCTACTCGCCGCCAGAAATTTTGCTGAATGATTCAAACCCTTCAGTCAGCATTTCCATGAGAGCTTGCTGAAAGAGCGAGGCGTAGTCGAGTGATGGGTGGCTTCCATGAAATACGAGTCAGATGTGCATTTACGAATAGTATAGATTGAGAGAGAATCAACGACACGTCTTATTGCCATGAAGCGCAACACGCTTTCGTCGTTCCACATTGTGTTTCAACATTTTGACTCATGCGTCTATGCGATAACTTTCTCCGGATAACTGCGGATAATGATGTGATAGATCGTCTTGGAATTACGCAGGAAAGTACAAAAAAGTGCATGTGTATTGTCGAAAATGTAATCGCACTTATCAGTGTGCCCACAAATACGTTATTTGGCAAGCGGTCTTCCTGTATGAGGCAGTTCAAGGTTTTCGGAAGGCTGAAGATAGTTTACCGAATCAATCGTGACAAGTAAATCGTTCAAAGACTATGCCTCACATTTCATGACATTCCGCCCGGAATAGTATATGTGTAAACGTAATGGAGGAGCGAAAGCTCGCCAAAGAAGCGTTGATGCCCCCATAGTTGGGTTTTCTAAGGTATCTTTTGAAATTTCCGTTGATTTCGAGAAACGAGGAATTCCGGAATCCCTTTGTTCGGAGTGAGAGAAATACGCTTCTTGTCCACAGTGAGCGAAGCCCATGTCAGCAAGCGGCAATCGTACTTTCCCGTCACCCTCGTTTACAACTCGATAAGTGTTATTACCCAATATACTATTGTAGTACAACACAAAGTTGCGATCTCCAACTCGGGGGGAGCCGAAAGTGTACGTGAAGATATTCCGAGACAAACGGTACAGTGCTGTACGTAAAAGTTCGTATTTTTCGACGGGTAAATTCATCGCTTCTGCAAGATAATGAAGCGCATCATTTCGCAGCCAATGATATACATAGACAGCAGTAAGTGTAGCAATGCTTCCTCCCATACACGAACCGGTGATAACGATCTCGTCAATACTCCCCAAATAGTCCTTTTCTTCAGCCCAAGTTTTCAGAGAGCCTTCTTCCTCAACGAAGTCGAGAACATCCTTGAGTATATCCTCAATTTTGGGAACCAATGAGGCAAATGTTGCATACCATCCCAAATACACCAAGCATTGGTTCTCGCGGTTTTCTCCATCAGCTGTTCTATCACACCCTAAGCAAAACTGACACCGGTGTGATCCGATCATACATGATGCCCTTGATGTTGCTTTATTGCGAGATGCATGGAACGCGATGACCAACCTAAGTCGGGTAGGTTTTTTCAGATGGGATGAATTTGCTGATTTTGGTGTTTTTCTATGAAGAAGAAAGTATCCACGCATGCCATACGCATACGTTTGGAAAGGTTGATATAATTCAATATCTTTCGCGGGAATGTCAAGTATTGTACCGGAACCGTCTTGGTAATGTGTGCCATCAATAATGTTCCTGACTTTGCAGAAGCTTAGTTTACTATAGTCAATGCATTGATCATATAATTCCCGGGAGTAGCTCGATGGCAGCATCTCCGTATAGGGAAAGTTTGCCGAGTATACCGTACCAAAAGGCTTTATGACGCGAGTAGAATAGTTCGTACCGAATAGGCAATCACATACATAGCTGCACAACCATTGAAACGCACTCACCCTAGAGTAGATTCCCACAGTTGGCCCTCCATTACCATGCATGGTGCCAGAATTCGGGCCATAGGTGAATGGAAAACCTTGGGTTGTGTTTCTCATGGTCTGACAACATGGTTCATGACTTGTATACCATGATGAGCAGTGCGCCTGGGGGACCAAATACCACACGAAACAAACTAATAGTATGTACATCCTGAAACAGAGCTACTCCACCGACTTTCACACTGAATCTGTGGAAAAAACAGTATCTTGGAAACTAACCTTCATCTGTAGGTTGTAGTCGAAGGAAAAACATTGGATGCTAGTAATTCAAACCGAGCTATGCAGAAACGTATAATACACTAGATTACACTGCGGGAGGAGAGTATAAGGATACGCCCTTGCGAGTCTCCAACAATATACCTTTCTTCATTGTTGGTGTGCGCAATTAGATCGGAGAAGCAGTTGTCTTTGCCATTTGATGCTTTATCAAGGTGTGTGGGATTCTCACCGACATCAATAGCTCGCATGCCAGTCTTTTCAATTGGATTGAGTTTTTTTCTGCTTCGATCATATCCCAAGATTGCTATACAATGCAGTCCAGAAGTGCGATTTAAGCCATACGCAATGCCGAGTGAAGGTAATTGGAAAATCTCACAAAGCACACCGGTTTGTAAACTAAGCTGCCTAATTTTCGAATCACTTGTTAATATGATCAATCCACTACCCGATTCGTTGAAAATTAAGTTTTGTACGGAGCATACAACGTCATCCTGTACTTTACCTTGCGTACGAAAGCTTGGATCCAATTTCCAAGACGCGAAAGGGGTATAGTTGGCAGCATCAGATTGGAATACTACGACTTTTCCATCCATGGTGCCCAATGCAACGAAAAACTTGCGAAAGTCACTACGTTCAACATTGAACATTCTCGGCTTGTTCGCTGCTACGCATAGAATCGGCTTCTCGGAAATCATAAACATCTGACCCAGTGTACTTTGAATAGTGACGGAATGTGGATGTGATTTGGAACAGAGATTCAGCTCAACGCTCCAAAAAGTTGCTTGACCTCCTTCATGTCCAGTGACGATAGCAATTCTATCAATTTGCGTATGGGAAACATCGATAAAAGGCAGAAAAACCATAAGGTCTCCCTTTTTCCCAGGGTAGCTATTGATCTTGGATATATCAATGATAAAATCCAAGAACGGTGTTTTTGCCGTATTCGTGTTCTTTTCGAAATTCGGTGCAATACATCGTATTACCTCATCGTTAGTCGGAATCAACAGCAAATCCGTGATTTGTTCACTAAAAAATCTCTTTCCCAAGGTTTTTAGACTCGTGAAACCGGTAGCTTGATTATTGATCGAGTATTTCGGTACTAAGTCATATTCTGTTGGATCTTTGCGGAATGAAGTCTTACTTGCGACTGAAAGAAGAACAAGTCCACCATGCTTCCAGTGTACAGCTAGGAGCACATCTTCAAGAAAGGGGACGGATGTCGCGTGAGATGCGACCGCCTCAGAAGAAAAAGCGTTTTTGGAAACGGACAGCCATCTTACCTGCAGTACAGAACAGTCGTGTGATTTCATTCTCCCAATAGTTCGTCTTGCTCCCAATTTCCACAGGAACACTTCCCCCCTACATGATCCGGAGAGGATAAATTGTTGACTTGTGTTAACTTGTCGTTCTCGAGCGACTCCGCAATCAACGCTGTGAACATCGCCTGAATGTCCATACAAAGCAATCTCAGTTCGTAAGAAACTCATGAACTATTGTGTTTTGTTTCACTTCAGTGCTCAGTCACTGCTAAACTGTTTTCATTCATTTGGCATTTTATGTGATGTTGAATGAAAATCGTCCGAGTGATAAAACACTTTTATTCAATTCAGATTTGCTCCCATTAATTTGCAAGAGATTAGACTTCTCTATTTCTGTCCGGGAAGCTTCATAATAAATCGCTTCGGTAGCTTATCTGTGAATTAGCTATATTTTTTGGTTATTCTATCCATATGAAGTTATTCCAGGACTTATAAATTGCAGTTGATAGTCATCTCCCATATTTCCTCTGTACAAGGTTAGTGCAATCAACTAGTGTGCTAATTGCGACTTTTTAACGTTGGCAATACTTGAACCTTTATTGATTAGCTTAGTAGTGCTACGCAACGAGTTGAATTGTTCAACAATTCACTGGTTTCGAAAAATTGTAGAATCAGATTGTATCGAATATTAACACAATATATGATACAGGGGCATGTTCTGTAGATCTAAATAAAAACAGGTAACTGAGTGCTACGAAACACTGAAAATTCATTCGCGTTTAACCTGTCATCAGACTTAGTTACGATTGCTCCATAAGGTGTGGATGTAGTTGTACATGTACTAGAATTTAACCTCACTTTGATTCTCTTTTTGAGATTATTTTCAATTTTACCCCAATGGAACACGCAAACCAGCAGCATTCCTATATACCAAGTGAATCTGGTATTCGAGCGAACAGTTCGGCTAAAACAGAGACAGCATCGAAATCAGTTGATCAAAATCATCTCGGGGAAGGAGATATCGCTGCATCAACGACACGCCCATACTTCTCTGAGATGGATCGTAACGCAAGTACACACGTGCATGATACTGAACTGATTAGCGAAAACAATCCAGCATCGATATACGATTTTCTTGTGAAAGACATGATACCCAACGATGAATCAATTGTTGAAAAGGGGCAGTCTGCTACGCAAACTAACTTTCAAAAGTTTTCCAATGGCTTTAGCGGAGAAGTATCCGCTGAAAGATCTAGTAAAAGGGAAGAGTTTGAAGGTGAGTATAATGACGCTCGTACAAACGATAATAACTTTTTCAGCTACTTTCAAGACGTTCGGCTTCCAACAACTAATTCTGTCCAGCAGATAGGAGCTATCGGAGAAGACAGGGATTCTTTAATGTTAAAGATCATGCAGAATTTGCATGGAAATTCGGATTCTTCTAGGTCCTCTCAACATGAGAACACAGATTCGAAGCAATCTTTACGGAAGCCCGACATCCCAATATGGAACACATTTCCCACGGCTAACCATGATTCTCGGCCCTTGGGTAGTGCATCATCAACCTTCACTGCTAGTTCAATTAATGTCGCAGCATCATCTCCAAATGGTGTACATCCTGGTCAAAGCATCGGTACCAAGACTATGCCAGCACCACTCCCTGCCCCATCATTTCTCGAAGGAAAGGCGATCCAGCAATGCTTCGCTAGCGAATTGCATGCCAATCTGTCGCCAAACAATATGAACGGCTATTCGCCATATATGGCAGATTCCGTGAACGCGACGAAAGGTTACCACAACGATAGAAACTTCCATGCTGGATCTGAACCAAATGTGGGACAAGGGAGTCCTGTCGTCACCGTGGGCCCACGAAATGCTCCTGGTGTCGGGTATAGCACACAAACGGTCTTATCTTCGTACTCGTTTAATCTCCCCCATGAAAGCACTTTACACGCTGATGCTGCAGGAAAGCAATCAAGTCTTTCGTTCCCACCGTTATTGGTAATGGAGGTTGCTCCATCAACTCTTTACCTTCTCCATGCTAGACCTGGACCTAATATGTCAGTACAAACGCGAGCAGTGGGCGATTTTATGGCATCATTACACCCCACCTCTGCGTACACAATGAAGCTTATAGCATCAAACAATTCGCAGACCGGTGCTTGCTTTAATGAGCTACAAATAGCAGTTCTGCATTGCACGTTCGTAATAAACCCAGGTATGCGCGGTTTTCCCGGGATAGACGAAATTAATTTGCCGCAGAAAAACCAGCAAATGGCACAATCTTCCCCTTACAATGCTCCGTCTCCGTACCATGTCATTCAGTTCCGGCCATTGATATCGCAGGTAACATACATTCCTCTTCCAGAGTATTTATTTGATACACACAACAGTGTATTCGCGAGCAGTGTACCCGCACATGACGCCGGCTGTTTCAATGATTACTACAGCGGAAACAATATTTTGAACAACAACATCAGAATCAATGCGCCTGCGTCATATGTAAAGAACACTGCGTGTTCCTTATTTATTGGACAGACAACTTATCGTACGACACCATCGGTGCTATACTATATCTTCAACGTTATCTGCAAAATCGAAATTCTCGAGGTCGAGGTAATGCGGAAGCAACCTTGCGCGTTTTTCTACGTTTACCTGAAAAACGAAAGCGACATGCGTCAGGCCATCAATAAGCTGCATAAAAAAATTCTCTTCGACTTACACGGCGTGTGGTACGCCCAGAATGACCAAGAGGAGGAGAAGTTGCGCAAATTCGTGCGAAGTGATCGTGAAAAGATGTTTCCTGTACTACCACTACCGAAACAATGCATGGTTGTTGAAAGGCGGAACAGTCTTGGGGGAAATCCGCACATGCGAGGTCAGCCAGATATGAGGGCCAATACTCGTCCGTTAGTGTCTAACGCGTACTTGCCCCACGGATCATCAATGGCCGAAATGGGAAACCCTGATGCACACATGAACGCCTATCACCAACCAAACATGTATGCTCCCGGTATGCACCCACCAGTTCCAAACTCTGGAAATGGCTCGAACAACCAACCTCGAGGGGCATACGATTCGCATCCGCATTACCACCAGAATATGAACTTTATGCCCTACCATAGCGAGATGCTCCAATATCTGCCACAAGGCAACTATCGGATACCGCCGTATAACATGCCGGTTCCGCCGATGGCTCCACCACCGCCAGCACCGAATCCGCAACAATATTCCCAGTATCCGCCGGTATACCCAGGGGCCACAGGAAAACCAGCAGATTTAGCTTCGAGGCACCCGATTTTACCCCATCCGGTAAAACTAGACCCTCCAATGGCTTTGCATCCGCCAGGCAATGTTCAACTAGCAGAAAAACAGCCAGCTCAGAATTCGACAAAGAAGAGGACATTTACATTGTGCGTCAATACTATCAGCACCCCATCGACGCAAGACAATGTGAATGCCGATTGAGCTTTTCAAAGGAAGGCATTGAAAACATACAGCACTCAAAAATATATGACACAGTGCATTTTTAACATACCATACATCGCACGAGCAAGGTTGTGTACGTAAACCTTCTCGACTTGATACAGAACAACAATCATCAAACACAAAGCCAATTAAGACATTCGCCCATTCAGCTTATCATTCGATGGACCAGAGAAGAAAACGCTTTTCCAGATTTGCTTTGCTATTTATCTCTTGAGAACTTCTCTCCAAGACTTCAAATTTACTCTCCCCTTCTTTGCATGTTTCTTCGAATACCATGACAGATCATGAAAGTACGGATCGATGCAATCCTGTTCAAAGATACTACAAAATGAAAATCAGTGAGCTGAAAGCCGCGCTTGCGCAGAAAGAGGCCCATTACTCACAACTTTCCAATAAGCGACGCGAGTTGAACAGGAACGTCCGGCATCTTAAAGAAGAGTTGCAGCTGCTTTTGGAGCCAAGCTCAAGCATCGGTGAAGTTGTGAAGGTCATGGGAAAGGACAAAGCGCTTGTCAAGATGAGCGGTGGACAAGGGAAGTATGTTGTTTCTATTGACAAAGACATCGATTCCTCGAAGCTCCCAGTCAATTGTCGCGTTGCCTTGCGATCAGACAGCAATGAGCTGCACTACGCATTGCCGAACAAGGTCGATCCACTTGTTTCGCTCATGCGTATCGAGAAACAAACAGGTAGCACATATGATGAAATTGGCGGTCTCAGTAAGCAAATCAAAGAGATTAAAGAAGTAATTGAGCTGCCAATCAAACATCCAGAGCTTTTCGACGCGCTCGGCATCGCACAGCCAAAAGGTGTCATGCTGTATGGCCCCCCGGGGACGGGCAAAACGCTACTGGCTCGAGCAGTGGCCCATCACACAGACTGCACTTTTATTCGCGTCTCGGGAGCCGAACTCGTTCAAAAGTATATCGGCGAGGGATCGCGGATGGTGCGAGAGCTTTTTGTGATGGCCCGTGAACATGCGCCATCGTTGCTTTTTATGGATGAAATAGACTCTATTGGCAGCTCCCGGCTCGACGGCGGCTCCGGTGGCGGAGATAGCGAAGTCCAGCGCACGATGCTTGAGCTTCTGAACCAGTTGGATGGATTCGAAAGCTCACAAAAAATTAAGGTCATTATGGCAACCAATCGAATAGACATTCTGGATGACGCACTGCTTCGACCTGGTCGTATTGACCGCAAAATTGAGTTTCCGTCTCCTGATGAAGCAGCACGCCTTGATATCCTGAGAATTCACAGCCGTCGAATGAACCTTATGAGAGGGATCGCCTTGGATAAAATAGCAGCAAAAACCAATAATTGCAGCGGCGCTGATCTCAAAGCAATCTGTACAGAAGCTGGAATGTTCGCTTTGCGTGAGCGCAGGGTTCACGTCATAATGGACGACTTCGAGTTTGCCTTGGATAAGGTTATGAAGCGAGATGTTGACAAAAACACATCTTTAAAGAAATTGTGGAAGTGATGCGGATTTTGTGTGCGAAAGAGAAAATTTTGTCTGCGCATGTTTATTATTCTATTGATATTTTCTTTCGACTGTATCACCACAGAAAGACTCTAATGCAGAACCAACGACTTGTCCACATCTCTCTCGTTCGATCTCTCCTCAAGGCGGCGCGGCGTATCGATGACGATCATGCGCTGCGTGCGGTATTGACGACTCCTGCTGAATACACAAACATGTACAACCATTATGGCGAGCGATGGGAAGGTCCATTGATGCAAAATCATGAGCTCCCCGGCGCCAAAAAAGCTTCTGTCAATCAAGCAGGTGCCCGTGTGCCAATCAGTCATGCACTATTCAGCTTTTTGCAGAGTATTAATGGTGGGAAATCGTTTTATAATCCAATGGACCCGGAGTCGAAAAAGCTCGTGTATCCAGCAGTCATTCGTCGAATTCGGGACCTCGCAAAGCTGTGGAAGGATGCAACGGATATGGGAATGGTCGATGCGAAGCTCCTGTCTTCTGGGTTCTTCGCAATGAAGTGCATACAGTCAGTCTTCGAACTATTGCCTGTGGTGGAGTCGAACGAAACACCAAATGTATTGCATCTGTCACAATCGAAAAAAGGGCAAGTAAAAAGTAAAAAGACAGCCGTGGCTCCACAACGACAATCCATGTTTTTTGAAGCCCCAAAGTACCTCAAGTCGATTCGTGTACTTGATCAGCTTCCGGTGATCTATGACAGCACTTTGGACTGCAGCTCAAAAGATTCCGCTAGTAAAAAAGGCTCCAAGGAGGCTAAAAAGTCCAGTGCACCAGACAAGATGAAAAGTGCAAGTGGAGCTGCGTATTTTCTCGTTGCTCACCCAATGCTTGATCAGTGTTTTCGACATGCCATTATCCTCATGTCTTCCCATAAGCCTGAGAAAGTAGCGCATTCACAGATGGGCAGTGATGATATAGCCTCTCTTGAAATCTCGGACGAAGCGCACGTCTTTTCGATGAGTGAGGATGGGCAGAAAATTTCTCACCGGGAGTCTCGCGACAGCTCTCAGCTAAGAGACAGAACCCTGACGGGAAGCGAACACAACGACTTGAATTCTTCCATGGGATGGGTAATCAATCAGCCGATGCGAGCGAAGAGCGGAGATCCCCTTCGTGTGTGTGACTTGAAGCTTGAGGAACATGATCAAATCTTCAAGTTATGCTTACAAAATAACATTGTCTTTTCCGGCGGACCAGTTGGTTCACCAAATATGATCAGCAATCGATCACAACACGCGCTGTTTCTCTTGTATTGCGGAAAGTTGACGGCGAAACAACTTTCCAATCGAAAAAAGGGGGATGCCAGCCGACAAGACGAGTCCCAAAAACCGAAGGTGCTTCAAGTCGCGCCGGGTGTTCTTTCGATAAGTGACCTCCAGCTTCTCCAGGAGAACATTCAACAATCGAAAGTCGATCCGCGGGAAATTCTTGTGGTACTCGGATACAGTGGCTGGGGGAAATCCCAACTCGAAGGAGAAATTCTCCAAGGCACCTGGTTTACCACTGCCATCGATGATTCGCAAGATGTACGATCTGTTGTTCTTTCCTATCAGAAGAATGATGATGACCCCGTGGAGTCTGCAAATAAGGCAGCCGGTGCGATAAAATGCAAGGCATCTACCGATAAGAAGAAAGCATCGACGAGAGAAGGGGGCACTGGAATGTTCCTCAACCCCACGCACCGCGGCCTGAAAGACTTCTCGGAAGTGAATCGGGTCAATCTTTTTAGCGCCCGCCAACACTCAACAACATCAAACTTACCGCTCCCTGTGAAAATGTGGCGAGAGTTTTTGCATTCGATGGGGAAGGATTACACCCCAATGTCGAGGCTCTCCGCTGTTTTACCTTTGCGTGTAATGTCACCCTAACTGAGAACCACAGATCGTAAAGCCACTTGTAAGGCTTTCCATGTGTGTCACTGCAAGATAGTTGATTTTCTCTTGTATGAACCCATTTTTGTCCACGTATTGCTCCTTTACTCATCATGATGATTGGATCACTTACAACAAGAGCCATCGGTGGATTTCTCAACCGGAGTTCACACAAGGCAGCCGCGGCACCCATCTACACACTCAGCCAACGCTACGAGAGTGACAAAAACGTAAAGAACAATGGCGACGATTTGAAGCACCCGTACTGGGAAAGCTCTGGGCCGGACGACTTTGGCTTAATGGACGAACTCCAGGAGTTTGGAGATGACATCGACTTTGATTTGCCAGAGGAAGATAAGGAGTTCCTCAAAAGGGAATGGCGGAAATAGTCAAGTGTGTTCTTTAAGCATGTAAGAAGTAACCTTTTTGTATTGACGGAAACTTTTCGAGTTGGCTGTGTGACGAGATCATCACAATGTATTCAAACCTGTACTGCTCATTTTTGATTCTCACTTGATTTAGTCTCATGAGTTGCCGAATGAGCGAGTAATTGAGGCTTCTCTGTAAATATACGTGAGAAATGAGTTTCGTAGGTACCGTTTTTGGTGCATTTTTATTTTTCTACGAACTGATTGCATTTCCGAGTATTTCGAGTAGATTTACTATGAAAACGTCCAGCTACCTTTGCAAAGGATATTCCGTTGGATACTCCGTGCCAGACGCTGCAGTTTCAAAATCAGTGAAGCTGAGTCAGAACCATATCAAACAGTTCCCGATTTCCCCTCAAAGTTCCACTTGGATAAGTTTGAACTTGCAGAGGAAACATTACGATGGACTCGTTCAAACGACTCCACACATTCCACTGGTCACGCTACGAGAAGATCTCAAAATAAAGAAAAGCTCTTCTCCAAAGAACCTCCTTGGGAAATGGAAATCAAAGAAATTTGCGACGGTTCTCTCGCTTGCAAAATTTTATGAAACTGCAGTCAGTCCCGCACTTCATCTCATTCAGAAGATAAACGAACGCAAGTTGGAAACACACGGCCTGAGAGACATGCTGCGCCTTCGGAGGCTGCCGGCCATTGAGCTCGACAAGAAGCAAGATCGGCTCGATGTCGTTCAGCTGGAAATCATAAAACTGCATGAGCAGCTGAAAGCGTACGTCCAAGAATCCTTCTCTACCGAAATTTATAATTCTCTCCTGAATATCTTTCGCTTGTGTGGGGAAAAGGATGCTTTCGCCAATCGGTTCGCTATGCAACTCCTTGATGACATGAGCACATTCGGTGTCTCTTTCGACAACTCGACAAAGCTTTTGATGAAGAAGATTTGCTTCGATGACGAGCCCCATGAAGATTCGAATATGCTGTTTGCTTTCGTTGAAGTACCGGAAATGGGGGAGGTGTCCCTCAAGACCGATGAAGAGACTATGCATGCAATGAACAAAACCGCGACCAAAATCGCATCAAGCCGCCATAATATCCCGCTCTCCGAAGGGCGATACATGACGAGTGAAGATTCTCATCCAAACCTTATTCAATAAGCTACACATTCGGCGGATGGCGGAATTTTTTGATGCGCACTGATTTTCACTACAATTTGTAACCTTCCTATTATTTTTGAATTGTTCTTTCTTCACATATTCTGGAGATTCATAAGCATATGTAGAAATGGACAATCGTCAGATGAAGCCTCATGGGAACTTCCAAGAAAAACTGGACCCCAAAACGGCGGAATACTGGCTGTACATGGCACAGTTTCCAATGGACCTCTTTCAAGAGCAGCAATTAATGTTCTGTGCATATGATCCATCCAACCTCTGTCCAGATTTCTCTCAGACGGGCTGCTGTGCACTCGGAGAAAAATGCACCCGATTTCACCTGAGGCCGCCGATATCACGTACGATTCTCTTCCCACACCTTTTCGTTAATCTTGAAGCGATTTCCCCCGAAACCCTCAGTGACAGTGATGGGAATCAGTACAAATACACTGAAAAATTTCTCAAACGACGTCTTGAAGAATTCTACGAAGACATGTGGCTCGAGCTCATGACTTTTGGGGAAATCGAGGATATGGTGATGACGCGAAACACATGTGATCATCTCGTTGGAAATGTTTACGTGCGATTTTCTTCACTGAAAGATGCACAAAAAGTCATGCAAAACTTTCAGAACCGTACTTTCGAAGGAAGAATCATTCTACCCGAGTATTGTATCGTGCTTGATTTCAACGAAGCCATTTGTAGGGCGAGTGAATCGGGAACCTGTGAGAAAGCTGACTGTTCATTTATTCACGTCGCCCATGTGAGTGAGAAACTACAGCGAAAGCTGCTCAAGCTCAGTTCCAAGTATAAAGCGGCGTGCTACGCCAGGAAAAAGGAGAAGGAGCGAATTGCTATTCTCAATGGCGAAGAGCCGGCACCAGATTTTGATCTCGACGACGGGAAGCCTCGAAAGACAGCTGTGAGTGCCCATCCATGCTATATTTGTGGAGAGTTTGGGCACATTTCGCGGAAATGTCCAGAACGGAAAAAGCTACAATACTACAATAACATAGGGTGAACAATCCACTCTACCGAGTACTCTTTTTTCTCCGCCAACGTATTTTTTTTGCTTTGACTTGTTTCACAGATATATTTAGAGTAAATCTCCAATGCGAAAGTGCACAAGTGCTCACAGCAGTCTCTCAATCGCAACCTTCCAGATCGGAAAAATGCATTTTCGCTCGACTTGCTCTGTCCGGAGAAAGAATCTCAGTGAGCCCTCAGTTTGCACAGAACCTGCAGAGATGCAATCTGCCGGCGCAGAAATACCAGCGACAAAACTCCAACGCGCCTCGGTGCTTGGCGGACTTGCCCTTCGATTGGCCAAAGACTATATCCAGTCGCGAGTTTCGCAAGGGGGGAAAGCCTTCGCCTCTCGGCTTAGCGGGAACCGCGATGAAGTTGGAAAGGCCCCATCGAAGGTGCTCCCCCTTCGAGCACATGAGGACATCGTGAATACCCTCTGTCACATGCGTGGAAGCGTACTCAAGCTCGCACAGATGTTATCCATTCAGGAAGAGGAGCTCATTCCATCCCCAATTCTTCAAATTTTCTCGAAAACGAGAGATGCCTCTGTGTTTATGAATTCTCGGCAAATGAACATGGCAGTGTCACAATCACTTGGTGAAAACTGGAAGGAGCGGAACGGGGTCGAAGTTTTTCGAGAAAATCCATTTGCTTCTGCGAGTATCGGACAAGTTCACTTTCTTCGCCTCGCAAGTGGGCAGTGCTGTGCGATGAAAGTCCAATTTCCCGGCGTGCGATCAGCGATTGACACCGACATGGCCCAACTTCGGTTTATGGCATCATTTAAACTTATTCCACCAGGTTTCTTTGTCGATCGAATCATTAACGCTCTGCGTGCGGAGCTTCATTTGGAGTGCGATTACGTGCGAGAGGGGAAAATGCTCATGACGTTTCGCGAAAAAATCTGTTCGATTCCGACTGCAGTGAAATTACCAGTGACGCTCAACGCTCCCCGTGTCATACCTGAGCTGAGCACGGCCTCTGTTATCACGACAGAGTATTGTCCCGGCCAGCCGATCGATAAAGTTGCCGCTTCCCTGAGCCAAAAGGTTAGAAATGATTTGGCACATTGTCTGCTTTACGTGACTTTGAGTGAGCTCTTCCACTGGAAAGTCATGCAGACTGATCCGAACTTCTCCAACTATTTGTTTGATTCGCCAACGAACACGCTTCACTTCATCGACTTTGGCGCTGCTCGTTCATATGAGCCTTCATTCGTCCAATTGTATCATGAGATTGTCTCCGCGGGAATAGCCAAAAACAAAGAAGCTGTTCTCAGCAAAAGTATTCAGATCGGATTGCTCACTGGCGATGAGAATGAGATAATGAAAGAAGCGCATTATCAGTCCGTCTTGATATTGGCGCAGCCTTTCCAATCGAGTGGTGTGTTTGATTTTGCGGCCGCCAAGTTCTCGAAAACGTTACTCCCTCATGTCAAAGTGATGGTGAAGAATCGTATTTGCCCGCCACCGCTGGAGATTTACAGCCTGCATCGTCGATTAAGCGGGGTGTTTCTTCTGTGCACTCGATTGGAGGCTCGTGTCGATGTTCGCAGCATTTGGCAGAATTACTTCTCAAAGTGGAGTAGTCAGTAGATTGATTTAGATGGAAATCTGTGAACCAAAAAACAATTTCGGTATTCTGTCAGGAGAATCGACCTGCTGCGTATTGAGGTATTTTCCATAGAATTTCATCACCATTTCATTATTTTGTCTATTATATTGTGTCAATTTACGCAATGTTCACAAGTGAGTGCAGGCAGTGAGATGATAGAAAACAGCACTTTCAAAGCATGCTTGCATGGAATCTTCAGGTGTACAATCGGCTTGTGTCGAATCGAATGGCTCGCCCTTCTATCAATTGCAGGGTGGGGCGCCATAACGATCTTCCTTGCGCGCAGCCTATTTCAAACCTACCGATTAGAAAGGGAAAAGAAAAGGAAGCAGACGCTTCTTGAAGCAGCATATGATGCTCGGAACGGCGTTCTCATGGGAGATGTTCGAATAGTAAAGAAGCGCTAAGGAAATATACTTTTTTACTTGTGCAAACTGTGACCTTAGTTTTCCCACTCAAAATATAGACACCTGTTGAATTTTTCTAACAAGCAACTATACTCTTGGTATAAATGGGCAGAGATTTTTATGGACTTTTAGGTGTTCCGAGAACCGCAGATGCCGATACCGTCAAGAAAGCCTACAAAAAACTCGCTCTCAAGTATCATCCAGATAAAAATCCAGGTGATAAGGCGGCCGAACAAAAATTCAAAGATATCGCAGAGGCGTGCGATATTCTTACAGACGAGAAAAAGCGACAGGTCTATGATGCGTACGGCGAAGATGGCCTGAAGGCTGGAATGGGCGAAGCGGGCAGCGCGGGACCTGGGGGCCCAGGAGGGCCAAGCTTTCGAGGTGCTGATGGAACTCATTTCACCTTTTCAAGCTCAGGTGGTCCAAACGTCGATCCACGAATGTTTTTCCAGTCAATGTTCGGACAGGAAGACCCTTTTGCTGACATTTTCGGCTCAATGGGAGGTGGCATGGGATACGGCAGTCGTGGACGCTCGAGTGGCCCCTCACGGGCGCGCCCCCAGAAACGCAGTCCTCCAGATTTCGAGCAGCCTGTTCGGTGTACGCTCGAGGAGCTTCACACTGGCTGCTTGAAGAAGTTTGCCGTGGAACGCGTCACGAATCCGCAAACCAACACGAAAGAAAAGAAACAGTTCGAGATTCCAGTCAAGCCAGGCTGGAAGGAAGGCACGAAAGTGAGATATGAAAGAGATGGCGGATACATCGACGGTTATGCGAATCCGTGCGATATTGTCTTCGTCATCAAAGAGAAGCCGCACCAAATTTTCAAGCGTCGGGGCGACGACTTGCATATCACAGAGAATGTTTCTCTCGGAGAAGCGCTTGTCGGAAAATCCCTTCAAGTGACCGATCTTGAGGGCAAAACAATCACTCTTCCAATCCCACCTGTTATTCGACCAGGAAAAACGTATCGTTCAAGAGGAAATGGAATAGTAAATAGCAAAACAGGCACGCGTGGCGACCTCATAGTCGAACTTGGCGTCCGTTTCCCTGAGAAACTCACGAGTGCACAAGAGCAACTCGTTCGGCAGGCCAATCTATGATGTAATTTTTGCGTTCTTTCTTTGAATTTGGATTTGTTTTTGAACAAAACGAGAAATTTTGTTTGAGTGCATGTTGATTGATGTATAAAATGAAAAACTCTTACGAGTGATGTATCAAGTAAAGCTATGTGATAAGTTTGTATCAGTATGAACGCACGAGCTGCAAATGAGTGACCAGTATAGTAAAGAAGGATTTCAATTTTCACGAGAATCCCCATTCTCCAATTCACACATTTGTTATTCCAAGAATAATGTCATCTGACCCTGTCTTGTAGCTTCATAGATGCGACGCATCGGACAACTTTTGTGCGGCGCACAAGCTGGACATGCTGCTGGGGCTCCAAAGCGCCAAAATAAGGCGAAAACAAATAGTCAAAAATCAAAAATGCGGCCGTCGAAATCGCAAGAAAATGATGACATTCTCGCATTCGATGCTATTTTTCAAAAAGTCAGTCAAAGAGATTACTCGATAGAGATGACGAGAGATACAAGCGATGGTCGATTTCTCGAGATTCCATCGTTTGCTATCTCATGCTCCAATCAGGTGTACTTTGACATTCTACGCACCGACGTCTTGGATGACTGGCCAGGTAGCGTTCATATTGGCAAGAAGTTGGACAAACATTCCAGCGAGGCCACATTTCTCTCGTTGAA
Organism: Perkinsela sp. CCAP 1560/4; assembly: GCA_001235845.1. Lineage (NCBI taxonomy): Eukaryota > Euglenozoa > Kinetoplastea > Prokinetoplastida > Perkinselidae > Perkinsela > Perkinsela sp. CCAP 1560/4. The sequence goes on along the minus strand of LFNC01000240.1, from coordinate 6,520 downwards.
TGGCCCGGAGATATGCCGATATCCACCCAATGCCCTTCGTGTGACGAACCCTCTGCTGAAGCTCAAACGTGCACTTTCGGAACACTCAGTGCCCCAAGAAATAGGCCCCCAAGAGAAAATCGTCCCTGGCACGTACATTGCCGTCAAACCGAAAGGCGGTCATCGATGTTTGTCATTTCTAGGTGGGAAGGCATTTCAATGGATTCTCGAATCGAAATCAAGTCCTATTCGGCGAAATGAGGAATTCAACGAAATCAAGCATACCAAAGCCCTTTGTCAGCGGTTTTTTCTTGATCCCCGAGCGGCAGTGCGAGCACCCGCGACAGTGTGCAGCGAAGACGGCCGAACGTGGATTTCCATTGACTTCCCACCTGAAGGATCAGAGTCATCACTTGTCGATTCGGCGGCTGCGAAGACTTTTAATCATCCGGAGAGACATCTTCTTGGAAAGTACTTTGAACTGTGGTCTCATATGGCATATTTCTTCCAGCTTGCCTACACACACCAATCCTTGTGTGTGCACAACCCCTGGGTGGGTGAACTCACGCTGCTTCACTCTAAAGATGTGATTTCGGATCTTGATCCGGAGGCTGCGTGTTTCGATTGCGTGGCTGTACGAAACGCTGTTTCCGGTGAATGTCTCTGGATCATTGGGCCTCGGCGGAGTGGAAAGCGCACTCTGGCGCACCATCTTTTATCGTGCACCAAAGCGACACAACTTGCCACAAGCCGGTCCGGTGTTTTCTCCCTCCAACCAGACTCAGCGTCTCCGAGTCAGTTTCGCACATCGGTGTATATGGATGGATGCCCGCTGTTTCATAGCGTTCGTGTTGGAACTGCGATTGGATCACTTTTCCCGAATCAATATCTCGAAAAGTGCATTTCTCCAGACCTCGCGCGTGGATACCTCAACAATTCGTCTGAAAAGGCACTGTGGGATATTTCCCGTGAAATTCCAGTCAACATTTCCAAATGCTACGGAACTGGGCGGGTGTATGCTGGGCCGTGTCCGGTAACGGCAGTTCTTGTGGTCAATTGGGACACTTCGGGCAGTCGCCTGACGAATGATCCACGATTTGCCACACTTCTGCGCGCCGATCCTCCGTCGCGGGTGAGATGGGCGGCCCTCGAGAAGGCGCTGATACATCACGTCGCTTTGCCCATCCCTCGCTTCGTCGCCGCAAAACGAGCAGAGGCCATGCCGAACAGTTTGCCACTCGACCGATCGGCTGTTGCGCAAGCCCTGGTTGGGGAGAAAATCAGATACCGTGGAGCATACACAAAGCATGATTCGATCTTGAGCGATCATACAGGGGACATTCAGACCAGGAATATTCGCTGGTATGAAGTGGCTGGTGAAGTCAATTTTCAACGCGTCGTGAAATTTGCCGCTGAGAAGATTCTTCACACAGAGTACCTTTCACCTCCCGGGACATGAGATGTGTTAGAGAGTATTTTGCTTCCTGAGAATGGGTCTCTTTCGCTGATTAGAAGCGATGTGCCGCCTGCATGCAGATGCGTTTTATTCAAGCATTTTCCATATTCTATTTTTGCAATTGCATCCATGCGCGCAATGAGTAACTCGAATGCCGAGTAGTCATCTCCAGAATCCAAAACATTCAGTGCTCTTTTTATGCAGTTTTTCCAGATCGCTTACGGTGAGCTGTATCCCATTAAAGTGACACTGCCCCAATTTTTCATACTTTTGTATCGATTTTAGGAATCGTAAAGTCTACATGAAACGAGCGTATTGTAGCTGCAAATCGATACTGTTTGTCCACTCTCCTTCTGTTAATCGTTTACTCTTTACAAGCTATTAAGGCAACGCCTTAATGAGTGTATCATTTCCACCACATATGCGAAGAATATAAAACAAATCCAATGAGCCCCTTTCCTGTTTCTGGCACATCGCGAGTATTTTCTTGATTGGTGGCCTCGTGGGAGATCTCCACACCATAGGAATGCCAAGAGATGACGCAGGGGAAAGACCTGCCCAAAAAATACTCTACCCCATTTCATGCCCTTCACATTTTATGTGGGGCATCAGTTTTCCGTATGTGATGAAACATAAGAAAAATTGGGCTTTGTGCGAGCCCTTCCATGCATTTTCTCTCCTGGCTTTTGCCGAGCAGTCCTCGATAGGGTTCATGAACAGTGATCTATGGTTCGTGTACCATTGCATAGCAACTGCATGCTTACGTTATCCCGAGTTTACGACAAAGTCCGATGTGAAACTGGACCATAGTTTGCTCGGTTGGTTGAATCTTCCCAACTGCGTTCGATGATGAGCACTGTCTGACAACATCATATATAGTATACCTGTACAGTGGAATCGCGATGGTTTCCACGGTTCAACTTACACAAGCATGCAGACACAGTGCACTATGTGTGCACAAAAAAGTCAGGTCAATCGTTCCACTGAAAACCTTCCAGGTATGCATGTTTTATGCTATGAAGACTATCGTTCTTCATCACCTCCATTCGCGTTTCAAGCAAGCAATCTTTGCATTTCTGTCACACGCTAATATTCGTAATTCCTGATTCGAAGTGCCGCCAAACACAATTATAATTGTATTGCCTTTCATGTGTTCTCCATTTCGTAATCGTCTACGATTCATGTGACAGGGTCCCATGTCTCTGGTTGCCCGCCTTGAGCTGCTTCCTCTGGATGTAGAGGATTTATGTCGAGACTGTTTTACCAATCATATTGCGTGTTGCAGGAAAGTTCAAGAATATCCATTTACATTGCTGGATTTATCTACATATACATTTGGATTATAGAACTGAAAATGTACGTTGGATGCATCTTTTTTTGCGCTGACTCGGAATCTGACGACCGAATCCTGGCCTGGCAAAATACGCTCATGATGCTTTCTCTCGCTGACATATCCCCGATAGGTATTCAATTGCTTTCCAATGATCATGCGCGGGGTGACTACTGTGATGGGTGGTATGGAATTCACTGCTGCGGTAGGCTCGTCATCCGCATCAGTCATTTTCGGTTTCAACACGGCAACTTTAATCTCAGTACATTACCCCACTCAGTCACGAAAATACTGCTTGTGCAATGTGGACAAACATTCAAAATACAAACGCGGTCACTCCCTCGCGAGCTTCTAGTCTTATCACTCGGTGGAAATAAGATTTATGGCCGAGTTGACCTAACGACACTTCCACCAAAGCTCAAAGCCGCTAACTTGTGGGTAAATATGCTGAAAGGGCCAATAAAGCTCACACATCTGCCGAATTCACTGCAAACGCTGGTTTTGTATGGCAACAAGATAAATCAAGACGTAGTTTGGTACGACAATTTGCCTGACAATATTCGCCGAATACACCTAATAAACTCAAATGAGACAAATCGAATCGGCAAGGTCCGCGCGGTGACCCCTACAAAAAAATTGAAATATATGATATTTCCCGGAATTCCGCGGAGAAACGTGCATTGATTCACCTAAATTTATTGATCAAAGGCAAAAATTGAAAGAATCCCCTCGACCATTGTCGTAGATAAAACTCCGTGCCCCATAGAATATTACAAAATCTCGGTTTCAAGAGAACTTTGTTAAGCCATTCGACATACGAACGCCGGCTTGGCCCTCGACCGGGGATACTCCGCTGAAAAAAGCAAAGGGCTGTGGTAGCTGCTTGCAGATTATTGTGACGACAAATTGGAAACCAAATGGGAGGCAAACTTGTGATTTTCTTATCAAAGTACCCTTGGTAGTGGCAAAAGTGGCGGCTGAAAAGTTTGAGTGAACAATATGATGACAAAGGGACTGTCAAGGTTGAATTGCGCCTATCCTATTAAATGTGAGAGCATGTGTAATGAAGTCAACTGCTCTGAGTGGAACAGTCAATTCGAAGGGTGCGCCTGAAAAGGTCAAATAGCTTCATCGGAATACGAATCAGTTTACTAAGAGCGTCACATGTTCTTCCCGTGTTGCTCCACAAATTGGATCTCGAAAAACTCTTTTTCGCATCCAAAATCCCTCAACCAGCTTGTGAACAATCAGGAAAGTTTAGATCTTGAGGGGAATCACCGTAGATTTGACTCGATGGATGGCCACTGCTTCGTTATGGGTTGGACAGTCTTGGGAGAAGCTAGGAGCCTTGCGAGCTCACATCGTGCTTCTGTTTTAACACCGGTCCATTGATTCCCGCTGCAAAGTAATGGGTCCTAACCCGACGAAAGGACACCTCTCCGTGGTGGGTTGGACCAGTACCCCAGTTTTGGGGGAAGCCAAGAACCTTTTTAAACCCCTCGTCGTGTTTCTGTCATGGCGCCGACCCTATTGATGGCCATCGCAAGGTGGTGGGTCAGGACCAGTACCCAGCCCTTGGGGAGGTTCGGGAAACCGCCAAATTACTTCCAAGGGGAGAATCTCCTTGGTGGCGAGACGAGGGAAGACATCTACTAATCCTCTGTTTGTTTTCAATCCGCGGGATGAGATTAGCCCACATGCATAACGCGAAAAGCAGAGAGCATGCGCATACGTGTCGAAAGGCACGTGCAATTTTCAAATTGCGCTATAAAAACAAAAACAAAACATCTTAGGCTTTACGCCTGGAAAAAGACTAAGCCTTTTGCACAAGGCCATCACACATGATCTCGATGTCATCCTTCTACAGGAGTTGCACATCGTAGAAAACGAAGCTTCCCGGCTAACTCTCGACGGGTACCAGTGCTTCGCAATAGCTCGCGACGCGAAAGGTGGAGGAGTGGCAGTCCTCATAAGAAAAGGTTTTCAGTGCTCGCTGACTTCTCAGTCAGTGTCAGAGGTAGTGGAGCAAGCCACTGTTTGCGTTAAAGTGGGCGCCCATCTGTGCCAGTTCACATCGGCGTACTTCCCTCGCGGCAACAAGGTCACTTCCGCTGCTGTCCACAGCCTTTCACAAGCTGATTGGACAACCCACGTCATTTGTGCGGACGCTAACTGCCATCACGCCAATTGGGACAAGCACGTTGCCCCCAATCCCGGTGGTTCCCATATCGTCGATTTCTGCATCGACGAGGGCTACACGCTCCTCAACACCGGTGACCCCACCCGTCGGAGCTTGACGATAGAGCGAGGGCAGCTCTTCGCACCAGATGTCACCCTGGCTCGCGGATGTACCACTCAACGATGGCAGGCCACGCCCGACCCAGACAGCGACCATTTCCTGATCACATTCAACTTTGTGGTCGGTGACGACGAGCCACTGGCACACCACGTACCTAAACCCTCGTACTACTCCTGGGGCCAAGCGAATTGGCAGGAGTACAGTCGCCTGGTATCGGAGTACTGCAAGCGGTTCCCCACAAAGGGCACCCCTAACCAGCAGGCGAAGTTCCTTTCACGGAGCATCGCAAAGGCAACAGCGAAAGCCGTCCCGAAGGGGGTAACACGCGTCCGGCACCTCTGGTCGGCCGACTTAGAGGACGCCGAGCGTAAGTGCGAAAAGCTGTTGAGCCCGATCGACGGCACAACTCCCTCTCAACGGCGTGAAATTCTTTTCTCCACGCGAGAAAGGAAAAGACTCTTATCGAACCACTGCAAACAGGAATGGGGAAAGGTGTGCGCCGACATGAAACCAACAAACTCTGCCACGTGGCGAACGTTGCATAATATCATGTCGGCACGCCCGACGCCAACGAACCTCGTCGTTGAGGGCGGCCGTGAGGTCCCCTTCACCAGCCAAGCCAACCACCTTGTCTCCTTCTTCAAGACGAAGGCCACTAGACACCCACGCGCCGAGGTGCCACGATTACCACCGCGCCCAACCAGCATGTTCCGCGCTATAACGCGACAGGAGCTGGCCAGCGCCCTCAGACGGATCAGCTATGCGACGGCATGCGGTCCGGACGACGTGTACAACGAGGCGCTCGCCCACCTCCCGAAAATCGCCCGGGTTGCGCTGCTCCGAACGTTCAACCGGTCTCTCTCGCGCGGCATGGTCCCGCGGGAGTGGAGGCGAGGGACAATTGTTCCCCTGCTGAAGCCGGGAAAACCTGCCGGTAGGGTGGAATCGTACCGTCCAGTGACGCTTACTAGTACCGTCGCGAAGCTCATGGAGCGGATTTTGCACGGTCGTCTCAGGCACCTTGTGCAATCTGACAGCCAGGCAGGTTTCCGAGCGGACCGGAGCTCTACTGATGCGTTGATGTGGCTGCGCGCTCATGTGCAGCCCACGAACGCCAGTAAAACTCCGCTGACGTCTGCCGTCTTTGTGGACTTTAGCAGGGCCTTCGACTCGGTAGACCACCATCTGCTCTTGCAGCGCTTGCAAAAGCTCGACGTGGACCCCTACTTGGTACGTTGGGCCCTTGCTTTCCTCACTAACCGCCAAGTGCGTGTCAGAATGGGGAACAGGCACTATTCGCGCGTGAAAAAATTCACGTGTGGTGTCCCACAAGGCACGGTGCTCGGACCACTCCTTTTTAATATCTTCATGGAGGATCTTTCCGCAGAGCTCAACCGTTCAGGGGCACAGCACTACTTCTATGCTGATGACCTGACGATCGTGGCTCCCCGGCGGG
>LFNC01000235.1:0-69200 GCA_001235845.1 Perkinsela sp. CCAP 1560/4 | reverse complement strand
TCCATCCTTTTCCTTCCGTTCAGGAAGCTGGCCCCGCCGCTCGTGTGGATTTTGAGATGCAATAAGAATGAGTGTCGCGATATAAATATCCTTTGGGTTTGCGACAGGATAAGCGAAGCGTTTATTTTCTTCGTGGGAATCGGGGTCGCGCTGATTGATTCGACGAAAATGGAGATACTTTGGGGTGTTGCTGTTGGGCCATTGCTCTTGTCCGTTCAGATTACTGTAGAACAAACCCTCCGCGGTTGAATCGAATATAACTTTTTCCTTTTCATCAGTGGTGCTTCCAAGGCTTGCCCTGCGCACATTTGGAGGAAGCGATTCTGGGGCGTCTGGCAGTCGCTCAGCTTCGTACTTTTGAAAGAGATTCATGACAAGGTACTTGCCAATTGCATGTCCATACCCAGCGCCCTCATTCATGTTCGACCTCGGTTGGAATCCCAAGAACGCGTAAAACACATCCATCACCGGAACATTCGATATGAGAAGTCGGGCTGTTTCACCGTATAAATCCTTCTTGTTGAGCACAATTTGTGACGATTCAGGGTCTCTTTCTATTGTATTGGTAAAAGCGTTACAGAACGCGTTGTTTTTGATTATACCATACAAGCAGCACAATCGATCGAGCAGAAAAGAGTCTTCTTTTGGCCCGTTCTCGATCATGCGACGCCACGCATCTCGAATTTCCCTGGCCTCATCAACTTTGCCCTCCCATCGAAGCGTCATGACGTGGTCCTGCAAGGCCTTTTGGCTTTCTTCGGATGAGAGGTCGTGAACATCGATTCCGGAAACCTGCGCCTTCACGAATTCTCGATCTTTTTTGGCGTGCTGACGTTCAATGGCGATTGTTTTCCATTTCTCCCGAAGGATGTCTATTTGCTCTAGTAACGCTTGCTTATCTTCCGGCTCTGTCACGAGATGCGAAACGCGAAAACTCCATTTTCCTTTTCGCCATCGTAACATGTGATTTTCGAGAATTTCCAAATTCGGACATATCTTGACCGAAAAATCACGAAAGGTTTCACATTTTGCCTCTTGGTGGTAATACTTCTCAATGACTTCCGAGTGCGAAAGGGGCAAAACATCGTAGCTGGAGAATGATGCAGATAAAGCTGCCAAGAGTTTGCTTTTGCTCAGAAAAGCGTTATCTCTTCGTAGACGATGAAACATTGGCAACTCTCAAAGACATTCGAAAATGACTCCTAATTTAAATTGAAATGACAATGCCATATTGGAGCACAGAAGTGTGTGCGGGTCAAAAAATACTACATCAGATCAAACCTAGACCAAACTTCCCAGTCGCGTACACGCTTTTGGAATTCGGATGACGCGGTGGAATGGTCATATCCTTATGATTTCCATCGGCAAATACATCGGTAAACACAACTTTCGATTGTCCACTTTCAGCGCTGGTTCTGTGTGAATGCGTCGACGGCTTGTCTATGGCCCATGTACGGCGCAGCATATTCATGAAAACATACACGATGAGGCAACATAACAGCGGGGTGACCATCGTAATTGTTCCCAGGTTGTGGAGAATACGAGAAGTGGTTGCTGAAAAGGATATAAACGTGCTTCCTTCATCGACTTCCCGCTCTTGATTTTCTTCTGCAATTGTGACGATCTGATCGGCTTCCTCTGAGGGTTTTTCTCCGCTCAGAAAATACCCAAACACGCTACTTAACCAGGACACTTCCTCTGTTGCCTCAGGCGACCCATCGAGAGATCCACTAATGAATAGCAGTGTCGGAAAAAGCATTGGACGGTACCAAAGGAAACTACTACGGAATAGTCGAACCAATACCATACGCACAATTATCAGTATAAGAGAAATGATTTTAGCGACCGCTTCGACGACGTGAAGTGAGCCCGGGCCACGAATCAATGCCGAATCTTTCCATCCTATTGTCTCGCACTCCACTCGAACGTTTATCATCACGCGCCGTGAACGCCCTGCCATAGAATCGCGCGACCAAATACTGTTCACTCGAGGATGACCTACAGGCATCGGGCTTGTAGAAGCATGCAGTTTCGAAATTTCTCCGACAGAAATTCATCAGTAGGCGAGTGTATTCGTCACCACCTAAAACTTTGCATACAAAATGCCCGCCACGAGCAAGTAGCCCTTCGCGGGTGATAAAATACGCAATATCCGAGTTCAGACGAATGGCCTCTGAATAATCACGAACTTTGTCGCCGGATCGGTCTGGTGAAATGTCAGCTTGAACAACATCCGCACGAATGTTCATCGAGTCAATAATCGATTTCAACCTTCCTTGGGTCACTTGGTCAGAAATATCACCGTCGATATACTGAGATTTATGTTGACTGGGGATTCTTTCTAGTTGGTGCGCCTTTGAACCCGCCTGAACCGCACGGATCCCCAAATCTATGGACAAAACGGATGTCGATATTTTTCTGTCGACACCAAGCAGAAAGCTTTGCGGATGTGATCGACTTGCGGCCACCTGTATCCATGAACCTGGATTTGAGCCCATGTCGACAATACATTTTGTGTGCTCGCGGGAGAATATGTTGAACTTGTTGTCTATTTGAACGAGTTTGAAAGCGCTGCGACAAGCGTACCCCAACTTTCGAGCTTCTCTCACCCAGTGGTCTCCATCTTGCGTCGTTGCCCAAGCTGTCCCTGTCAGTCGACATAGTGTGGATTGTCGCATTCTGTCGGTATCATTTCTTCAGTTAACCGAGTTGAATTCAATAGTTACCACTTGGATAGAGAGAAGATAGCAAAACGTCGCACGACGAATCCGAACACGCTAATTTTCTCCCTTTTGCTTATTGCGAGCATTCTGTACAAAGCTCGCATACATGAAAAACGCGAAGCAACAGACAAGGAGGAACCCCAACGCACCCATCTGCATGATCGTTGTGATGAGTTCCCTGCGTATTTTACGCAAATATTGTACATCAGTGGGAAGTGCGTCGAAATCAGGCGCACGTGCGGGTAACTCAAAGTGAAGTGCTTTCGATAACTTCGATTGTATGCTCAACGGCGAATCTTGCGGATCGATCTCGAGAAAGAGGTTCGTTTGCGAAAGCGATTCTCGAATCTCCTTGCTGTACGTTTCTGGACTTTTCGCCATTCGCTGAAACTCTTCCTTCAGTTCGAGGAGTAAGCTGTACAAGGGTGCGGCCTCTCGCAGGAGGCTCCGAAGCCAAAAGCAGATTGATATAAGCCGTTGAAGCTCTGACAGCGTTTCTTGATACTCGGCAGACTCAAATTTGTACGTCGGGCAAAATATAACAGCAGTATCACCAAGAGCACCCAGCTTTTTCCAGACAAGGCATCCCGGAAAGCCTAGGATTCCATCGAAACTGGTTAAGTCTGGCACAATATTTCGTGGCGCTACCCCAAAGTCTTGATGCTTGGCCTTTTTCATCTGCACAAGCTCGGCGTAGAAAAATGACGGATGATTGCGGAGAAATCGCCTGTGGAAAAGCGTCGAGAAAGTGTAGAATTTTCTGCCTCTCCGGGCAGATAAGATATTCTCAATCGCGCTCCCGCCAAAGCTCGGTGAAACTAAGAGGATGCGCTTTTGAGGACCACTATGAATCGCATTTTTCATTGGTGCAAAATATAAAGTCCATAGAAAAGGTCGGAAGAACTGAGACTCAGTCAATCGGCAGCCAAAACTTGAAAATTTACACAGGCTCTACGGACCCGGGGCCCATGCGCGCACCTCCGGCACAGATTGCTGATAGCTTTTCTGCCACGAGCTGTGGTGATGGAAACCAAAGTGCATGTCCTTCTTTCTTGTCACTTCCCTCCAAATACCCACGCGGAAATATTTACAGTGCTGGGAAAACCTCCATTTCAAGGAATTGTGTGGATTTGGACCGATATACTCCCGAAGCATCGGCCCTCTCTGCAGCTCTTCGATGTCCATGTACTTCATTCTTGTCCATGGGCGTGGCACCCAAGGTGACTCGGCGGGGGAATTCGTTACCATTCCGAGTTTTTTGAGCTCGCTGATAGGCTTCTTGCTAAGGAGACCACCTGGCCGAAGCTCGGAGATAAAGCTGCTGTGTTCGATACAATCCCTACCTATACGAATGTCGACGTTTGTATTATGGGCGTTGGAATTGGGATCATCCTCGTCACCTTTCTCGAGCTTCCCCCACTGCTCGGAGTTTACAAAAAGGGCATTCTCAAAACATGGGTTCAATTGACCGACAATATAGATTGCTATCGGTCCGGCAAAAATGGCATCAATGTACCCGCTTGGCTTTTTCGGGTGCTTTATCTTCATCTTTTGCTCGACGTGGAACCCCGTCGGAAGGAAACGGCTCGGCGAGCGCAGGTTTTCGAGACAAAAGTCCGGGAATATGCTATGTGGAACATCAGGGTCGAGTACCGCACCGTTCACTGTCAGCGAAAGTTTGTGATCCCGAGAAAGTACTTTAAAATCAACATGCATTTTGCCTTGTTGCATGTAGTACCTGCTCCACAGGCTTCTTTTCATTGAAAACTATAATTCCGAGAGAAAATGGGCAAAAATGAAAGTAGTCGGGTACCACACCTCACAAAAGGCTCGAATGACTGGAACTTCATAAATTGCCTGGATCTCAAAAGGTTCGTCCAAATCAGCTCCACTGGGAAATTCCCCGAATGCCTGTTTCCCACACTTTCATTTTAAGCCTTCAAGGTTCAAACATAAGACTCATATCAAGACTATTGAGCTCAACGAAACAGCGGCATGTTTCAGTGAATGATGGCCGATGAGTTGATAAGTGTACTCGTCGGACCTTGGGATCATTGAGTAGAATGCATCCATGGTCTGTAGGATGACGAGACCCAGTGCTTTGGGCGAGTTGAATGTAATTCTGGCTCTGTGCTGAGTGAAAGATTCTATGTGTGAGTGATGGGTTGGAAGACGCTATCCACACAACTTTCGCCTGCATGACATGACCGATCCATTCCTCTGTTGCCAAAAGTGCTTGGGCATCTTCAATAAATTTCACAAACTGCGCTCGACGAATCTGAGATCCTACGCTCTTACTCCCTTTTGGTAACCGACCACCTGCCTTGGTCTTCTTTCGCACAAGTCGGATATTTTCATGTTCCTCCGTTTCCGAAGCTGGATCTGTTCCAATTTCATCGAAGCAAGAAGAGTGTTCTCTGTGCGCCTTTTTCGGTTTTTCGAAGATTTTACTCGCACTCATCCCACCCAAAGAACCATCGCTTTTCATTTGTGCATATCCCTGAGACTTTCTTGTGACATATTTTTTGATGACTTTCGAAAAAACTGGTTTGCTATTTTGAAAGACCGCAAATGCAGCCTCTCCGGCACGCAAGAGTATGATGATTTGGGTTGCATAGGCGATTTCGGCCAGAGACCGCATGAAGAGCTGCCCTTTTTCCTTTGATAATTCGGCGTATCTTGACTTTTCCTTAATGGGCGGATGGCTGTCTCGCGATGCTTCCAAGAGATGATCACCTTTTACCACCGTAGGATCGGATTCCTTTGGCATCTTGCTGTACCCGATGGTGATTCGTGCCATTTCGTTGGGTATACCAAGGCGGAGTGTGAGCTTGTGACTGGAAACGTGATTTTCTGTGCTGGACATTTCGATGAAAAAATGTTGACACGTTTGACACGAACGTGACTGATCATAGTAGTAGCGCATGACACTACTTTCCGAATGGGCCCACGGGAACGAAGCATACCAATCCCCTTTCAGAATATGATTGACACAATGCTTCAATTGAAATGAAGACTTTTTCTCAATTGTTGTAAAGCAAGATATTTTGATTTTTCTATTTTTCTTTATGTCTTTTCGGGTGGTTGAATCGGAAGATAATTCACTTATGCACATATCACTGACAAAAGTTGGAAATTTATGTGGTCGACGAAGAAGGTCTTTTTTCGAGTCTTTGAGGGTGACGTATAAGCAAAATGCATCCCGATTGAGGAGATGGAATGACTCACTGTACTCACCACCTCCAGTGATTCTAGTTATATCTTCCAATACGCTTGGGTTGTTGATTGGAGGGACAACAGAAAAGAGGGGTCTACTGGTGCTCACAGTGGATACACTGGATTTTTCGTCTTTAGGGGATGGGTCTGCAAGGCTATCGTCGGTCTCACCAACTTGTTTTGTTTTCTTCATCTTTCGCCGCTGCTGCCGATTTTTTGCGGTTTGAATTTCCGCCTTTCTGAGCTTTTGAATTATTTTCTCGTCCTCGATATCAGCGTTCCTTCCAAGCAAAGTGTCCGAAATAGCCTTCATTGTACTTGAGACTGCATCTTTGGCTTGTAAGGCCAAGGAAACGACTCTGGCATTTTTAACTACTGTAGGTTGTTTCTTGTCCGCAATGCCACCATTGCCTGTGTATCCATATTTTTGCTGAAACTTTACTGCAGCCTTCATGTCATGCGAGTGGTCAGCTGGTCTTTCTGGACCTTTTGTCGTTGTGGCCGATGAAGTTTGGTTGCAATACCGTTTGAATCTTTCATGCTGCGCTTTACGAAGCTCTGCTAGCTCATTTTCATACATCGAAAGGGATAAAAAACAACAACGAGGATGGGTGCGCCGTGAGGCAACTACAAATACAATGTACATAGGGTTTAACCAACATAGTCGTCTTGATTGGACCCATTATATCTGAGCACATGTGCTCGAACCTTACTATCACGCACCCAATTGATGTGGTCTTCCATCCTTCTTGGGACGAGGTACGCAGGGTCAGTGATTTGATGCGGACCAACACGAAAGTGACCGTGCATGACGAGCTCCGTCGCTGTTTGCACTCTCGGGGAGAACTTGAGCTGCGTCAGCATAACGGGCAGTCTCCGCCGACAAAAACTCGAAGTTGTAATTTTTTCAACCACTTCAAGGGATTGTGCCGAATCAGTCACTCCCATTTGGTAGAGCTTTTGCAAAAGCTGCTCGGTAACTTGCAGTCTTACCTTCGAATCTTTCGGCAAGTATCGAAGATGGTTCACGAGTGACCGCACAAGCCCACTGAGCTTATTATAATACGTGTAATCTTCGCGCTTGGTGAGGCCATATTTTTTAATGACAATACTTTCGTGACTCTTTCTTTCCTTTGGATAGCAGAGAAAGTCATGCTTTCGGAGTAGTCTCTGTTCGTGATGTTTGAGCTTTCGATGTACTGAGTTGACCATCTGTAAGTTAGAAAATCACAAACAACAACGAGGGCTCGTTACTAGGCCATTTATAAAAACATTTTGCCGACAAAAACAGCTTTCATCTTTATTGCAAATTCATTCCTAGTATCTTCTCATGGAGCGCACCTATTCATCAATCGGGGGTATAAGCATGCATCCCGAACGTGATCTAAGGCAAGCAACCAAACGAGAAGGCGCTCTAATCCGAGTCCAAAGCCTCCATGAGGAACGCCTCCATACTTTCTTTGGTCAGTGTACCAATAATAGTTTGTTGGATCCAATCCTTGCTTGGCGTATGCATCCATGATTTCCTGATACTTCCAGATGCGCATGGAACCCCCAATGACTTCGCCTATTCCGGGAAGTAGCAGGTCCACACTTTCTGTCACCGGGTCCGCCGCACGTAAGTTTTCTTCCTCTGGGCATTTCGTCATGTAAAAGCTTTTCATTGAAGCTGGAAATTTTATCAGGAACGTGGGCTTACCGATTTTCATTACCATTTGTCTCTCTGGAGCATCAGTAATGTCTTCACCGAACACAAAATCCTTACCTGTTTCTGGATTGAGGATGCCGTTTTCGTTACAGAATGAAATAGCATCTGCATAAGTCATACGGTTGAACGGCCTTTTGGGGAGAAATTCCTCGAAGGATTCTATTTGATAAGGTGACGAGCCTGGGCTTGTACTCGCTGGATTCCATAGAGCGACGAGGTGTCCCACTGATTTTACCGTTCTATGCAAAACATCAACCACAAGGTTCTCAAGCTTGCCCAGTAGGTCATCGAAGGTAATGTTTCCATATTCTCCTTCAATATGCGTGAACTCGCTCAGGTGACGTCTCGTCTTACTCTTTTCTGCTCTGTATGACGGCATGATGCAGAAGCAGTCGCCAATAGACGGAAGACAAGTTTCAAGGTAAAGCTGACTGCTTTGGGTTAAAAATGCCTTACTGCCGTAGTAATCCGCAAGGGAAAATAAAGTGGAACCTCCTTCACACTGTGTCTGGACAAGTGTTGGTGGTGTAACTTCAAGGACTTCCTGAGATTCAAAATGCTCTCGAAAGGCTCTTGTGAGTGCGGATCGGACAATGAGCACTGCTGAAGTTTTCGTTCCACGAATCACAAGGTGGCGATTGTCAAGGAGTAAATCAACAGAGCTTTCATGGGTAAGCACACTCTCGATGTCTCCGTTGGATGTACCAATTATAGCAAATTTCTGAGCATGAATTTCGTATGGAAGCTGCGCACATACGCTGCTATTTCCCTCGGAGGCCGAGGACTTTACGCCGGTTGCCTTGACTTCGGCCACTACTTTTCCGTACACTGCGATTGAAGTTTCTCGGTGAAGGTCGCCAAAATCATCACCAAAAAGAAGGACTTGCACAAATGCCGATCCATCTCGAATCACAACGAATGTTATCTTTGATTGTGTGCGAATTCTATGGACCCACCCTTTAACGTAAACGTTTTGACCACACTGCTCAGGTACCAAGCTCAGCTTTCGGCATGCATGGTTTGATTCCTGTTCGAATTCCTCAAATGCAATCCTCTTGGAAAACATGGCACATTCACTGCGTTTTTTACCTTTACTCTCATTTTCGGTTTTCGAAAGCGTGGACTGCTTTTCTTCAGCTATATGGATCGCCGACCTTGTCCTCCGCCATTCATCGATCTGCTTTGCTGCTTCGTCGCGTAAATCTTCCTGATTGGCCCATTTCATAGAAGGGTCCCCTGCCTTACGAATATCTCCTAATATCTGGCCAACGGTTACATCTTTCCTTGGGATCACGGTAATTCTTTGCAACGCTTGCTTAACTTGGTCGAGTATCCGATGATTTTCAATTGTCACTCCTACTCCACATGTCTCTTTTAAACGTTCTGCGGAGAAGCTACCTTCCGACTCAAGTGAGTTAACGTATTTGCTTGCTTCGTCTACTTGCAGAGCGGTGAATATAGAGCCGTCTAGAATGTAAGGTAGAACATTCTTCTTTGGCGTATCCTCTCTCGTCTTCATAAAAAGGTTGTATATGTGCATTCTGCGCTTACTGTAGGCCTCTGTTCTTTCCCAGAGATCGTTGTCCTCAAAAAATTTCGTCAACTTGCTCACCTTTTCTGTATTTTTCACGAGGTCTGTAGCGTTCTTCTCATCCAAACCAAGAGACCTCATTTTCTCAACGAGGACAGCGATCGCTTGAGGCGTACCTGACATTAACTTATTTCGAAGAAAAGATAACAAAATAGTCTAGTTGGGAAACTAACGTTAATATGGGAACTAGGAAGGGCCAAAGTAGAACATTCTGAAACGCAAGGTATCTACACAAGGTCATCTGGTATCTTCTCCATCACTCAAAGAGCTTTCTTGCCCAATAATATAACCGCTTACTATTCACTGAACCGCCATTTTCTATGTCATTTGCTTAAGGATAACATCTTTCTTACGTCTCGCATATTATCCAATACTGATGACATTTTAATTGTTTTGTAGCTAGATTATACTCCACTGTGTATGTCAGAGATACTCAAGCGAATTAAGTTCGGGAAAAATAAATTTCTTCCTCCCGTTCAGAAGAGCGTATCAACGCCCTGTTCAGATCCGATGGGAAGGATGTCGAATAGCCAAGTTTATTTGTTCAGATGCCCGCATTGTCATCGCGTTCAGCAAAAACTTGAGAAGAGGTACTTCCATTCATGTTGTCATCCTCATGAGATGAAGTGTATAGGAACGTTGCAAGAGTTCAACAATACGCAGAAAAGTCTCCTGACAATGAGTAGAATATGGGACTTCGAGAAGTCTCGTCCTAAATACGGACAAACACGTCCTGCTCCAAAAGGCCGATCCCATTTTCGAAAGCGTTGATTAGGCTTCGCTTTAATCTACATGCTCATTTTGCTTGCAAACCATAAAGACGTGTTAAAAAAATCTGGTAAGTTAACATAATGTGGCTTATTGAATGCACATACATCGAGGCCTATTCCCTTCAAAATTGAAAGGAATACACAGGAAGAGCATCTCGTCGGGCCAAGGAAATGGTGCATGGCATGAACTTTCGCCTTGTGTATTTGACGTCATTCATCGACAAGTTAAAGAAGGACTATGTCATTCACTGTTGAACAAAAATAGAGGCAATTTATTTGGGCCCAATACTGTCAAAATTCTGGAGAACAAGCATGCAGGGTCTCTGCCATCATCACTTGAATTCGAAGCACGATTAGGGTTTCTCAGGTCATGTTCAGGTTTACTCCTTTTCGACGACTGCTTAGTAATGCCAGCCATATTGAGCTCTCACGCCGAACCGCTATGGAAATTTTCGCCTGCGCTACCCAAGAATGCTTTCCAAAGTATCACTGATTATGTCAAAAACAGCGTATATTCAGCGCGCGTCGGGACACCGTTACATATCAGGGACAGTATGAAGAACTTGAAAGTAAGAAGAAAGGATTCGTCGCGAAATGAATTACAGGTTCTTCCAAATGTAGATACGATCGACATGTTATATGAAAATAAGCTTCGAGTGAGCTATTGTTCAAAAGACGGTAGGGCCTTATGCGCTCTCCGAAAGCATAAGCCCGCTGATTCCCCTAAGTTGCGAGGGCTATATGAACGAATAGGTGGAAAAGTGGATACACCAGAGTTACCGGACCCCCTTATATGTCTTATTCCTAACACAAAAATAGTGATTCGATTTGCTGCTCTGGAAGAAGAATATCTTCCGCTTTCCCAAGTAATGGAGGAAATTGAGAAAGGCGCCCAGCGTTTGAAATCTGTACGTCACAAGAAATGCACTTCTGTTATGATAGGCAAACTATGGCGTCTCGATCTTAAAAGAGTTGCTTGCTGGACTATCGATGGAAGTACTTCGAGAAAAAGCCCTCGCTGGTTCTTGGAGAACAGCCCGTTGAATGGCAAGGTTTCACCGAGTGCACCACGCGCTAACGTTACTTATGAGGTTGAGCTAGAGATGTCTTCACTCAAGGCGGAAAACCTCTTTTCCCAAGACTTACGCAAGCGGAATCACTCCTGTGGACTAGGTGACTTTGTTGAGTCCTACGTTCACAACGCACAGCTTCTTGCGATGATCGCACAGGAGTACACTTTTGGGGAAGATTGATTTCCCAGAGTCAATATAAACAAATGATATTTTTTGATCGACTTTCGGACAGATTTTACCCCTTGCTTATCTTGTATTATGGTGTTATGATAGAACATGATACTTCGATTGAATAGGACCCGTTTCATATGGCGATGCGATTCGCCGCTAGGATCACGTACGCTATGGCTTTCACGGCGCAGGCAATCTGATTGTCATAAGGGAGGATCCAAAGGTGAAATTCCTGCATTCGATGGGAACTTATACTTATATGCGATGCGAGCCCTTCTCTACGGCACTTGCCTAACGGTTGTCTTTTCTGTTATCTCTGCCAAACTCGCTGCGCAATATTATGGCTTCTCATCCACCAGTGACGTTTTAGACTACATTCGTGACCATCCTGTACGGCATTCTCGGCAACTCGAAAAACGGGGCATAACAGAAATAAAAAAAACGATTTCACTCAGCTCCATATACGACGATTGGCATGATATAGTGAATGAGATCGAATCAAAAGGAGATGATTCTTAGATGCATGGTTCTCCGAATGACTGATTCTGTGAGCTTACCACAGCATTTATCCTCACTTATCCACGTTTCGACTGTTTTGATTCAAAATCTTTCTTTCAAGGCGGACTGAAAAGTTTCTTTACACGACGAGAAACATTGGGGACTCCTTTTCCTCTGGGGGGGTTCAACAGCTATGTACATTCATTTTTTCGTGCATCGAGTCGCTCACAACTGTGTTTTTGTTATTCTATTCTGTTTCATGCATGTTCGATTTATCTTTGTTTGCAAAAATATAATCTAACATATTTGCAGCCGTTTACTGGACATGCTCTGACGACGGTTAGCTGACATGATGCCGATTTCGTCAGTGAAAATAATACAGAGCTAGAGGGCACCTTCACTGTACAGAATGTGTGGTATTGATTCAAAAGCCCTTGGACGAAACTTCGACCCACGGAATATTGAGATTTCGGGAATTGTCACTCTGACGAAATTTCGACACGTATCAATCGAACTTTTTTACCATTGTGTTGTTGGGAAAAAAAGCATATAAAGCGACCGCCAACAGGTCGTATAGTGATATCACTGGAACGATCGATTTGACAAACTACTCAGGCATGCTGACTAACTGGGAGCTCTGGGTCTTCGGCCCGTACTTTCCGGCCGACGATAAGTCTGCTAGCAAGACATCTATCGTAAAAATGATCAGGACGATCGAAAATTGTACGGCGACCCACCGCGGTCGACACGAAGGTTCACAAATATTGCCTCTTCTTCTGGGAGTACGCCTTGGAAGATAAGCACATGACCGCCCCTAGACTCCTTCCTTGGGCACAGCGGGCTTTCCCGCACAGTCAGCTGGTCTATATCGGCCAGTAGCAATGGCCTTTGCTGTAGCGCGGTGCGAGGCGAGACTGGTGGTCGGTGTGCCCTTAAAGCATCTGCGCCTCTCGAACAATAGGTTCGAACGCACGCTGGACTTGACGAGACTTCCGAAATCCATCGAGGGAATACTGCGCAAAGCCGGGTTGCCATTACCCTTGCGGTTGCAGAATTCAAAGCGTTTCTACCGTACAAAATCCTCCGTAGACTTCTACTAAATTTCAACAATGCTTTTATCCACAATATTGATTTCTGCCGCCGAGGAGCTCGCAATTGGGCGTGCTTCAGATTCGCTTCTCCCCGACGAAAGCCGCTTGGAACTTCTCTTTGCGGGCTTTGGCAAGGAGCTAGACTTCTTTCAGGATCCCGATGATGCACCCATTACGAATATTTCCGACATCGATTCATTTGAGAAGAACGACGACGGCGAGACTGAGGCAATCGATTTCGAAGAATGCGAAATTGGCGGCACGCTTGAGCTCAGATGGCTCCCTTTGACGCTCAAGAAGGTGGACATGACACTTAACCATTTTCATGGCACATACGCATCGCACCTTCTTCCACCTGCGCTGACAGTTGTGCACCTTGGGAGAAACAAGCTGGTAGGCAGCGTCGATCTCTCCACTCTCCCCCTGGGGGTTCGATCCCTCGATCTGGCTCAGAATTGTCTGAGCGGAACCGTCGATTTTTCGAAAATACCACTTTCGTTGCAACAGCTTACCTTTTTTGGCAACAAGCTGTCAGGCACTGTCGACCTTCGAGCGGTCAAAGGAACTCTGGGAAGGTCGAGCGGAGCTATTACATGTAGTCTCTGGAGTGGGGAAGAAGTCCGGAAGGACTGTCTCTTCTTGAGCGTGCAACATAATCCCTTCGTCGGAGACATTCTCGTGTCAGACATCGCGAAGGTAGAGAGCCCTGTGGTGTTTTCATACACGGAGTGCGAGAGCGTAGTTGATGGCAATGGAGGGGTGATAAAGCTGAAGAAATGAAATCCCACCGAAAATAGGATGTGCATCCACTTATATGGAAAAAAGAAAATAACAAAGAGAGGTTTGGAGGTTTATCTTCATAGAATATAGCCGAGATTTATATACGCATATGACATGTACTGCTTCTGTGCATGCTATGGATTTTCTTCTGTAATAGAGCCTTTGTAATCAACCCAATGACTACTAAGTGAGTAGTGGGAAAACGTGGAGGGCACATGCTCAGTTTTACTATTCGAGGTAGGCCTCATAACAAACTGTTTAGCCGATTCTTTGGAACTATCGAATTGCCCTAGTGTACAGGAGACACATCTACCACTACCGTGGCGTAACACACTGGCGTTCATGGCCATCCTGCTTTGCATTATGGTATATGCAGCATTAGCTCCACCGAAGCGCGAAGGTAGAAGCGAGGTCTTTGTTAGCAACTTTCCACCCAATTGCCTGCAACAGAATTTGCGAAGTCTAACTTCTCTGTTTTCAACCATACTATGTGGCTCAACTTCGCGTAAACACATCGGTTAGAGTAATACTCTTTCAGTGGAACGGATATATCCCACGGACAGAAAAAATAACACGAACGAGCTTACAGGCGCAGATAAAATGTGTTGCGTCCGCATGTCCATGGACGTTTGTTTGATTTCAACACAATGACGAATGGAAAAATATCGAAGTCACATGTTCAATTGTAGGCAGTTTTCTTAACTGCGTTTCGGAAGACATGTGAGGTCATCAACTGTCGTACGGGCGTCTTATCAATCCAACATTGTGCCTTCCTCAGTGTGCATTTCCAAACATCATTGGAAACATTTTCAACAGCAAGCATTCTCAACCGAAATGAACTGTCTCTTTCCTTGATGCGCCAATAGCGCTGTATTTCTCCATTGCATTCTATTTATGTGTAAAATTAATCAAACTACAGATCGCTAATCGTAGTCGATTGTTGAAAAATTACACTCGACACATGTCCAATCCATGTTACTGCGCAAACATATTCCGACATAAGGCCTTCTCCCTCTCAGCTTCTTCTCGTATTCTATCATTCAGAGACTTCTGCAAGCCCACGATCGTATCATTCTCAGGGAAGTGTAGAATCGCCTGGTCAATTGCCCTTTGGCAAGCAGCAAAATCCTTCAGCATGAGGCAAGATTTAATCCATATGACGTAAGGCTTTGGGAGAGATGTGTCTGCGATCGCCGCATGACTATCTTCTTGTGATTTGACGAAATCGTTGAGCTTGAAATAGCATAGCGCACGATTGGTCAGCAGAGTGCCTCGCAAGGCGGATAAGCGATGCCTGTCTGCATTGCTTAGCGACTCTTCTCTGCCCAATAACATATTAAGTAGTTCACTGTAATGCGTCACTGCATCACTGTATGCGCCTGATGTGAAAAAGGTGTTGGCGCCGGCTTTCTTCTCGGCAACCTCGTTAATTATTTCCGGTGAAAGAATAACTGATTCAACCTTTTGTTTCTTCGCGGCCTCGAACGCTGACGCTTGTCCCGCCGTACTTGTCGGATCTGGCTGATGCTTTGGGGGACTCTTTAACATCGCATCGACGTCTGCAACGGTTGTGTGCACCCTTTCCCATTTGTCTGCGGATGGATCATCTCTGTTGGATAACATAAAGCAATCGCCTCGAATATCGCGCTGAGCGATCTTACTCGCTCGCTCATTCAGCGGCAACTCCTTATATCTGCCAACCTCGTCGATATAGAAGCTTCGTCCCACATAGCCATTGTTAAGAGATGGCATAATGACGGGAACTATCTCGAATTGCGTAATGCGATCATTGATATAGTTTTGGAAGACACCAACAGTCTCGGCAGTGGGAGCTTGCGATTTGTTTTTATCTTCGCTCGCAGATTGTGCAATTTTCTGCATGCCTTGTTGCATCACCTTTTCTTGGAAATCTTGCTTCTGTCCTTCTGTTATCCCAAAGGATTGAAAATATTTTTCGATTTCTCTCTTCAGCAGCGCGTCACTTTGTCCGTTAAATGTGCACGTTTTCAAAGGAACATCGTTTTGGGCTGGAATCAGGACGTAGAGAAGTCCTGGTTCAATGACTGGTTGATCTGTCATACTTGTCGATTGAAAAGGTCAAAAATTGACAACGCATAAAACATATCCAATATTTTCCTGATGAAAATTGACAAAATCGCAAGAAATCACTTTTCGAATGACATGTCTTTCAGATGCCTGGAGGAAAGACCATCGTACTGTCATACGGCGACCAAAATTCCTCGGGGGAACTACCAAAGTTCGATAAGCTCTCTTTTGCTGCAGCCTGTGGTATTGAATTTTTGATTTCGGTGAGGTCGCGATATTCATCCAAGTTGGCCTTTTGTGCAGCTCGACTAAAGTCTTTCGATCGCTGGGCAAATGAGTTCAAATTTTTGATGGAGCTTCGCGTCACCGAGTCGATCTGCTCTATCGGGCTTTGCCCATTCGGCGCGGGCATATTTTTCCGGCTTGTGTAGGTAAGCGCATCTTCGATGTCATACTTGGGTACCATAGTTTCGGGGTCAAAGTGGATTTTATATTGTGGAAGAGATGAAAACTCGTTCTTGCAGTTTGTGTCTGTCTCGTTGTCGCTGTGTGGTGTCTGTAAGCTGACTTTAATGCCTGGGACCACAGGAGCAGCTTCTGGTTCACTTCCGCGAGGCTGTTGTTTTTCGTTGGTTTCCTCTTCGCCGATGAATTTCGGCATTGTTGATTCAACCATTTCACTGCAAATGTCCTTCAGGGCCGCATTATCTAATTCATCCTTTTCGAGCTTGGCCATCAGCATTTCACAAAACTCTCGTCCTCGTTCTCGATATAAATCGAACCTTTGGTTGTCTGATATGTGTGCATAACATTGGTCCTCAACCATATTCAAGATGAATCGGCGATTTTTTGATTGATCAGACATTTGCGTTGGCAGCACGAGGCGATTTCATCCAATAGTATCAAAAAAGACGCAGCTAAGAAAAGGGAATAGCTTCTCGATCGAAATAGGAGTAGACTTTCAGCTGTATTATCCACTAAGGGTACCAATCATTACATAGTGATCTGAGCAAATGCCACAGTGAGGTCCCCATGGAATCAACAATCGCCCATGGCAAGAGAGATTCGGTGGAACATCCACCAGAAAAATGTGATCAAGCGATCTGTTTGCGTTCCTCGGTATCATGCGATCAAGGTAGGAATCGATATCTGACAGTACGTTCGGACACTTGAGGAGTTGTGTGTATTGTTCATCAAAGTCAGCTTTCAGTGAAAGCCCCTGTTTGGTTGGCGTTTTCTCGGAAAGCGCTCTTGAGACAAATGATAGAGAATTCCTCACCGTCCGTGCAGCCATATCTATCGTTGACCCACGAGAGTACATTGGTGACGCAAGTGTGGTTGCATCGACTGGGCAATCAAGATGATTCCAGTTGCGTTTAGTCGTGTAAACGTGTAAATTCCGAGCATGATCATTTGTTTTTAAGCATCGAATATCTTGGGATTCGACAAAGAATTCATTGAAATCGAGGTTTTTGACTCTTTCGTTTTCCGAGCATTCTGAAATATCTGTGTCATAAAACATGTTGAAATCTCCAGCGATAATTGTCGATTTGGTTGAGCTTTTCATGAGGCTCGAGTGAGCGGATAAGCTATCTGCGCATTTTTGCTCCTGGATGAACCGATGTATTTGGGAAAGTTGATGAAACCTCGTCGTGCACATGTCCAATGTGGACGACCCAGACTGCAGGTGTGTGGTGATAAGCTGAAGAGTGCTTGATAAGCCTGGGATATTGTGATCAAAATTGCATTCGAATGCCAAAAAGCCCTTCGCAGCTAGTGATTCGAGGCCGACATATCGGTCAAACTTCTCGAAAGTGCAATTCCGAAACGGTACCTTGCTTGCCATGAGTAGCCCGCTGGATAGGCTGAAAGGTGCAGCTGTATCCGATTGAAACGCGACGAAATACCCATGGTCGCACAACAGTGACGCAATCGCATCCGCGCATAGCGAATGGAAAACCTCTTGAAGGCATATGACGTCCGGATCATGTCTGAGAACACTTATGACAATGTCATTGACACGTTTTTTTGATGCAGGCACTTGAAAAGCGGCGTTCATAGTTTCAAACTCACTCATAGCAACATTAACCGATACTATCCGAACTTCGTCAGCAGCACTATTTGCAGATCTCTGTGCTTGAAGGTCTGATATACTGCTTTCGAATGCAATACTTCTGTCTCGGCACACAATGTTGCTGCGAAAGGGGTAAATAGCGATTCTCAAAAAAACTCCGATTAATGCAATTGGAAAGGTGACAATGGCAAAGAAAAATATCGGCATTGCGAACACCAAGTTGAGCTTTGAAGTGGACCGCGGTCTGAGATAGCATCGAACAGTGAAGGCGATGATACTGTCAAGTGGCTGAATGCATAAGTGGTGCACGTAATTGAGGCACCGAGCGACGAAAGACCGAAAAACACCCCTCTGGGGGGATTCCTTGCACCTGAAAGGAAGTCCCACGAAAATCAACTCAAGGAAGCAGATAGATAAGCCTATCAACCCGCATATGGTGAGTGGATTGGACATGTAGTTACCGAATGACGCAACGGTGTGTATGAGGAAGACTACTTGTTTCGATGCACCCTTGGTTCTCTGCCCGCAAACATATTTACGAAAGTACCAAAAAAGACATCTGATGAAAGAATGTGGAAGACGAAGAACTTGGAAATTACATCACCAGTCATGGTGCAGAATTACTCAGTGAACAGTTCCCTGTCAACCCTTGCGCATACTGACGCTATGGCAGTGAAAGCGGTGGAAAATACCGATAGAGATCGTGAGCCCAATGAAAACAAAATGCAAATGCTTTTCTTTATGAGTTCAAAAACCATGGGAACAACGAAACAAATGCCATTGCGCAATAGATGCAATGAAGAGAAAAACGCCATTCGAAGTCGTTGTTGTAATGAGTGAATTTTGAAAAAAAATGAGTTTCGGTGGTCCATTTCCAAGTTGTAGATATTGGTGAAGGCTTGAACATATCGAACATACAGGCTATCTATTTCGCTGCTTGAGGGCAAGTATGCATCGAGGTTCTTTTCGATGGGCAATGTGAAAGAACCCAAATTCGTGCGAATAAGCCGAATGGAGCGTTGGATGTCTGCTCTAATAAACTTCAATTTTTCTTCTTCAAGGGGGGTTTCATCAATAAGCTTTCTCCAATCGAGTGTTTTCGGTATGGGTGAATCTTTATGCTCACGGGTTCTATAATACGCCTGTATAAAGTTTCTTCGACACATAGGACACGATGTATCTTTTTCGATGAAGCGGAATAGACAGAATGCATGAAATATGTGACCACATGGTAGCTTCTTTGCCACATCACCATGACAATCGGACGACAAAGATTCCATGCAAATGACACAAGCCTCATCAGTTTGACTCAGTTGGGGGTCTTCGAACGATTCTATGATGGAGCATTGCTTTCGATATGTGAGCGCTTTATTCACCGCTTGGACGACACCGCGTAACGCAATGTAAATCTCTCGGAAAAAGTGAACCGGAATACCAACTTCCTTGAAGAGGAAGCAGAAGTACAACAGTTCGATTACACAATGGAAAAAGTTATGAAAGAGTGTCAAGTAGTGATTTATAGCCAGCGACTCCATCTTTCGTAGTTGATCAAGCTCGTGCAGGGCAATCTTGATGCTTAAGACAATAGCGTGTAAAAGGTTCAGCGACCATTCTACAAGAAAAACCGAGGATATCCCAGAACCCTTTTCGGTCATGTTCACCCAATGATACCGCACTACCAGTATATCAACACTTGTAAGGGCAAATAAAGCAATCGCCAGCTTTCGCCGGTTCGAATTGACTTCGTCTGACTGTTCAACGGTATCGAGCCTGGCCCTTGCAAGCAGGTGCAGAGAAGAGGAACACAAAGTGCAGAAAAGCTGCAGGACATGGAACTGGGTAATTTGTACTTTGAAATAGGAGATCGAGAAGAGTAGGTGCATTGTTTGGTAGGACATGGTCTCAGCGATTCCTTCCCACTCATGATTTCTGATGGACCCGAAGAGTATTTGTCGTAGCAGAAAGAATCCCCAGAAGGAGGCCAATACTGTATTGTTCATACAAAGTATTGAAAAAACCTTCGATTTGACCAAGAAAAGCGAGGTGTAGTAATACTGCCATGCATGTTCTTTTATCGCGTAAGCCACTACTGCGATGGTGACGACAAGGCTGATGATGGTATAAATTGTAAGGCTGTTCATGACCATTTCATATATCAACAAAGGCTCAGTGCGAAATGGTTAAATACACAAAATGGCCATTCGTAAGTTTTATGCTCGTGTAAATGTGGATATGCTGGGCAAAAGTTGTTGTTTCTACAAGCTGTCCAAACAGCTATGAATAGTATCAAGGGAATCAATGAAAGGCGCTCGGTTGCTTCGTCACTAGGAATCAATCGAATGTGAGTATACGTTGGATCTAAACCGAGCGTGCGTAATGCCTCTTAGATGCTAAGGTTCGTAAATGTCAATGAAAGCCACAATCCATAGATAAAGATTGATATAACCTGTATTTGATCTATCAAAAGCGCCCATTGTAATAAGCCTAGCGTTCACCCAGTGACATAAATTTGTGTTCTTCAAGTAAATTATCTCAAAATGGCTCCTCATTATTGCATATTGATTCTGCTGATTTATTTTTCGTCCATAGAATCTCGTCAGGAGTATTATAAGATCATTCTATAAGTCTATCGAACTTTCAGAGAGTCGAGTAGATCAAGATTTTTCATATCGAACTTCCTTCAGAGATGAGAAATACAAGTTTGCCATCCTTGTAACTAAGCCAAGGACCCAACATAACCCTTAGAGCAATGTGAAGTAAAGTATTCTGCCGCCACGTATCTACTGGTTGTTGTTTAATTGTTGTTTCTTTCGGGCCTCATATTATTTTTACAATACAGAAGCATGTTTATACAAGATTCACAGATGTAGGTAAAGTTTTTATTATCAGCATTTTCCATCTTATGTCAGATGTAGTCTATGGTGTCACTGCTGTTGAAATGGCCCATTTTTAGGTAAAACGAATACTTTTTTGAATCTTAGTAAACTTTTAGAGCACTTTCCTTTTCTATAGAAATACGAATGACATGTCACGGATACCGTGCCCAAAGCTACCGTATAAGGTAATGGCATTCGTGCAGAGAGGCGTACCAATAAGACAAGAAGAGGAACCCATTTGGGGTAAAAGAATGTGGAATTGTCAGGTTCGAGCAGATCGCGAACAAAAGCATATCGACACAACTCTTTCAAAAAGACGGAAGATTCTCAACAATGATCTTACTGACCTTTTAAAGTCATCGAACCCTGTAGAGGACTTGATTCAGACTTACAATGGACTTGAGCTGGAAAATATGGTCAAGCTCGTAGCTGAGTCGCGCTTTCATGAAGAGTACGTACCGAGCCCGCAGAGTATGCAGCTGATCAGTTTGATACGAAAACACATTCAAGATTTGCCATATAGTGCTACAGACCACTGTCCACTGAATATAACTGCCACTATAGATGGAAAGCAAGCAAACTTCGATAAACCACCAATCATTGACCAGCAGGATTCGACTTTGCACTTTGATGGCCATACTCGCTGTATGGTGCCTCTTTGCCGAGAAAAGGAGGGAGCCATTGCGTTCCTTTTACACTGTCAAAAGTTAAAAGAGCAAGAGAACGATCTTCTGAGAATTGGGTGCAAACGTTTTGGAAATGGGTCCGACGACAACGTCGAAGCGTGCTCTGTGTACCTCTCTGACACACATGGAAGGAACGTCTCAACGAAGGAAATAACAGATGCCGTAGACAAAATTAAAACACTTATTTTGGTATCCCTTGATTCCTGGCTTGAACTACCCTTATCCGTGAGGCACACATTTGTGAAGAGCGACACTTTATCAGCGATAACTTGCCAGAAAGAAGAAACTGATAATCCACCAGAAAACGGCATAAACTGGCTATATTTTACAAAGCTTAAAAACCTTCTGCACGCGAGAACTTCTCCCATACATACAATAGGGGAAAGAAAGGTCTGTACTAACAAATACGGGGCAACACGAAAAAAACAAAATTCACTGATGGAGGTTGATGACTCTTTGCTCGATTTTTGCTTACGAAGGACTGCCCTACGAGAACACAGGGCAATGAAGGAAGTGTGCTCCTTTTCGATACCGCAAAACACGCAAGGATCATTGCTAAAAGCCTGGCGCAATATGGCACACGATCGAAAAGACATGTGGAAAGAAAGGAGAGTTGTTGCGAGGCTCAAGGAACGACTTTTCGAAGAGCTTCGAATGGCCAGAGATGAGTTGCTTGGTGCTCATGGTATTCATCGCCAAAGATGCTTGCTTGAAACTGCATATAATAAAAAATCATTATGTTTACCGGTATGTCCGACTGATATAAAAAAATGACATATGGAGATATATTTTCAGAACGAATAACGATTTTTGAATTCCTTGCTTGGCAGTTGCTTTTCCTTGGTCGATCTAAACAGTGGTCCTCAAAAGCTGATCCCTTTTGATCTCTTTGGATAGGTGCTCAAATGATAAGAATTCTAATCTTTGCGATTGCAGCCGAGTCTCCAATGAACGATGAGGATCTCTGGTCAGCCAACGAAAGCTGTATGGAACCCGGAACACCTCTTGAGAGAACCATAGAAGAGTATTCACAAGACGAGTACGACGACGAGATACACTTCTATCCCATAAACTTCGACAAGAATCTCTTCTGCCTTAACGAAGCGAATCTCGGAGAGTATGCCACCGGTGAAACCGGTGAAGAGTCCGGGTCAATTGGCTTGTATTTTGGCTACGCTCTGGAGTATGATCTTTTCGATGATGAGTTTATCACTTCGTGCTCCCCAAAAAGCCAAATCCTCAATAGATCAATAACCAATACTAAGCCGCGAACCATTGTCCCACTGTATCCTGTAAAAACTGGCGTACCCAAACTGAGTTCCACGCAAGAGGTTTTATTCGACGCACTGAATCTCATCGTTCACCAAATGCATGATTACGAGCTTACTCCAGTACGCATGTCATCTGGACAAGGCTATTCAATACGCAAGACGCGGGCATCACGGGCACTGGCAACATTCTGCCCAATATCACAAGAAAGAGGTGTCAGCCTCAACCCGGAAGGATTGAAAAATATATTACCCGATGCTTATCCAAATGGGGAATTCTATTTGCGTGAATCTGTTGCCTATGCCATTGACCAAATCAGTGGAAATGTTTTTCACATTCCCATGGTCCTCACTGCACGGCTCACGGCGCTTGGTGAAGGCGTCATTATGGAAAAAATTCATCCAACGAAAGGGATCAGTGACGTCCGAGCGCTTGCGATCGACAGGGTGAATCAATTTCGTCTTTTATTCGACATATTCTTTTACAACGGAAATTGTCAGCCGGGTGTCTTTGGAGAAGGTTTTATCACTCTCTTAAGCTCGGACAATGAAGATTATAAACACGTTGCGTCACAGGCCGATCCTTCAAAGTTGAGGGAACCGGGTCTAGACAAGGAACGAATGTTTTACATCAACAATGCGTACATATTGCCAGAACTTGACACCCCGACCAGCGAGCTCATTTCGAGCTTTGCGAAAAACTATTCTCAAGATGATCGTGGTATGCAGCAGTGGTCTCAGGAAGTCATCAGCTTTGTGATGTCAATCACAGAACCACGCTCAAAGTACACAGATGTCCTCGAGGAGTTCGGTTTTCCCAAAGGAACCTGTGAGAATGTGGCAATGGCGATTCTTATCGTTCAGAAAGGCATCTCAAGACTCACGCCATGGGAAGTTTTAGATTTTATGTATTTTCAACAGCACCCTTTTATCTTTACGGCATTTTCCATAGCAGGCCGATCGCCCGAGACTGATGTAATGACACAAGAAACATGGAACAATCTTTCCATTGTTATTGACATGGCTCTTGACACTTACTATGAACGAACTTCTACAAGTCGCAAGTCGGGTGCAAAGCTTACGGGTTTACATATGCTGAATATGAGCTTTGTCAATTACTTCGACGTTCAGAACGACAATGATCGGAGCGAAACTGGTAGTGGTCTATCATGAATGTGTTCCTATAAAGTGCGCTCAAAAAGAAACTTTTATATTTCATCTTTTGCTTGTCTTCGATGCCGTAGCAATCGTATTTATTATTTAGAATGTTCGCACAGGCTGCATGAGATAAGTTTCTCGCACTTTCCAATATTCCGCTCAACAACTCTGAGGTATCGACTCCCGGGCCGAGTCGGCATGCCGACATTTCCAAATAATTTGAGTGGTGCGGTTGACTTTCATTGTCTTTCAGAAAACAATTTCCAGCGTTCAATAGACCTGACTTGACTCCCAAATTCTCTGCAAGGCGGATACTCAGCAAAAATGCATGTTTCCAGGGTCGCATATTTTAGCTATTCCCTGACAATTATAGGAATGTATCTGCGTGCCATGGTTCGTTATGCCATGCTTTCTGGTCCTCGCGTTTCTGTACACTTTTGGGGCACCTTGGGCAAGTCATCACCGGCAAACTTTATCAACATAAAACCGTTCGATGCTGCAAATGTAATACAGGCGCTCGTGCTCCCAACGCTTTTGCTTTTGTTGTAATGCAGGGCATTTTTTCATAAGAGGCTACTTACACCACGGTAGACTACGAAGCAGCACGCATAAAATCTTTAATTTCATGGATTTGTCTTGCTGTTTGACTATAATGCATGGCCTCTAGCATTTCATCTCACATGTTCAGAGAAAGTCACTGACGACGAAGAGAAGGGCGAAACTGTGCAAGAAAGTTTGGCCCTTTTAGCTGATGACGTGAGCATTCGTCCTTTAGCAGATTAGCGAACAGTAGATGGACAGTGAAATGTCATAATCATACAATTATTTACTACATATGTACAGGCCCTTCGGTAAATTTTCTTGGTCTTTTAAATATGTGAAAAAGTCTGAAAATAGATTGATTGTGACCCGGCTCTCTGAGCCTTAAGCTCCATACTTTGATTGTTGTCGAGAGAAAGTTTTCCTAAGGTTTCACTAGGCACCTCCCTCTTGCTGGCCTTCTTTTTTTCGGGAAACATTCTAATGAGAGTAGTGAGTTCTTATGCACAAAATTCCATCAATCATATTTGCTGCATTTTTAGCTGCCATTATACGGTAAGGTATGTCAGGGTGCATGGCATAATAGCGTATGCCGCGTAAGAAGTCATCATCTCATGTATACAATATAGTAAGTTGCATCGCATAGAAGACAGTCTTAAGATATGTTGTACATTTTATGTACTATGATATACTATCCTAAGTTTTACTGTGAGCTATGCTACTTTGAGTAGTATATCCCAGGTAATGCTAACAGGAATTACATGGACGGCTTTTTTCTACTCCCAGTCTTCCTATTAAGTGTTGTAACTACGAGATTTTTTTTAGTGTACTGGCGAAGCTCCTGGTAAAGCTTTCGTTGAACCTCGTCATTACGCTTCTTTCTGACATGAATTTCCTTCTTGGCGTGCGCTACTATTCCTAATACAAGCTTTTTGTATAATGAGAAGATTTTCGTTCTAACGAACATTCTTCCGGTCTCGTGAAATTTAAAAGGAAAAAAACAACTGAAAGTATGAGAAAAGACCCAGTGTCTCACCCGGATGGCACATAGTTAATAGACACATCGATAACTTTGAATGAGAAAACTTACGATAGATGGCCAACCTATACGCACAATGCAACAAGTGGCATATTCTGAAGAATATATTGTGCGATAAGCCGTAGAGTGATATTGAAATGAATTGCTGCTTTTAAAGCACACTTTTCAGTGAATTTTGTCCGATCTAAATATCTTGCTTCTACAGTTTTCTTTCCAAAAGCAATGGCTAAACGCAAAAGAGTACCCGTAATATCTGCAGCCAGCTTAAACAAGGCGGAAGCAGATTCTCAAGATTTTCCACAAGAAGAAAACGAAAGCACTTCTTGTCCTGAGATGGAAGATCAAGATAGTCAAAATGAAGAACATAATAGTCCAAGTGAGAGCGCGGAAGGGCTCGAGATAAAGGAGGCATTACCGCATGACTCAGAAGTGATACCGGGGGAAGAAAATGT
This sequence comes from Perkinsela sp. CCAP 1560/4, assembly GCA_001235845.1. Lineage (NCBI taxonomy): Eukaryota > Euglenozoa > Kinetoplastea > Prokinetoplastida > Perkinselidae > Perkinsela > Perkinsela sp. CCAP 1560/4. Next base: position 43,440 of record LFNC01000235.1, on the reverse strand, counting down.
AGCCGATACCCCAGAGGATACTCGCTATCGTATAGATGAGCTTGTGCGTGTTCTCTCAAATTTCAAGGAAGAGCGTGAAGAAGGACACAGCAGAAAAGAGTACGTGGAACTTCTTGCGGCAGATTTGCAAAATATGTATAGCTACAACGAATTCCTTATCATGAAGCTTTTAGATCTTTTGCCAACAAGCGAAGTAGTTGAACTGCTAGAAGCGAACGAAAGTGCTAGACCAATGACCATTCGAGTGAACACGCTAAAAGTGAAAAGACGGGACCTTATGAATATGCTTGTAGCTCGAGGAGTTCATCTTCAAGCAATGGAAAAGTGGAATAACGTTGGACTACAAGTGTTTGACTCAAAGGTTACAGTGGGAGCGACATTGGAATATCTCGCAGGATACTACATGATCCAAAGTGCTGTCTCCTTTCTGCCTGTACTTGCCCTGGATGTCCAGAAAGAAGAGAAGATACTTGACATGGCCGCTGCACCTGGTGGTAAAACAAGTCACATATGTCAATTACTAGACAACACCGGTCTGGTATTCGCAAACGATTTTTCATCTGAAAGATGCAAGGCGCTATATGGAAACCTTCAGCGACTCGGATGTTTTCGAGCTATCGTAACATCGCTAGACGGCTGCAAATATGGAAAAATGTATCCTGCATACTTTGACAAAATTCTACTCGACGCTCCATGCAGTGGCTCAGGGATCGTTTCACGAGACAAAACAATCAAAGTATCTAAGAATCAAGATGACGTCGATATCTGCGTTATAGTACAGAAGAAACTACTTCTATCGGCAATCGATTCATGTAAGATTGGAGGTTACATCGTTTATTCAACTTGCAGTTTGCTTGTGGATGAAAATGAACGAGTTGTGGACTATGCCTTGCGAAAGCGCGGAATCCAAGTGGTTGAAACAGGGCTTCCCTTTGGTCGACCTGGGTTTCACAGATTCCGACAATATCGCATGCACACTGACTTAGCTAAGTGCAAAAGATTTTACCCTCATCTGCACAACTTAGATGGTTTCTTTGTATGTAAACTGAAAAAAGTCAGCGACTTCGTCTATACTAAACGTACATCAGACGAGGGCTTGACACTCAAACTAGAGAGCAAATCGAAAAAGCGACACATCACTAGTACGAAGAAAACACCTCTGAAAAGCACTAAAGCAGCTTGAATGGATAGAGAGACACATGCTCCGTGCGTGAATATGATTTCTGCTTCATAGGGAAAGACAACTGATTTTTGTTTTACTATTTTACTGTTTCGGCTGTTTTTACTTGACGAAGTTTCAAAAATGATGTGAACGGGAATTGAACTGATGGAGCAAATAGGGGTTATTGCTCTGCTGATCATTTGACTGTTATAGGTGTCTTATGTGTTGAATGTGTATTATAGTGTTCGTCTTGATAGAAAGGTGTGTATTCTTGGGTCTGTATTTGCTGTTTTGTTTACTGGGGTGGTTTCGGCTACCTCATTCTTGAGAAATCAAGTGATACAGAGAAGATTAGCATGGTCCCTGCACAAGGACGACTTACTAATCGAGAAGGGTATCGACTTTTTTATGATTTCCGAGGATCAAATCCATATACTTCTGCTACCGAATTTGATTGATTGGTCAATTTGCACGTGCCTTTCGACACATATGCACATGCACCTGTTTTTATGTCTATTCATGTAGGCTAATTGCATCCCGCGCTTTAATCCACAGAGAATTAGTAGACGTTCCCCTCGTCCCGCCACCAGGAGGATCCTGGATCCCCCATAGCAACAAACGGCGGTTTCCTGAACCTCCCCATGGATGGGTACTGGTCCTGACCCACCACGAAGAGGTGGCCTTCCATCGGGTCAGTACCGACTTGCTTTTGATCATTCTGCAGGTTTACTATCTCAGTGCTCCGTTGAGGGTTGATTGGCAAACTCAGCCTGGATTTCGATTCGATGAGAAAAAGCCTTTCGATAGAACATTGCCGCGCTTTTTGTATTTACAACACACATGCTCCCGCAACTGTGCCTGGAGGGCATGAATCATGCGGCATGATGAACCTTTCAATTGGAATCTCGATCCAGACAGGTACAGATAGCACCACGAAAGAGATACTATCTGCGTTTTATTGGATCTCGGCAAATTTGTATCGCATGGAATGCAAATTAGACGTTCGTTATCGTCTATGCATGTTTTACAGTGAAGAAGAAGAGACAATGTAACTACGCACACTCTTGGTGAAACAATGCTCTTCAATGTCTTTTACCATTATCACCGCTTCCGCGACAAATTATTATTGTGTAATCGTATATTGAATCAGTCAGTCGAAGAGAACAAGAAAAAACACTTCGCTGAGTTTCAGGGAGTGTCAAGTGATGAGTATAGCTTGTTCTGGGTTTTGTATGAAAATTGTAAACTTTACTAGGGTAAACCTACACCAGTCGCTCCCAGCAAACGTTTTTGAGCCAATTAGCACAAAAAACTATCCGACATAATGACATGCTATTATTTCTACAGTATTGCCCCTTGCAATTTCCCATCCTTAGACATGATTTCCCGGCTGCCGTTTTGCATACCCCTGACAACTAAGCTACGTGGGTTTTTTCGTAACGGATAAAAGCAGTAAGAGCAAGGCTATACTGGTACCATGTTTTCACGATTTCCCATTATTATACATAGTGCACCAATGTCTTATAAAGATTTCAATCTTTCAATAGCTTATAGCTACAGTAGCCTAGTTTCCACTCAGTAGATCAATGGATATTCCGCTTACGCATTTTTGGAAAAATTGAGCGTTTCGCACGATTAGCAGAGTTTACCGCACGGACCGCGCCGATTCCGTTCATCGCAAGCTTGATTCGGCGAATAGTCTTTGGCAGATTGTCGTACCAAACCACTTCTTGTTGTATATTGTTGTATTGCAAATTCAGCGTATACAGTGACTCCGGGAGGTTTGTGAGTTTAATTGGCCCTGTCAGCTTATTTCGCTGCAACAACGCCGTCGTGAGCACTGGGGGAAGTGTCGTAAGGTCAACTCGACCCCAAATTTTATTCAAAATCAGCGACAAAAATACAAGCTTTTGAGGCAGCGACCGCGTTTGTATTTCGAAAGTCTGTTTGCAATTACGAATACATATGCTTGTGGTTGAGTGGGGCAATGCACGCAGATTGAAGTTCCCATGCGGAAAAGCGGTGAAATGAATTTTGTCAACATGATGATTGATGCATTCAACGCCTTGCCACTGATGGCAGTAATCACCTCGCTCGTAGTCCCCGGAAATGCTTTCCATGCCTTTCATGGAGATGTCTGCGAGAAAAAGCATCATAAGCGCACCCTGCCACTCGAAAAATTCGTTTCCCGAAGACGAGTCAACGCACATGCAGATGAGTCCAGCGAGCATTTTGAGGTATATCGTTGGAGTCTGTCGAAAGTGTGAAATAAAATAAAGTATTTTCAGAAAGTGTAAGGGGCCTTATGCAAACATATAAGGGACGACCCCCTCCGTATATGAAAATCCCTTATTTTGCACAACGAAAAAATATTTGTTTTCACTCGAATAGCACTGTCGTGAGATTCATATTCGTCGTATCTTGGCGCGATGTTCCAGCGATATCTCGCTATACAATGCAAACCGAAGTTCTCAACCTTTTCTCGAACACATCAGGTAGCTCTTCTACAAGCACTCCGTCGCAGTATAGTTTTTGATGCGATGCCCATTTGCCTGAGCATTCGGCGCACTTATGGGTGTGCGAAGAGAAACAGAGGCGTTGTTTAAACTCCCTCGTCTGGCCTTTTGGCACCTCGAACTGAGGTGGTACTGACAGTTAACTCTTCGCGGGACATCATCCATGCAGGCATGTACCCACCCAAACGTGAACACGCTGGGAGAATGCGATCGATCTTGCAGGCAAGCTGGACGAAAGACGACTTTGAGTCTTTCATAAAAGATTTGTTACAAGAGATCTTTCTCCCAAAACAGCACGTGAAAGGCAAGCAGCTGATCTTTGTGCTTGACGGCGCTCGGGAGCACGGTTCAGAGAGGAATATGCAAGACGTATGGCATGGTACGCACCAGTAGTACTGGTGGTGCTATACGCGTCATGAAGGCGTCTCCGAACTCGCCACAGTTAAACCTATGTGAGCATTACAACCGTACAATATGGTCAAAAGCGAACCGCATACGGTATATTCCAACAGCCGTATTCGAGCCCTTCTGGAAGTCATTAAGACTACCATCGATGAAGCAAAAGGCGTCGTTCAAAGCCACAGCTTTGTAACATTGCGTGGTTTTTTCCAACGGGTGGTGGCTGCGAATGGCTATCGCAATTGGAAAGACCCGATGTGACGGGTTAACAGGTATTACGTAGAAGAGAACATTAAACGACTAATACGGATAGTATAAAAATGAAGATGATGAGGCAAAACAGTAAGAAGAGTAGTTGTGAACGTAGAGATGTTTTGTATTTATATATTTGTATAAGATAAGGGATTTTCATATACGGAGGGGGTCGTCCCTTATATGCATGTATAACTCACCTTATACTTTAAAAATGCTCCATCCGTTGTCAAGCATCAAAGGATTGGATCGTGCTGTTCCTATTCCGCACAGCTCACCTGAATAAACAAATCCCAGTTTGACTGCGCTGTGTTCTTCCCAGTTGTCTATTTTTGGGTCAAGTGAAAGAATGTTGCCACAAAGAAGATACTTCTCTCTCAGTTCGATTTTTTTCGACCTTCCCCCCGTTTGTGACGCGAGTGCAGGCATGTTTTGGCATCGCATAGTATCCCGACTATTTTGCATGCATCCCGATGAAGACTGAAACACATATCCCAGAAATCCATCTCGTCGGTCATTCAATCAGTCCAGTATCGCTCATTTACCTTTCACGAGCATTTTCCCATCATAGCATGTGTGATATTCGCCCTTCTTTGACGTCACGGCGAGCTTCTCGATTCCAGTGGCTGCTGGATCCACCCCACTCGGGTCGTCCATCTCAGCATCGGCACATGCAAAACGAAGGAGCGCCGCGATTCCAGTGTACTTTTCGAGCTGCTTGCCAGATGCGTGCATTGACGAAAGAGTGTGCACTGTGCCTCCGTACGACTGCACCTCCTCCATCAGTGCAGAGACCTTTGTGCGATGACGGCCCATGGACTCCGTCAGCGAGTCCGAAACCAGAAGAGTCTCAACGGCACCATTGGAACACGCAGCGCGGACACATTTGTATCCGTACGCAACCATCTCTGGTGCGCTGATCATTTTCTTTAAGAACATGTTCAAGTTCTTAATCTCCTGGGCGAATTTGGTGTCACCAAGTCGCTTCAGCACGCCGGGATCATCGAAGGCTTCCTTCAGTGCATCAGTCGTCGCACTTCCCACGCGACATGTCAGTACTTTGGATTTATTCTGCCCAGCGAGTCGGCCGAGATCTCCTTCGTGGAAGCCTCGCATGCATTCGACAAACTGCGTATTTGTGCTGCCTGGTGAGGCGACAATGATCGCTCTGACCTTTTCACTATTGACGTGAACGGTCATTGATTGCATGATCTGCTTAAAGAACTTTTGCTGCTTGGCGTCACTTCCTGGCCCTGCGTATTTTTTCTTGGCAGCGGAATTGTGAATCGTTGACTTCTCGATGCACATATTCGCCGTCACAAGATATAAATGGGCAACGCTGTCGTCGAGAATAACCGCTGCGACGTCCGCATTGAGTGACGCGTCACAGCTTTCCTCGATGAGCTTGCGGTCAACATTATCCCAGCTGGACTTGCCGATGCTGATTTGGGCGTCGAGGAGAACATCCGTACTATGAAATTGCCCAAGACGTATGAATTCATTTTCGCCGATATTCTGACCGCTCACACGAAGCGATCCTCCAGCTGGATCATATTCGATCCGGCTGACCTTCAATATTATGGTAATAACCTTTCGTTCGGCGCTCGTTGTCGCCCCACTTGAGTTTTCCTTGACGACTTTTCGAATGGTGCGCGTTCGCAGTGTATTGCCTTCATTGAGAATGCGGAAAATGTACCACAGATCGTTGGTTTCCTGGGGGACGAGCGAGACTCGACCACTTCCATCACTCGATATTTCTTTCTTGATCAGTCTCATTGTATCTTCGTAGTGCAGAAAGTCTGAAATGACCAACGCATCGGTCCATATAGATATTTTTAGACGTGTTCGAAAGAAAGTTTTCTCACCAATTTTTCACATGTCTACGAGGTTAATTCTCAACTCGGCCAAAATCTGAATCAAAGTGTGCGCTTGCTCTATTCTGAAGGTGTCATAAAAAATAGTCAAAATATGTGACAAAAATGGTGAAACAGAAAAGCCTTGGCTCTATTCGAATAGAACACTTCCATCAAGGGAAGAAGTGAAATATGAGGGCGCACATTCGGATACCTCTAGTGAGCCTTTAGTCGTTTGTATTTTTCATTGACTTTGTCTATTCTATGGAAATACTTGATGGCTGTCTGTATCTCTCGCAACGCTTGTTGGGCATAGAACCCCTGATCATTGATAGCGATCGCTCGAAACATGGATGGGTTCGGCTGGAAATCAAAGAGTCTCAGTTGCTCAACGTGTTTTTGGAACGATTCAAACGCCGTTCGCTTCAGCCCTTCCATGTGTGCAAAAAAGACCTTTCGCCTGGACTCATTCTGCTTCGCTCGCAATAGGAAGGGCTCCTTCTGTAGATATTGCAGTTCCCTCCATGTCGGGTATACCTTCTGCTTTGGCTGTTTGTTTTTATAGATGCTCAGATTTTCCTGAAAGAGCAGTGATGGATCGGTCGGATTCTGTCGAAAGTACTTTGAACATCGCTCATTCCACACATTGCTCGTCTTTTCCTCGGCACGGCTGGTAAGCATCCCTTCAACTGACGCGCAGAGTATTCTCGAATACGCGACTAAGAAACTCGAGTAGAATAGCCGTTCCGCTTTACTGAGTTTCATTTCTATATCTTTCTCTATAAAAGAATATGCTTGGAACGCGAGTGATACTATGGGGAAATGACATAAAGGTGGAAAAGTTCCACAAAGGCAATTTGCATTCCGTTCCTATGGAAAAAATCGTGACTTATGCTCACCCTTCTCACTCTTGTCCGGAACTTTACAAGGACAAACTAATTCAAGCCCGGCCAATCGCTTCAGAAAATCTCGACGATTCGTTACTTTGTCAAGAGAGTCTATCAGTGGCTCAGTCGTGTCAGGGGTTTTCCACTTGCCGATACCAGAACGCCAAATTTCGACAAGCTCTTGACGAAGTTCCTCAGAAATAGCCATGTTACACGCCCCCTGCCGACGAAGAATATTTAGACTCGGCTGCTCGAGTGAGCGATCATCCCCACCCAGTATTTTGTCCATGTCGCTTGACACATTTTGAAACTCGAACCCCATGAGTTCAAGTGTGGGGGAATTCAAGTCGGACACATATTGCGCCCTCATTTCTTCGTTGACCTTCTCTGTGCCTTCATCGATAAACTTTCTTTCCTTTTTCGAAAGCAAAATGCGCAGCTGGGCGCCAGGAGGTCCCGAATAACAGAAGTTTCCGGACAACCCATTGGATGATTGATGTACCTTGTCCTCGCAGGATATCCCTCCACTGAGACGAGCGTACTTTTGAATGACATCCCAGCAATCGTTCGCTATACGTTGAAAGTCATCGATCGACTGTGGCAATTTTAGGTAATCGCAAAACACTTCTGCGCTGAAAGTTTCCCACGGCACGATAGCCTTGTCAGAGCTGTCTGCATTCCCAAGTGGCAATACATCGAGCATTTCAATTTGATCGCCGTAGTCAAACGCCTGGATGACTTCGCTCTGAATACCTGCGAAGAACGAGCTTTGGTCGATGCTGAAGCTATAAATACCCGTTTGGTTTCTCTCACTATTGACGAAACTCCACGACTCGAAATCACGAGGTAGCCATAAGAAACAGCGGTTATCAAGAAGTGCATCCGCCGGGGAATACAATTTACTTCCTTCCGTCGCATGTATCCTCCCAGTGCTTGTCAACTGGAGAAGAATTTTGTGGAGCTCGGCAAGGTAGATCGCCTCATCGGTTCTATCCTCGGAGCTTCTCGCTTCTTTGTAGTGTTTCCACAAAGACCTGCGGAGTTCGGTTAATGCATGAACGGCCAATTTGGAGGTGATTTGTAAGTCTTGCCCGACGTTGTGTATCACTCTCTCGACCCCTTTCACATGGTCTGGGTCTGAGGCTATAAACGAAAAAGAGTTGGCGGAAGTGGAATCGGGAGCGAGCAGCAGAAGGTCTTCACAACGATCACCAGTTATGGCCGCGAGCTTTGGGTCTGTAAAGCTTGAGTAGTTTTTCCCCAATCGTGCATGGCTTGGCGCTTGCGGAAACCCGCGCGTCGGAACCTCCTCCTTCCAATGGTGGTGTCTCTTGACAATAAAGGAAAATATAAGATGACGGAATAATCGATCCAACGCAAACTGTAAGTGATTCGTGAGGTCCTCTTGTGAGGCTTGGAGCACTCCACGGATTCCAGCCTGCAACGCCATCTGGCTGTATGGGGGGCAGCATGTGATCTTTTCTGGATGATCACTTGGCGAAAATTCTACAAATGGGGTGATAAACTCTTGGCGGCTGTTGAGGTGAAGTTTGACAGGATCTTCAAGGAGGTCTATAGGGCGAAACAGGGCCGAGTGAAAGTGCACGTTCAAATTATTGAAGTAGAGACCGTCAGCTTTCGGACCCACCAAGTCGTAGGCGGTGTGCATATTGGGCAGTGCGCCGACGCTGCTATACCAGAAAAGGCAAAGGATAGCTACAATGCATGTGCACAATCCCACAAAATTCATTCGATTTTATTACCTCTGTGAGTAGAGATTATTTCGAAAAGAGTAGACAAAGATATCCTTTCGTGGGTTTTGGGTTTGTGCTGTCAACAATATTGAAAGCGTTCAATCCATAAGCGAGATGCTTTTACACACAGAAATTCAGAGACCGATTGAAAACCAAACGAAGATTCGATGGTTTTTTGAGACTACCTTCTTTTTCGCTTTCCCATTGCATTCCCATCGAACCGTCTCGTTGGCTTTAAGCTACTCACTGTGCTGTTCCCCGCATTAGCGGTCGAAAACGTAGTTGACTGCGGGAGGCTAAATAGCACGTCTCCGGGATTTTGCGGCAATGAGAACGATAAGTGTGAAGAATCATTCGATTGAGATTTGATGCCAGTCGAGCCTAATGTGGCGAACCCTGAGGAGTTTGTATTGGTTGGAAACAATTCCGTGGCGTTGAATGCGTTTGAGAAGAGTGCAGAGGCATCCGCTACCTTAAATGACTGTTCAGTCAAGCTATCTTTATCGCCAATCGATACTTTTTGACCGATGATACTGCCATTCGCTTGTATGCCGGCATGAGATGACGACTTATCAGTTTGCGCGAGTGTTTGCGGTTCTTGCGCTGAAGAAAATATGCTTTTGTTTGCGGGAAACGCGAATGGGGCATTGGGGGTGGTCAAACCAAAAGGGGTAGTCACGGCTGGTGCAGTAAATGTAAATTTCTCTTTGGGAGCGGCGTCGCTTTGCGCATTTGGTTCTTTGTTTTGAACGACTTCACTCTTTCGTGAGATATCATCAGATGATACGGCAGCAGGCAGCTGAGCTTTCGATGGGGCAATGTCATTACTGCTGGTAGAGAAGGCTGGTAATGCACCGAAAGGATTATCTTTCTTGGGCGGGATCCCGATGGGTGCTGCCAGATCTGGAAACTGAAGCTTCGACGGAGCTGCTGGCGATTTTATCTCTGTTGAAAGGGAGCTATTTTGGTCAGTTGTATGCACTAGGCCTGACATTTTCCCCAGAGTTGGATATTTATTTCCATCGCTGATCCCGAGGGCATTCTGAGTGAATCCGATGGGCTGTGTTTCTGCTTTGGTTTCCCTGGAGACAGGTTTTGTGGACTTTGGGGCTTCATAATTCCCTGGTATCATTGAGCATACTGGGCCATTTCGAACGTATTGTCGCAGAATCGAAAGCGGGGCAGATTTACGCAAAATCGACTCCAGTTTGGCGAGCTCTTGCTGCAAGTCTTCCGCCTGTTGATTCTCATCAAGCATTCGGTTAAGCTGGTCGAGCTGTTCAGAGAATTCCTTTTCTGCGTCTATTAGTTCTTGTGCACGCGCATTGTACTCGCTGAATCGATCCTGAATCTCTTTTGATTGTGCAGCGACTTCTTGCATTCTTTTACCTGGTTGCTTCCGATCGTGCAGCTTCTGTCGAAGTGTGTTGTGGACAATGCTTTTTGCACGTTCGCATAGGAGGTTGTAGAACGCTACTGGATTTTCTGGGACGCTGTCAGTACGCTGTATGATCGAATCGGACGATACTTTGGTAGATTCCTGTTTCATTTTATCTTCTGCGGGTGGAATTGTGATTGTCGGCTCACTTTTTCTCTTTTTAGTCTGATGCCCTTCTTCGGATTGACCAAATCCCTTGATAATATTCATCCATTTGGAAAAAATGCCGTTTGCAGGAACCTGCGGCTTGTGCAAAGAATCCATGCTTAAGAGTTATTGGAAAGGCAAACCACGGAGAGGAGAAGATAACTTTAAAGGTGAAATTTTGGGGAACACTACACTGACGATTATTTACGGTAGCAAGGAACTGAGCAATGCCTCGTGTGCTTTCGAGAGCGCAAAGCAAAATAGGTAAGAATCTGAATAGGTGAGCAAAATATCAAAAATAGCAATAGCCTAAAATTTGACTTTCGATATACTTGAGTAGTTGGATGGTTGAATTCGATTCGTCCTCGCCCTGGAGGGTCTCCTGGGACATGTATGTCGCGTACTTGTCAGCACAACAATGGTAGAGTGATTGCAACTCAGCTTTGAAGCAGGTCATATACAACTGGATATCCCCCTTCCATGCGCATGGCACTTCGGGATCTTCGAGAATACCTTTTATCAAAGTTTTATCCCGGTAAGACAGCTTCATCAGTGGAATGGGGCTTTTCGATCCATGGTCAGTTTCTAAAAGAAATTCTTCAAATATGTCTTTTCCATGTAATCCAAGCCAATGTATATCCACATTCATTTTTTTCATGCTCCGGTTCTCTTTGCCAATTTTCGATTTTAACGGCAACAATCGACTATTTCGATATGTTGTGAGGATCCTTATACCAAAAGGGTTGTAGTCAACCAAACCCAGGGGAATCATCTTAAACTTATTGACCAGGCAGTGAACAAAACTCTGGGTGGCCAAGTCAGGAAAACCACATCCCGTAACGCATATTAAGTCCAGCTTTTGCCATAGTGCTGAATAACAAGTACCTCCAGATTCACAATTTGCATGCTTGATTGCACTGCAGTCGTGGCAAACATATCTATGGTGAGCCACTCTTTGGAATATCGCATCCTTTTCAATTATTAGCAGGTACTTACCATGAACGTGTGATATGTCATCACTGCAAAAATCACCCGGAATGGAAATAACATAAGGACTTTCCACCGCACTATTGGTCGTGGAAGTTTCTAGCGTGTCGAAAGCTGCGGCAAAATCATCTGAAGGAACACCAACATTCTGTCCTCGGAATACGAATCTTCCTGCTGCGTAACCCCTGGATGCAGGTACTATTCTCAATACATGCCTTGGTAATTCTAGCTCGCTGGCGATTTCACTCACTGTTTTGTCAGTTCTTCGTTGTGTCACTGCGAAAAATGGAGAAACTTGATAATACACATCACGAAGCGAGCAATAAACGTCCGACTTCAGCTGACTGTGAATAATATCCAGCACAATCAGCTTTAGCGTCAATAACGCCGTGTTTTTCAACTTATGTTGTGTCTTGGGGTTTTTGCTACTGAGAACCTCAAGCAACTCTTCGACCTTTTCTTCAACGCGTTGAACTGCCAATTCATGATACATTGCGTCAAAAACTATAGTGAACTGGGCTTTGGAAGGTATGTTTAGATAAAGCTACTTAAAAGGCAGAAAAATACTACAGCGGGAGGCAATTCTCTCCTCAAGCGCATAACTTTCAGTACCCGATTTTACTCACCTTAGTAAGGTGTAAAAAGGCAATGTTACAAAATCCTTTATTGTTACAATGTCTTGTCTTCCAGCGCACCATTTTTGTGCCCATTTAGTAGTTTTGAAATATCAGGATACATGAAAAGAGGCACACGATGCTCGGTTAGCTTTCAGATTCTAACAGACATAATGGGTTTTTGTGTGAATATCCGCTTTTTGTGAAGATTAAATTCCCCAATTGTGAAGTCCGTACTCCCGAGTGATCAGAATCTCAGTTCGAAGATTTCAACTAGTAGATAGATAGTGTTTTTTCAGCTCCCATCAGATTTTGAGATATAGTTAAGGGCAGATGACGTCAGGACCTGGTGAAGGAATCATTACCTCCAGTAAGCAAATTAATGGACGTAGCACTACCGAAAGAGGACAGCAAAAAAGTCACAGGAAACACTTATCAACTCAGAAAGGTAGCATTAGAGTACGTGAGGAGCATAAATATAGAGTTAAGCCACGTTCTTCGAGTTCTTCTGCACATGGAAAGAAGAATAGTGATGATGGTGCATCTGCTAACGAGCAAAGTCACAACGAGGGTAAGTCTCCGTTCAGTGTGTTGTCGAGCTTGATAGCGGAAAATGCTCATTTAAAAGAGATTAACCAAAGCAACCTTTTGAAACATAGCATCCACCAGGCAGAAGACGAGCTTATTGAATTGGAGCGGAAATTCGGTGAAAAGAAGAATTACATAATAAGTCCAAAAGACATTGAAAGTTTAAGCAATCGTGCAAGATTGGCGGAGCATGGAGACAGAGACCTCGTGCGAGATTTTTTGGAGAATCGGTACGGCAATCTTCCTCCCCAATTTGAGGCTGTTGAGAACAAGGAAAATCAGTCAATGAACTTACCATACTCAGGCTCATCTTTTTTGAGAGAGTTGCCTCATCACTCGAAGATTCCAAATCCTCCGTCTTCCTGGCTGTGTTAATTCGCATTGTTGCAAGCTTTCGGTGCCTTCAGTGTCCGCTTTCATCTCAAATACAACTACTGTTTATTCCCTGGAAAGATGCTGTATGATGTTCAACTTCGTTAAGATTAGGTATTTCTAATTCTACATGGTATGGTGAAAAGGATAGCCTACCTTTTCTCTGGTCAAGGTACTCAATCGAAAGATATGGGAGCGAAGTTGCTGAGAAGCTTACCTCGAGCAAGCAAGTTTTCTCAGACATGGGACGATGCAAGAGAATACCTTCACGACAGCTACAGTTTTGATCTGAATTATCTTGTGAAAGAAAATCCTTGCGTGCTCAAATATCGTCGAACGCCAAATGATCCTTTGGAAACCAAACGATGCTCAAATGGACTACTAAACTTCACTCCATTTACACAAGCAGCATTACTAACATACCATGTAGCCCTATATAATCAAATGGAACGTGGGGCCGGAGCCTATGGACTCTTTGCGGGCCATTCATTAGGGGAAATATCATCGCTTGCTGCTCTTGGAATGATATCATTGCATGATGCATTAGACTGTGTTTTCAAACGTGGATGGTTGATCAACTCGTGTGTTTCTCGAAACTTCAAGGGTATTTCGCCTTTCAAAACAATCGTCGTGAACCCAGCAAGATGTGAAATATCTGAAAGTTTGTTTCTCACAATTGTTGAAGCAATCTCAAAGCCACTCATGGAGCAACGTGCAGAACTATTGGAAATAACATGTTACAACGTTCAAAACTACCAATACGTAGTCAGTGGTTCTGATGTTCCTTTGGCTATCCTGGGCAAGATATTGGATCCAGGATGGCGAAGAAAATATTTCCAAGTAGATTCGTCTTCTCAAAACTCATCCCAGAAAGAACCTTCAGCATTTGATGAGCAAAGTGATAGAATCCATGAGTTTGTCGGAATAGTTAGACATGCACTCTCAGAGGTCGATGTAAGCCTAGATCACATGCAACGAATGGAAATAGAGTTCCATGACATGATGGAACAAGCAACCTCGGTATCAGGGTCTCCGAAAAGAGCGAAAAGGCAAGGTAGACATCAATGTATGTCTGTGCCTCGAAACCCCGAGCTCGACAACGAGAAAAAGATTTTGTTCACTGAAACCCTTGAACACGATATGGGATTGGGATCATTCGCGATGGATGGACTGAAAAAAAAGCCATGGTTTTTTCCAGTTCAGCACGGCGATATCCCATTTCACTCGAGCATACTGAACAAAGCCACACATGAATGGGAGGAGGTACTGCAGCAGAAGCTGTCCTCAAGCGACGACGCTTACAAAATTCTTGACAAAGTCGACTTTATTCCCAACCTCTTAGGACATCCCCTGAGGAAAGATTCTTCAGTACATGAGTCTATCATTACCTCGCTCACTATGGAAAATATCGGAGAAACTTGGTCGAAATGCAGGTCTGGATATCCTCCATTGAATCATTCCGTGCCACCAATGCAATACAAAGAGATGTTGATAAGTCTTCTTTCCAAGCACTTGAGCGCTGCCGTCCAATGGAGCGAAACGCTGAGCCACGTGATCCACCCATCGAAAGCCGCTTGCGACGAAATAGTTGAGGTAAGCCCGACACCATTATTCGGCCGCATGGTGAGTCAACAGGCCAAGACGGAGAATATTCCTCCCAAAGAAGTGCGAAATCTTGAAGAAATTATCCTCGGAAATATCTAAGATGTGACGGGAGAATCCCATGATAGTAAATATGAGTCTCGATTTGCGTGTGGAAAACGGGGAGCTGTGAATTCGCTTTTTTATTTTTTTTGCACCACGACAGACGGGTTCAGCTGTATGTGGATATGGCACTATGCGCACGGAGGATATGCACTAAAGACTGTATCTCCACGTCGTATCTAGCCCCCCCCCCCCCCCCCCCCCCCCCNTCCTTCTCTTTGATTCTTTATACAGAAGAATTCCTTTCCGGCAATCGTGAGCAGTTTTATAAGCTTCTTCTTCAAGTCAACCGAATTTGCTTCTTCTTACCGATAATACACATTTCCAATGATTCTGTTCGCTTTCATCAGCGACTCTGACCCACACCTGGGTTGAGTCGACAAATCTTCGCTCTCTCAGCAGACTTTGATGGGATGATCATGTCCGAGGTCGAAAACTCAAGTCGACAATGAAACTTGGAATGCCATTGACATCAACTGGAATATGCAATCTCTTAAAGGCAGCACCAACATGCAATGGCCTCCCCATCCCTCAAAATGAAAGAAAGGAATTGAAACTTGCGTGGCACGTGCTGTTGCGCTCTCAAAAAAAATGTGTTCAGTGGAGCTCGGCTACCTCAAACATCAATCCATGTATCTCAGTAAAAACAAATTTTCTGCTGACCCGATGGAAGGCCATCTCTTTGCGGTGGGTCAGAACCAGTATCCTATTGTGGGGAGGTTCAGGGGACGCCAAATGCTGCTAATGTGGACCCCGGATCCCCCTGTATTGGGAGACCAATGCCGTAGAGGATCAAACATGGGATGCAATTGGCCCACACGATTTGCGCTGACAAATAGAGGGCATGTGCATACGCGTCGAAAGAAACGTGAAAATTGATTCAAATGCAGTCTCATAAAAATGCATTTGTGTCGTGTGCATTCTGTTACATAAATTTGTACTTGCCGCTTATGCCTTGTGTTTCCAAAACTTTGGCAGCAGAGCTGAAAATATATACAATGAGGTGATCATCGTACCTTACCTCGATAAATAATTGAGTAGCTAATGTGGCCTTGCTTTGAAATGAAAGGCGTCATTTTCCCTGCAGGTATGACAGCACGCAGTGGGTGACCATGGATGAATTGTCATTTTATGCCGTTGGGTGACCACGAATGCAGCGATTCTGACACGAATACACGGGATATAAATATGGAAGGGATATTTCTGTGTCGCATGTGCATCCCATGGTCATCACTTTTTGAAGTCAACTATCTCGTACCACCCGTCCGCAAGTCGCCCACTCTTTCCAGCCGGAGAATTCTATCGACTGCCATGATCATTTTTACATGAGAAAAAAGGAAGGAAAATTGAAACACAGAATATCTGGGGACAAGTGAGAACACGGTCAACTTCCGAGATTACCTTGTGAAGCGCGAGTACTCCTACTCGCAGAAAGTCGACGCCCTTCAAGTCCTAGCCTTCTTTTTCGACGCATTGACTCTGCGCCGCACTTCACTAAACCCCTGTGTGTGTCTGACCTCATAGATAACATTCGCATTCGCAAACATGCCGTCCTTGAGAGAAACGAGCAAGAACTGCGCGTTCTTGAAGTGAAGCTGAAGCATCTTGCCTATGTTTTCCGTGTGGGATGGATCCAGCGCGGCATCGATCTCGTCAAGGATATACACAGGCGCCGGTCGAAACTTCAGAATCGCAAGAATAAGGCACAACGCGAGTAAACTTCGTTGCCCACCGGACAACTCGGTCAGACTCTCTTTCTCCTTTCCTTGGAAGGCGACTTTCACTTCAAGCCCACGAAGCCTCCCGTCGTCGCGCTGTTCCACGAGGCGGCAACTCGCGCCCGGGAGAGACGTGTGGAAGAGATTGCTGAAGCCACTGCTCACCTTCTTCACCATTATGTCCAGACTCTGCCACTTCCTCGCTTCGACTTGCTCGATGGTTTTGAGAATGACCTCTTTGTCCTTGACGAGAGCCGATTTTTGGGCGGTGAGCTCCGCAAACTCCTTCTTCGCCTCCTCAAGCATGAAGGTTGCTTTCTTGTTGACCTTCTTCGACAGGGCATCGAGCTTTCGCTCCTCCTCGGCCAGCGACTGCAATGTTGCGGTAGTGCGCTCTGCGTCTTGAAAATAGTAAGCATCCGAATTATCGCGTATGGCCGCTTTATCCCTTTCGAGGAACGGATATGCCCTCGAAAGCTCGAGGCCACTCGCCTCCGCTGTTTCCATAGCCTTCTCAGCACTGGCGATTCCACCTTCGAGATGTTGCAAACTTCGACGCAACGACGACTCTTGGTCTTTCAGGTTTTGGTATTCGACTGTGCGCTCACTGTGGCGGATGTGCTCCTCGCGCGTCTTCGCGTCGTGGCGGTGCAGCTCCTCCTCGATCTTCTCCACGTCGAGACCGAGCGCCTGTGCGCTATTTGCCTTACCTTCTTTCTCGGCGGTGTTTGCACTCACCTCGTTCATAACGTCACTCAGCCTGCGATGGAGCAGCTCAACCTTTCCTTGCAGCTCTTGCTTGTGACCGACGCTTTGGTCGTAGGCATTCTGACGATTCTCGAGTAGCGCTGTGACTTCCGCCTTCCGGTCTTGTATTGCCGTGAGCTTCGCCGAGAACTCAGCGTGCTTTTTCGACGGATCAAATTCCTTCTCGAGGGACTGTTTCACAAACGCCAGCTGCTTTTCCTGCGCTGCCATATCTAATTTGAGCCCATTCACCTCGGCAACACACTTCTTTTGCGAATCGACAATCTGCTGCCGACGCTCATCATATTTCTCATTCTCCCGACAGCTTTCATCATACATCTTCTGCTGGACGTGAAGCTCGGCGCGTGCATTTTCCAAGGCGATGCGCTGATGCTCGGCACCGGAGAGCTTCCGTGCAGACACCGCCCGGGTCTCCTCCACTGTGCCCAACTCATCGTCCAGCCGATTGAGATCACTGAGCTGATCTTGTGATTTGGAAAATATTTGAAGCAAATCTCGAAGATTTCCGCCGGCACCACCAGTCAGCGTCCCACCGGGCTCAACGATATCCCCATCGACGGTGACAGCACGTGACCGGGCCTGGCCGAGTGCCACACTTCGGGCAGTATTTAAGTCGGAGCACACGAAGAAGCGACCGAAAACCTGATCCATGATGGTTTTCATGTGTGGCGGAAATGAAATGAGCTCGAGGGCGAGCTTGGCCCAGCTCTCTGGACTATGGGGGTTCGATTGGCGAAGCTTCGCGGTTTGCGCAGCGGCTGCGTCATATGCCATCTGCTGCCGTGTCACGTCGATGACGCCCACTGGCTGGATGGAGTCCAAAACGAAGAAAGTCGTACGCTCGCGAGTCCGGCATTTTTCTATTAAACACTGGGCCGTTTCACCGTTGGTGACGACAACTTTCCGCAGATTGCTTTGGGCACCGACGGAAAGCGCGAAGCTATGGAGCTCGGGATTTCGAACGCGCACGAATGAGCCAACCCGGCCGTGCACATTCTTTCGCAGATCGGAGAAGGAAATTCCCTCTGGTGGCTCGTAGAAAAACTGACACAGCGAGAGGTTTGGATCGCTCGTTATTCGCTCCTTCTGCTTGCGAAGGCGGTGGGACTGTTCCTCCAAGTTTCGGAGATGGTTTCGATCTATTCCCTTCGTTGCCTGTTCATATTCCGCCTCGAGAGTGCCCACACGAGTCTTGATATCGCCAATCACTGCCTGATGCTTTTTGAGGGTGACGTCAACAGTGTTTCTTCGCTTTGCGAGGGACGAAATGTCATTTCCCAACGACTCCTCCTCGGCGTTTAACCGATTGATGGACGAGCTTAGGTTGAGAATTTTCTGCTGGATGAAGTTTTGTTCATCTAAAAGAGTCATTCCAGATTCGCCAACTTGCAGACCGGTCTTTAACATTCGGAGGGAGTTTTTGAGATTATCAATTTTCTCTTCGAGCGTCTGACGCTCAGTGATTAATGCTTCGAAATTTTTCTCACTCATTTCAGCATCTTGCGTGAATGATTGCAACTTTTTTTCATATAGTTCGATCTCTGATTCGAGTTTCTTTCGAGCTTCCTCCTGCTTTGACCGCTGCCTCTCGAGGAGCTGCATCTCAGTCTTGAGCTTGTGAATCTCCTGCTGTTTTCCTCGCAACAATTCCGATAGTTCGGCGGATCGTACATTTGCGGAGCCTCTGAGTTGATTCTCGGTGCTCTGGTCCAAGGCAGACTTGGCTTGTTGAAGTTTACCCGGGAGCTCCTGTCTGAGTTGATTACTGACAGATTCAAATTCGTGCTTCGCCGACGTCAAGTATCGTGCGGCTTCTGCGGCAGTCTGGAGATTCTTCCAAAATCCATAGGCCAGCTTGAAGTTTCTCTTGTGTTCGATGGAGTCAGCGATTCTCACATAATTGTCATATTCTGCCTGCTCGGTCCCCATCGCTTCGATCATAGTGGCGACTTCTCCCTCAAGCGTCTGATTGATCTCTTGGAGTTTCTTGTCTTTGCTCATGATCATGTGTTCGGCCACGCGCTTTCGAGCATCGAACATGCGCGTTCCTGCAGCCTCCTCGATCCAGCTCAGCACCTCAACTGGCTTCATATTCAGCAGCTTATGCACGGTTCCCTGTAGCACCAAGAAGTGTGGGTTGTCAACATTCATCGAGACAGAGTGAAAAAATGCCTTGATTGTGCTCTGTTGGGCGATTCTTCCATTGAGGAAAAACTTTTGCTTCCCGCCACAGATAACTTGCCGTGCGATGGAAATCTCCGGGAAATCCTCCACGCTGTACCCTGGCGGTGCACTCGCCTCATCATCATTGACGAACTCAAGTGTGACACTGGCTCGTTGTATGCCGGCGTTTCCGTTCTTGTAGATGAGGTCGCGAGTGTCGTCAGCGCGAACTTTCTTCAGGTTAGTTATCCCCATCACGAAGCATATAGCATCGAAGATGTTCGATTTTCCACTCCCGTTGAGTCCAGTAATCGCATTAAAGTGGGGGTCCAGCTCATCCAGTTCCTGCCGATGGGCGTAACTTTTGAACCCGTCAAGCACAATACATTTGAGCTTCATTATGCATGAAAATGGGACTTTGCTTTCGAAAAAGAAAGGAAATGATGGTATTTTACTTCAAAACAACTCAAGAAGAACTGTATCTAGATACTCACCAAAATCGACCTGAATCGGAACATTTTCCCAGTAACACAATAGAAATGCAAAGTAAAAATACATTTTGAAGAGCGTGCAGTAAACGGTTCCGGGTCCAAGGGATTCTAAGATTCGCTTGTATGAAAAGAACTTTTCGGTATTATAATTCTAGGTATAGCAGGTATCAGTTATGTGCATTCATTCCGAGCTAACTCCCACATGCAATGCACTCCTCGGGTCCCTGAGCGGAGGCCTCCGGTTCAGCTTCTCTCGCTCTTTTACTATCATTCTTCATAGAATAGTCGACGGTAAATTTGATGGCGTCAACGGCCGGACGAGATCGAAGATAATACATTCCGGTTTTGAGTCCTTTGGTCCACGCGTAGAAGTGCATGGACGTGAGCTGCGCAGTTGTTGGGGCTTCTAAAAAGAGATTCAGGGATTGGCTTTGGTCGATGTATGCACCACGCGCGACGGCCATATTGATAAGGTCTTTTTGCTTGATCTCCCAGACGGTTCTGTATATCTCCTTATACTCTGTTGGAAGATTATTCAAGTTTTGAACGCTACCATTATCGGCGATAATCTGGTTGCGCACTTTTTCGTTCCAAAGACCAAGTCGAACCATATCCTTGACAAGGTACTTGTTCACAATGGGGAATTCTCCAGAAAGCACACGGCGGAGGTAAATGTTCGAGGTAAAGGGCTCAATGCATTCGTTATTTCCGAGAATTTGTGATGTCGACGCAGTAGGCATGGGCGCGAGGAGGAGGGAGTTGCGTGCTCCATTCTCCAGAATATTCTTCTTCAGTGCATCCCAATCCCATCGCCCACTCTTCGGCTTGACCTTCCAGAGGTCAAACTGCAATTCTCCACGACTCAACGGACTGTTGGCATAGCTTTCATATGGACCGGACTGCTTCGCAAGCTCGCAGCTCTTCTCCAAAGCGCCAAAGTATATTGTTTCAAAGATGTCTTCGTTCAATCGCTGCGCAGTCTCACTCGTGAACGGAATTTTCAGAAGCAAGAATGTGTCTGCGAGACCTTGAACGCCGATTCCGATGGGTCGATGCTTCATATTGGAATACTTTGCCTCGGGAACTGGATAATAGTTCGCGTCAATGACTCTGTTCAGACCAAAAGTGACGACCTGCGAAACATATCTCAACATGTCAAAGTCGAAAAAGAGGCTTCCATCTTCTTCGTTTTTCTTGACAAACATCGGAAGGGAAATCGACGCGAGATTGCAGACGGCAACCTCGTCAGGGGATGTATATTCGACGATTTCAGTGCACAGGTTGCTACACTTGATCGTGCCCAAATTCTTCTGATTGGACTTTTCATTACATGCGTCCTTATAAAGCATGTACGGGGTACCGGTTTCTATCTGGGACTCGATGATTTGGAACCAGAGCTCTTGCGCCGTGACTGTTTTCGTTCCCCTGCCTTCACGTTCATATTGCTCGTATAATTTTTCAAACTCTTCTCCATAGCAGTCAGCGAGGCCTGGAGCAATATTAGGGTCGAAAAGTGTCCAGTTCCCTGATTTTTGCACACGCTTCATAAACAAATCTGGAATCCAGAGTCCATAAAAGAGATCACGAGCGCGCATTTCTTCTTTCCCGGTGTTTCGCTTGAGCGTGAGAAATTCGAAAATATCTGCATGCCAGGGTTCTACATAGATTGCAAATGCACCTTTTCTTTTGCCACCACCTTGGTCAACATATCGTGCCGTATCATTGAAAACACGAAGCATTGGAACAAGCCCATTGCTCGTTCCATTGGTTCCAGCGATGTAACTTCCACATGCGCGGATGTCGTGCACGTGTAGGCCGATTCCTCCGGCCGATTTGCTGATAAGCGCACATGTTCGCAGTGTGTCGAATATTCCTGGTATAGAGTCTTCCTTGGTCGCAATTAAGAAACAGCTACTCATCTGAGGTTTCGGAGTACCTGCATTAAACAGCGTTGGTGTCGCGTGCGTAAACCATCCTTCGGAGAGCAATTTGTAGCTTTCTTTCACTGCTTCAAAATCAGGTGCGTGGATTCCGATCGCAACCCGCAAAAGCATGTATTGAGGTCTCTCCGCAACATCCATGGTCCCATCTTCCCCTTCCATGCGCAACAGATAAGATTTCTCTAAAGTCTTGTATCCAAAGAACTCATACTTCATGTCATTGGCTTGAATAATCATTTTCTCGAGCTCATCACCATGTTTGTTCACGAACTCAATTACATGTTCAGCAATGAGTGGCGATGCTTCACCGGTTTTGGGATTTTGATAGCCGTGAAGTGCTTTAATCGTTTGCACGAAGCTTGGTGCGGTTGTTTTGTATAAGCAAGTTACTGCGATTCTTCCCGCAAGCAATGCGTAATCTGGATGTTTGGTAGAGCTGTAAGCAGCTGTTTGGGCACAAAGCTCATCAATCTTCTGGGTGGAAATTCCATCGAAGCTTCCTTGTACTACAGATTCAACAATGGTGTCAGCGTTGACGTATCGTGTATCCAAACCAAAAGTTAGGTTTTTGATTCGGGTTAGTAGCTTGGACTTCTCGAGCTTCTGGGTTTTGCTGCTTCTTTTGACAACAGATAAAATCGTCATATGTAAGATAGAATAGATTGAAAAAACGGTCAACCATAAGTTGAGTGTTTTCATTTGACTCATCATGTTTCAGTGACTCAAAAGTTTAATAAGTTTTCATTCATATCGCAGCGTATTAAAGATATGAGAATTTTATTACGGGATTGAGTATGTCCTTGTCTCAAAGCTGACCACAGTTTGCGATGGCCACTTTCTGTCTAGTTGTACCGTTCCCTGAACCTTGCTGTTCCATCATCTTAAGCACGGCGGATCCTTCGACGAGTTTACCGAACACTACGTGCTTTCCATCAAGCCATGGGGTATCAGCAGTGCAAATGAAAAACTGAGATCCGTTGGTGTTTGGACCAGCGTTTGCCATTGAAAGGCACCCGAATCCTGTATGTCGTCCTGCTTTTCCGCTGAAAGTTTCGTCCGCGAATTTGTTTCCGTAGATTGATTCTCCTCCAGTACCGTTGTGACGGGTAAAGTCACCACCCTGGCACATGAAGTTTGGAATAATGCGATGGAATATTGAACCAAGGAAATGAAGGGGCTTTCCGCTTGTTCCTTTCCCTTTCTCGCCAGTGCAGAGTGCTCGGAAATTCTCTGCAGTCTTAGGAACGGCATCAGCGTAAAGTTCAAAGACTAATCGGCCTGCTGGAGAGCTAGCGATGGTGATGTCGAAGAAAACCTTTGGGTTTGACATATTGAGCTTTTTTAAAATAACGAACTAATTTTCACAATCAAAATGGCTCGAAACTGGGGAATAAGTTGTCATTGCGTTACTTTCGCTTTATATCATGCAGTTTTCTTGTTTCGGCGTTTTCATACCTAGTCCATTTTTGGAAGTAAATCTGCAGAATTAGAGTGAGTAAGTAGATGTTTGGACATAAAGATTAGCGATGTTTCAGTTAAGTTTTTTCAGTCAAAACCTTCATTACTTGTCGATGTTGGAACAAGTAGGTTAAACAAAAAGGAGGGGCAAATTTCTGATCTGAATGAAAGCAGCAAGAAAGTTTAGAGAAACGAGGACTATCCGTTGCCATCATTTAGACATGGCGGACTTTCGTTCACACCTGAGTGTCTAATATTCCATTGTTTTCATGGACATACCCTCCTTTTTATATGTTGTTGAGGAGAAGTAATTTATTATTATAGAATAGCGTTCTAGTGAATTGATAGCACCATCCGAGCTAACTTTGTACTATCAAGTAGAGTACTAACCTACACACACAAGAGAATATGCTATAAATACTTTATTATTACTTGTTGCGTATTATCACCCCTATATTTCGCATCTCAATGAGTAGAAAGGGGTCGTATTGCCTCAAGGAGCTTATATTCCCGTACAGCATGTTTGGAGATGGAAGTGGCATAAGACAAGCATTGGCGCGCGAAATACCTAACTTTAAGCGGCAATATCCGTCTGTTCGTATCAGCTTACGCCCTCGCATCTACGCAGAAAATCAGGTTACTGGGGTATATAATGATGGGAGCCATTCTTCGATTGATATTCATCGAAAATCTGCACAAGCAATACTGGCGATCATGCATCAGCTTTTACATACCGCCAACGACGAAATCAGGTACTTCCGAAACGATACCACGCATATCACTCCGACTTCTGTCCAGGGGTCGTGGAGTCCATATTTATTCATGGCAGAAAAGCATGTAGATAAGAAACCCCGACCCAAATGGGATCGAAAGTTATCCGAGCAGGAATGGAAGCACTATGTTTCAAAATATTCCGCAGTATGGGAGCATGATGAGACCGAAATTCGCTCATTAGCAGATTCACAGTCCAAGCTACATGCACATGAAACAGAGAAACTAAGGAAGGAGTGGCAAGACAATGTGTGCAAAAAAATGCCCACTGATATGGAAGACCATGCCGAAAAGCTAAAGTCCGCTAGCGCAAAGAAAAAGCGGCCAGGGCCCCCAACAATCGAAGAGTATTCTCTCTTTTCAACTCCAGATTACCAAAGAATAGGTAACGATGCTATATCTATCCTGAGAAGTAAGCAGTCTTCAGAGCTGGTTAGATGGTGGAACGCACGAAAGGATCAGCTAAAAGAGCCGTGATTCCTATTTCTTGGCACTGTTATTCATTACTAGAAGGTAAATAGTTTCGCTGAGTTAGTGTTCATTTGAATAATATCGTTATATGGAGGTAACCTTTCATTGCGTCAGTGGGCCAGCTCGCGTGAAAGGAAAGTCGGATATTCAATTGCACCTCGGAAAATCTTTGCCAAATTGCATCTGTGAAGTGATACTTGGCAAATCAGATGCACACGTTGTTATAGACGACCATCCGACGGCGACATGCAGTAGAAAACATGCCAAGTTAGTGCTCGAGGAGTCTACAAATGAAGTTGTTATAATTGATTTGGGAAGTTCAAACGGAACCTTCGTGAACAGTCGAAGGGTTAGTACATCTATTCTCAAAGATGGTGATGAATTGATACTAGGTGGCGGGCAGTCTATTCCAGTTGGTGATTGTATGACTGTTGAACAATTGAAGCACCCAATGGTTATCATATGGAAAGTGTATATTAAAGCGATTAACGGTGGAGCTCACCTCCCGCAAGCACGGGAGGGTTCAGAGGTAGGTTGCATCGAAGAGGTTGACACTGGTAGTCTATCTGACGAGTTTATTGAGTCCCCAATAAGACGCGAGAACGAAAGCTCTTATCACAGTGAACCAAGGGCAGATTTTCATTCTTTTCTTGAACCAGAGGATAGGGTTGAAGAACAACCAGACTTCTACGAGCGGAAAACGGAGAGATCGAATATTCAAAGTCTAAACGTGAATGAGGTTGAAGACAAACTTTCGAAATGCGTGCTTCATACTCCTATACGGTTCGAAGCTCAGCTTTTCGATGAAATAATGCCCAGAACACCATTCTCTATCAAAATTGGGTCTTTCATAACAAAACAGGTTAAGAAAATCAATTTTGATGAATCTGTGTGGAAATGGGTCCAAGAATCTCCCAATCCCCATGAATATGGACAATTCATCAGCCTGGTCATTAATGTCAATGAGATAACGTGCATAAAGTACAGCACTGTCCCCGGCTTTAATGGCCAGATGAATGGGGTTCAAACTCCCTATTACGTATGTGTGGATATAAACTCTCTTCCCCTGAGAGTGATTCCTGATGTCTACCTTTCGGAACTCGCAAGATTGAGAATGGGAGGACTCCCGAAGGAGCAGCTTACTTTAAATGTCATCTTCTATTTCAAACGAAAGAGCGAAGTGGAAAGTCTTATCCGGGCACTCAAAGAAAACTATGTTGGAGGCAACATGTCAGAGCGAATTCTCGATATGGGAGTGTCGACTTCCGGACTACCACGCAGTTCTCAGCGAAGCTCTTGAGGCTCATCATCGTTCGAAAAATTCACTGACTTATTATGTTGATTTACTTGATCCTGAAACTTGCGACGAGGCATCGTCGAAATTCCCACAAACCCTTTTTGATTCCAAAAATCTATAGACCTTGCAACTGAGTTTTTAGAAATGATTCATGAACCTCGATATACTGTACCATAATTGGATTGCCGCCGAAGCATTCCTCGAAAATGGTGAACTTCTACTAGCTATTCGATTATTGCATGGGATGCTCTCTCTGTCGCCAGACCAAATTCACTCGATTGACGATTCTATTAGAAACCCAGGCGCACGACGGTTGAAAACACTCTCATGGCCCACTGCGCTGGCAAGATATGAACTGTACACACGATTACGAATTGCTGCCATCCTTGTCGAGTACACCATGAACTTTGAAGATGCAAAGAGCGTGCTCACCCCAGCTCTCGCACTTTTTTGGTCTGCCGATGTGAATGTGTACGATAAAGCCCGTGTCTATCGAATGCTTGGGAAGATATATCTCCACAAACGTAAACCTGGGGGTGCACTGGAAATGTATGAAAAAGCCATCGAACTCATTTCCCGTGATGCGAAGCAGGGCAGTACTGAGACCGCTGGGTCCCGATTTCTCGCTTCTCTTCTCATAGAATACTACGCAATATTCATACCTTCATGTGTGGAAAAGGTTTCATCGGTCGCGTCAGCAAATCATAGTAAGTACGCCAATCAACAACGAACTCGTGCGATGCTTACGAAGAATCTAAAAATCTTCCGAGAGTCACACTATGCAAATGACTATGGACAAATTCTATGCGCCCTCCAAGTTATTGAAGCCCTCATGGATGGAAATCTCTCAAACGCAGAGCTCCATTCCGAAGGCCTTGGAGCGCTGCTCGATCGGAAAAGTGATGCAACTCACAGTGATCCACCGGACGACGGAGACATGCTTCTCTCCGATGCCTTTCACCAAAAAGGAACTCCCACAAGTAGCCTACTGCTGAGCTTGGGCACGCTACGTCTTCTCGTTGACTGCTTGGTCGATGCCAAATCCGTTCCCTGCAAGGGGATTTCGTTGAGCCCCGAATATGGAAGGCTCGTAGGAGCGCCCGCTTTTTGCAACAACCTGCTCATCCTCGCAGCGATTACTGAGTATCGATACAGAAACGGATTAACAGCTGGATTTGAGCAATTCGGCGATGCCTTGAAAAAGGTCTATGCATCAACACGGACTGGGCAAGAAACCTCAGATAACTTTACGATACCGCGAAAGCATTTCGATCATGTTTTATACCGCGTTGTTGATAAGTATCTCCTTGAAATAGACGAGCGAATTCGCACATTTGTCGCACTACAAAAAACACAAGGGAAGCGATTACACCTTCGGAATATTGAAGAATTGACCTTTTTCATTGGAAGCAAAATATTCCTCAACACACAAGTCGCTCTTTTGGAAATTCGACAACTGTCGTTCAAGCGGGCGCTCCGCCGAGTCTACCTCTTGTGCAAAACCATTCAGTCATACCCCAGCGAATCCCTCCGCGGTGCAGAGGAACACAGAGGTAACTTGCTCGTCGTTCGAGCAGTCCTCGCGAACGCTGTGGGAAAAACTAATCTTGCTGTGAAAAGCCTCAGGCGTTTGGATGTTCTCGGGCGGGACGCCGGAGATGAAAATCGGAGAGCGATTTCCTTTCTCAATTTGTTTCATCAGCCTACTGGCAAAGACATATTTCAAGACTCGCCTATGGGGGCTTGGACTGCGCGTTTTGGAGATGATTTTATAGAAAATTCAACAGAAAGCGTCATTGCTACTGAGGGACCCAATGAACAAGTCGTCGAAAATAACCGGCACGTCCGCATCGCGCCAAGCAAAGTTCTTGAGTTTTTCGACGGAAGCCGTCACATCTATGCCTCCAATAGTTCGATAGAGACTGCATACAAAGCCCTCGATGAAGCCCACGTCATAGGGGATAAGCTTTTACAGTTTCGCCTCCTCGGCTGGTTACTTTCACGGGAAATCGACAATCCAACAATGCACTTCAATCACACACAGAACAAGGAAGATTACGTTCGACTCATCGACGAACATGAAAGTGCTTTGATCAGCGTCGGTTGCCAAACCAATCATACGCTTGGTGAGCGCCCGACAGATGCACAAATTCGCAAAGAGTGGCAAGTCATCGAAGAATTTGAATAAATTTGTGTATGTCAATGTATTCTGTATTTTCCACCCGCCAAACCAGCACACTCTATGATTTCTTTCCCATTCGATTGACTCCTTTTGAAATGCTTCGTACAACGAGACCCGCAGTCTCATTTTCCACTTCAAGCGTCCTCTTGAAGCAAAGGATAGCACGCCCGCTCTTTTCCGTTGACATGCGCTCAAACGACCGGTTGGCTGCCATGTGGGACGATATGCCATGGACCCTTGCTGGACAACCAAGGCATAGAATTTTTGAATGGAATAACTACATCACCTACGAGCTGGGCATGCGCCGGTATATGTATGGATTTTCCAAGCTGCGCTGGATCATGATGAACGTCGGGTATTGCGCGTTCATCTTCGTTTTGCTCGATAGTGGCTGGATGCTCACGTACCACGCCCTGACTGTCAACGGCGTACCGGAGCAGCATTCTGTGAAATACGGGACAGAGTTCACTAAAAAGTGGCACGGAATTGACGTCTATTGCGCCGACGGAAAGTTCATTCGCCCTTTCTTTCACATGTTCCCACCAAAGTACACCATGACAATCGAAGAATTGGACGAGTAATCTCGAGATGGATAATTGCATAAGCATTGAATGTTTTTTGGGTAAAGTTCAGTATTTTCAGCACATTTGGAACTATTCGGCGCTTTCTATTGTACTGCTTCTATATACCACCTATAGTCAATGTCTCAACTGTTGTCTTCAACAGACCGCACCGTGAATTGTTTGATTATACCTTCTCCCAGATGCTTGTTTGAGGGCGTCCAAGATATTCATTTTCCCACCAAAGTCTACATATCATTTTTAACTTGATTCCAAATGGATCCACGTGGGCTGACAGGAGCGTTTACGCCGCAAACCCCCCGACGACCGAATAGTTTTTCACCCGGCGGAGGCGCCACACCCAATGTTGGCCAACCCGGGAAAACAATGTATATGCGGCCGTTTGATGATTACACCCGCCCGATGACACGCAGCGACTTCATCAAAGCGATCAATGACCCCAATGAGCTGAATGATAGAGAGCGAGCGCTGCTGTCGAAAGTTGCCGGAATTGGCATCGGGTCAACGCTTTCTGGTTTCGCATTCGGTTTTTATGGTTCGAAATTTCTTCCATGGAAAAAATTTGAGCGGCTCAGTCCTCCAAAACATTACGTCCTCATCGGTCGCTCAATCTTTGGGTTTGGTGCGCTTGGCGTCGCCTTTATCTTCAGTCAACGATGGGGACTGCAGCAGATAATGAATCTGGGCGATGAAAGTGCCCTCTTGTTCCACACCAAACGATTTCTTATGTCGCAGCGAGGGAATATGATGTTTGCGCGATCTGAAATTAAGTCTGTCTCCAAGAGCGAGATGGAGCGGCTCGGAAACATTTCCTCGACGGATTACCGTGACCACACAATGTCGACGCCCGCGCCCGATGGCTCGATTAACACGGAATTTGCGCTCTCACAAGAGCAGTTTCTTCCAATTGCACAAACAGGATATAAGCCTCCACCGGCGTGAGGAAAAATAATGTTCGGCGTAACCATTGCATCACAGAAGAGAATAGACCTATTCATTCCACCGCGCGGCTTCGGGCTTTCGCGGGTTTTCAGTATAGTACGAAATGTGAAACCGCGGAGATGCACTATGAATTTTTCAAGGAGTGGCGGAATAACAAACACGGTGGAGTATTCCCCCAAAGCCAATATCATCTCTTCTCCAGCGCGATTCACAATTTTCCGAAAAAGTTTTCTTCCAGTTTCTACCACTCCCATGGGTTTATCGATCGAAGGTATGGGATCCCGCTCAGCGATCAAACAGCGAGGTGATTCAGTGAAAAGCCTCCTCTCCCAAGAGCCCGAAGAGGAACTCCTTGGAAATACATCGCACGAGGAAGGCAAGCCATCTCGGGGATATGTCCACCTCGGCGGCGCGACGCAAAACCAAGGAAATGTCGTCGGCGAACGACCGTGCGTGAGGCAAAGTCGAATCGGCAGGGACCACGAAGGCGGAAATCGGATGAAGGACATCTTGGGGCAGAACCATCTCAAGTGGGAAATTGAGCACGCGCAAGGGGCGTACGAGGGCCAAAGTGTGTACAAAATGACAAACTCCGTTGAACAGTCTCCATCGGACGAAAGTCACCACTAGCTGTGTTATTGCCGTGGCGTATAATTGTGTGTCCCTCACGATAGACAAACCAATGCACGTCGGTCAAGTTGAAAGTACTTCCAAAGTATTGAATTTTACCATATTTTCCCCCATCCAATCACTTTCATGTGACGCACCCACCGAAATGCTTCGTTTCATCCACCACCTACTGGATCACAACAATAAGCGCACGAGAAAGCTCATCCACCGAATGCGCATTCCGGGCGAAACCAACCCATTGTCGAAACCACAGGCTGCCGAGCGTGGAGTCCTCCATGTGGTGGCGACGCCCATTGGGAACATCAAAGACTTCAGCATCCGCGCACTCGACATCCTCAAAAACGTCGACTACATCGCCTGTTACAACTCGAACAACACCCGCCTGCTGATGGACGTCATTGACATGCCGTGCCGAGGCCGGCTTGTGCAGATTCCATATGAAAACGCGCAGGCGACAAACAAGCTCATCGGCATCTTGAGTGCTGGACATAGCATGGCGCTGGTATCGAACGCCGGAAGCCCAATGTTCGGCGACCCAACTGGCATTCTCGTTCACGCGGTTGAGCGTGCTAAATACCGAGTGACGTGCGTCCCCGGGCCGTGCTCGATCGTGGCCGCCCTGTGCGTCTCTGGACTCGACTTTTCCTCCTGTGGATTTCGCTTCATCGGATATGTCAGCCACATCGCGGCGACCAGGCGGAATCAACTTCGCGATGCCATCATGCACGGCCAGAGCGGGGTGACTGTCATGTTCGACACACCGGAGCGTGTGATATTCACGCTGAAGGAGATCGCAACTTTCGCCCCCACGCGGCGAGTTTCTATTGTCCATGAGGTCACAAAGGTCAACGAGGCAGTGCATTGCCAGGAGGCTCTCACGCTATACAGATTCTACGAGCGTTCCGATATGGCCAAGCAAAAGGTCTTTGGGGAGCTTGTCGTGTGCGTTGACAGTATGGCAGAGACAACTGGAATCACCACCACCAAGTATGGAGCGTTTAACGAGCTCGAAGTTGTACGACAGCATGGGATTCTGACAGCCAGTGGCCAGTCCAAGGAATCGGCGTTGCTTATTACGGCGAGCAATTTGAACCTTCCGGTGCGGGTTGTGCGGAACGTATTAGAGCACCGATCGTATGGGCGGAATGATGCGCCCGATGGGGCAACGTCGCAGGGGGCGGATGAGTATCGCTCGTGGACGAACGATCCCGAGGTGCAGGAGAAAGACGCCGCGGCTCAGGGAAAGCGGTCAAAGCAGATTTTGTCGCCAGCGGAACGGCGGCGTATTCGTGGAGCGAACAAACGAAAATCCACGGCAGCTGTTCGAGAGAAAATTATGCTTTTGCAGTATAAGAAAACGCACAGAAATAATTGATAAAGTGTTCGCGATACTGCGTAGAGTGTGTACGTTCAAGTGGGCAAGAGTGGTTGGTAAGCTTGGATGTAGCCGAGGGAGGTTATATGTGGATAGATTTTGCTGAAACTACTTTTTATCACAGACGCAAGCATATTCCAGTCAATTTCCTAGTAATCCTTTTCTGTACTCTGTGTTAAAAGTTCGTCCCTCTTCGACTTCGGCAATACTGACGTGGGACTCCAGGATAACTTGCTATCTTGACAGGGGCCGACGCGGATGTCACAGATAATGCCATTTTCGTCAGTTTCTTAATTTTAGTTTTTTTCCATCATTTCTTCACTACGTTCAACATAGAAGATTCGATGATTTCGGTTTTCCCAATTCCCTTCTGTGGTGTTGGGCCAGCACTCGGAAGGTTCGACGACGCCTCCCTTTCACAGCAAGCCAGGCTAGTCAAAACCAATGATAACATTGCCTGCATCACATGCTCTTTCTGTGCTGTAAATGTAGTTTACATGCCCCTTCTCAAACTAGCGTTGAGAAAGCGAATCGAGACTTCAGTGGAGTGATTCGGGACGTTGAGCAGTGTCTGCACTGAGAACGAAACTACCCAAAGTGCCTCCCCTCGCTCTCCGCAGCTACTTCGGAGTGACTTTGCTTTCTTATCCCTGGACATCACAAAATAGTTATGCACGAAGAGTTGGAATTACCTTTGAAAGAAACTGCAGCCGATATGAGTCTTCGGAGTACGGTTCCAAAGTTTGAACAACTTGTTTGTTGACATCGAGCTGTGAAATTTATGATCTACCGCAACTCGATCAAGAAGTTTACGCGAAAGTCACAGATGATGACTGAACGATTGTGATGAAGTATCGACTTTCTGCACCCCTCATCTGTTTCTTTTCGAGACGATTGATTGTAGTAGTTCGGCGAACAACATGCGGATTAACATTCTGTTTGAGAGTACTCTAGAATATCACAAAGCCCATACATCCCACTTGGCATACACCGAATGTGTGGCCCGCGGCAACTTTCGCGCACCCTCATCCGATCCTGAGAATTCGCTTGTCACTGCGTCTAGCCCTGTAGCCGCTGAGGGAGGAAAAAATCTGAGAGACCTTTGTGACACCCACCAAATGTCAATCCAAACTTTTTATTTCACGAATCAGGGAAAGCGTGTTATCACATACGAAAAATACAGAAAAACATCAAACTAAAAGCTAGAAATATGGCACATCAAATATCAACCGAAGGAAATAAGGCGAAAATCACACAGCTCTGTTCAATCCATCAATTCCCTCGGATATCAAAGGAAATAAACTCTATCTCGCTAACGGTTTTAAGAAAGGAGATTCGCGCCTCTGTGAAGGCACTCTGCGAGCATAGTATTTCTCTTTTGATATCCTGAAATATTCCATCCCGCAGTATTTCAGTGATATTTGGTCGGTGGGTTGGATCAGCTGCGATCATCTGGCACACAATATTCACAAGGGGTTCTCGAAATGCGTGCTTGGCCCGAAGACGTCGCGAAACTAAGTCAGTTGTTCGAAGGTCGGTGTACTCCTGTCCATTCTTCGGCAGGCTCTCACCACTCATGAGCTCATACATGCACATGCCAAGTGAAAACACGTCGCCCTCTCGATAATGCCGCCGCTCGTTCAACATGTCAAGTGATATATATCGAGCGTCCCCGTCGTCCTGCGGAAGACTGGCCAGGAGGTCCGTCCGCTGTGACTGGTTCATCGCCTCCGACTCTGGTCGGCCGTGAAAGGGTGTGGGCTGGTGGGTCGTCGGGTCGAGGAAAACAGCCAAGCCGAAATCTGCCAGCTTGAGTCTGCCGCTCGAGTCGTACAGAATATTCTCGAGTTTGAAGTCACAATGCGCGATCTTTCTGGAGTGGCACGAGTATAGCGCCAGGGCCAGTTGCCCAAGTGCATCGGTCACCTGCAGCTCATCGAAGAATGGTCGTATGGGCTCAGAAAGTTGGTGGTTCGTCGACGAGTGTATTCGCTGATTGAGGTGGTTCTGAAGATTTCCGCCGGTGCAGAGCTCCATCATGATAAATATCGTTTGCTTGCTGCCTTCGCCTTCTGTCCAGGCGTGATGAAGTTGAACGACGTGCATCCCTTTCGATGCCATTCCCATCGTGCATATTTCTTGCACCCTCCGTGCCCGGCCCGCCGTGAACGAATCGACCTCTTGGACTTGCTTGACTGCGAACTGCAGTCCGTCCAGCCGACGTTCGACGGCGTAGACCTTGCCAAAGTGTCCAGAGCCGAGTAAGTTTCTCTCATGGAAGTCAGCGTAGTAGCCGTGTTGGGGGAAGGTGAGTGGGTGGGTAAACTGCGAATACGATTGTGAAAGGCCGTCGTTTTGCGTATTGAAAAGGGACGGCGAACCCGCGGGGGTGTTGATGTATGACTGGGAGAGCGCTGCGGGTGGCTGCATAAAAAGGTCCTCGAGGCCATCTTTGGTGGTGCTCTCGCCGAACATTGGCGTGCCTGGTTTCCCAGGGCCTTCTTCTGGAATGCGCCTGAGCTTTCTTTTGATCAGCGATCGCTCGGCAATTTTCGAGGCATAAGACGGCTTGCGTTCCAGCTGCTTGGATTCACACGAGTAACTGTTGCGACGATGCAAACGCTTTTGCGGCGTCACGGGCAACTGCACCTGGCGAATGTCATACATTGAGAGAAAACTCGGACACGCGCTATGGCGAGCCAGTGGGGTCGATACTGGCGTGACTGGGCTGGGGAACTTGAAGTCCACCGACATAGCACTTTCATGATCGCATGGCCGGTTGCCTGCTTGGGTCAGTATAGGAGAGTTTGTGTCAATGACCATTTTGTTATGGTCGGGTGGTGAGTGTGTGTTCCATTTTGCAGAGGTATCTGGGGTGAGCAATCCAGCAGATACGTTTGTTTCCGCGATGGGGCTTTGTATTGATTCGTCTTGTACCAGAAGGTTCGCGAAGCTCAGTTTTCGTTGCAAGAGATTCGATTGTATAGAATGGTTCTTTGATTTTGCTGTACGCGAACGGTCTATCATTACTACGTAGAAGAATAGCATATAAAAATGCAATGACATTGTGGCTCTACATATTGAAAGTCCCCTACGAAAGCGTGCAGGGACAGTAATTTCACCAATGCCTATGGGAAACAAAATTTACATCCTTGAGCAAAGAAAGTGATCACTCCCTTCGAAGTTTTCGCATCCGATACGCTAGTTTTGTGATTTTGCGCTCAGCTGCTGAACAGTATCCGCATTGGGAAGGTTCTTTGTTTGATCACTGAATCCCAAGAAACCTGCAATGGAGACGCGAGTTCGGAGCGTTTTTCGCTGTGCCTTTGGTAACATTAAGTTTATAGAAGGGTTGTATGAGGCTGGCCAGAATAGCCTTGAGGGACCCGCACCACCAAGCTTAGCGGATATGTTGCGGAGGGCAAGCGATGTATCTTTATAGCGTACAGAAATCCATGAGAGGGTCTCCGGGTTTTTCTTTGTGAGATTGCAAAGTTCACGAATCTTACAAATTATGGCAGTGAGGCTGAATGAGGCCTCTGGACCAAGCCAATTCCGTTGCACCGCTTCTAATGGTGTGTAATGTGGTAGAACTTTGTCTTCGAACCCGAGCCACCCATACACCGCATGAGCTACACCAAGCGACTCGCTTTCGTCAACCACATAATTTTGAGCCATCTGACTGCTGCGGTAAAACGAACTGAGCGGCCTTTGGATCAGCTTTTCAATGGCTCGTATTACAACGCAGCCCAACGCGTGTGCTGAAATAGCTAGGTGATAAGTTCCAGGTGGGTCATCTTCGAGCATTTCTGCATCGAGGAGACGGGAATGATAACCCCACTTGGATTTATTCTCGAATGCTATTTCTACAGGGGTCTTCGCTGGAACAGGATGGTTAGTAACAACTTTTGAGAATTTTTCCCTCTTGGCTCGTGCCTGGTTGATAAGAGCACACGTTCGAGTCATAACATACTTCATTTGTTCTCGTTTGGGAAGCGGATAAGTACGAGACGCGTCACGGCGCTTCTTTTTTACTTCCCTTTGAATATTCTTAAAAGGGCGGAAACCAATGATCACTTCGGATGTATACTTTGAGTTCTTTCTGATGTTGATATCTCGGTATTTCCCTCGACCTGCATCAAACCGAATGGTTCGGTGAACTTCTGGCCTCGTAAGGCAGGTGCCCACGGCGGCAAGTAAATCGCACAGCCCTTCGCCCTCAGCAACATCATTCGAGGCCTCGAAAATCTTTTCTCGAATTCCAGTTTTCAAATTTCGAAAATGAAAGGCCACGTGATAAACTTCTTCAGGTCGATGTTTATCTGCATCAATGGAACATTCAAGACATTCCACTTCCTTACCCAGTTCAGTCCAGCTTAAATGCTTTGGAGATCGTTTGAACTCATAATCAAACATAAGCTTGTTCTTCCAGAATAATTCACAGTCAAGCTGCAAAAGGCTATCATCAGTTTTAGATTGATTGTCAATCTGATTCTTCTCGTACAATTCAAAAAAGTTGGTGGAAGCAACTCTCTTATTTTCGGCCTGCTTACTCACTTGGTTTACTTGGCTAAGTTGTGCTGGATGATTCGCCTCGCGACGGCAAAGATGCAAGAAGCACCGTTTTACATTCATTGTATCCAAGACAAACTATTAATGAGACTCCAGCACAAGGGTAAAGAGAGAAAACTTGTTGCGCTAGATGCACTTCAGACTGGTCATTCAACAATTAATCAAACTAAGCGAAGGAAACATGAGGACTGGGTCGAGGTACCACTATGAAAACCTAACTCAATTTAAATCATTGGTGACACGGCCGACTAGGCACACTAGCCGGTAGAAAGTTTATACCTAGGAAACCATTATGACGTTGTTGATGGGGATGAATACAAGCTTTACGAAAAACCCGAGGAACCCTAGGAACGCAAACCCCATGAGCGTAGTCGTCGCTATTTTCCAGAATTCTCGATTGTTTGGCTTTGTGCACTTCTGAACCAGCATCTTTGAGTTCCTGGTGAAGGTTGCCAGGGGAATGAGGATTTGCTCTTCTACTATATCCATTGTTAGAGTTCTATGATATTGAAAATCCAAAGTGTAGTTTGTGGCGAGAAAAGGCCAATAAGCAAGGCCATGAGAAGGATACCAATCCTCCTATAAGCTATAACTAAAAAAGCCTAGTTCCACTATTCAAACACAGGTAGTCTTCGAAGCTCTACAAAATCCACATTAGTCTTTAGTGAATAAAGTTCTGCCCTTATTTTCGAAAGAGAGACTGTACAAGAAAATACCATGCAAAATATCTCCCTTTTTACTACATTCGGAATTACTGTCTGCAAACATGTTGCGTTTGACAGAACTATAAATTTCAAGACTATTTAGACAGCATCAAAATAAACCAAAGCTACAATGCGTGAGAAATAAATCGTCCCGTTAAATTGCTGAAAAGGGGCAGTTTTTTTAGTACGTGCCATCTATCTACAGTACATACTAAGAGTTTTTTGTATGTTGGTGCTATTACCTGCAGTTTGTGCCCACATAAAGACAGTCGCAACGCTGTTTCTACGAATTTACTGACGTCACTTTTCCCAGCACCTTTTTGTTCTAATTAAGCTCTTGCTCTAGCATATTATGAATATTTGGCATCCACACTGCCCGACAGGGCCGACGTTTTCACGCCGTCATTTAGCTTCCAGAAGCGACGATAGAAAGTGCATTTGGAGGTTTTCGCCCAGAGGAGTTATGGGCCCAGAAGTAAAAATTAACATTACAGAGAGGCGAGATGACGGGGAAGTCGTCAAGAGTGGAGAATTGATGAGTATTAATCAACACCAGGACCGACCACTTAATCCAAACCTACACAGCAACATAGTGAAGCGAATCGATGGATTGCAACATATTATGAATTTTAGCCATGTTACCTCGGGCGAAGAGAAAACTTTGCTGTGTGACTGTGTTTCGAATTCTGGTAAACATATGGTTGTCGAATCACTAATATTCGTGCGCACGAGAGTTGTCAGACTAACAAAGGGAAACTTACCGTCAAGCAATTTGAAAGACACAACCCTTCATGCATTTTCTTTCACTTCATCAACTAGTGCAGGAAACGTCAAATCGCTACTCGAGGGTTGTTCTTTTGTTGAAGCCTCCAGAATTCGTCTCCTGCTCAACGGCCAGAACATCGAATCAAACAACAGCCTACATTCCATTGGTATTCGTGCGAATGATATTCTAGAAGCGAATTTGTTGATGAGCGAAATATCTTCTAAAACAAGTTACGATGGACATAATTGCGAGACGCCATTCTCAGCCACCTTACAGCTTGATAGTTGCTGCTTTCTTGCTAAGCAGCTAGACGTAACTACATCTGCAATAACGGCATCACGAGTCCAGTTAAGCAATGAGAAAAAGCAACTTATTGTTGAAGACATTGATAGCTTTTTGCTTAGCACCAAGGGTATTTTCGGCTGCGAGGATAAACGAATATTGTTGGAAACACCTCGTAAAGCAACACGGGAAGATAGTGTAGAGAACCAAGATCTTGTGCGAACCTTGCCACATAGGCTTCGATGTAATGATTCTCGCTGCACTGAAATCACGGGAGAATTATTGAAAAAAAATGAATCGCCGAGGAAGAACCATCAATACAATTATGGTCGGACAAGAAGTACCGTAGAAGACGAAAAACCAGCACAAGCAGAGCTCTTTACTCAGGGCGACTTGTCTACCACAAGTTCTCTCTCTCAGATGAAAAGCGTCGTTCACCTTCCAGGCCACGGAATCGCGTTAAACGACATTCTCAGTTTCTTAACTGAGAGGAGAAATAAAAACATGACGAACTGTGCTCTTGATCTTTTTTCCCAGCTTCTGCTGACGGAGAGATGCTGCCACAAGACATTATCATCCAGTGGAATAATTCGCCTGTTCGACGACTTTCTCTTCGTCGTGACTAGCGAAGAATGGGATAAACTCAACGTGTACAATCTGGCCTATCAGCTTTTTCACATCGCAACTCATGAACTGGTCATGAAATTAAATCTAACTTCTTCCCTTATCTGTTCTGGTTCTGTCTCCGACTTTGACCTGGTATCATCTGTAAGAACAATAAGGACCAATTACAGCCTTATTGCAGGGACAGTTTTCGACATGTCTTTTATACTATATGCCATTATTCGAGCAAATATTGCCATCTGTGGTCACTGGGCAGACACTCACCAGAAAGCAGAGCTTACGCATCATGCTGAACTGGCCTTTTCTGTCATCTCGCATTTCGACAATCTTTTAAATATTAACTTTGCCCTTAACATGTTTTTTCAAGTTTGCCTTTGTGGGCTTCGAACTCTGAGGCCACAGATGGTCCGCGTGTTTGCGTGGCGACTCCTCCTTTTCGCTCATTTTTCAATTGCACGCTCGACGGAAAATTGCCTTGCCGGGGCTTTGAACCCAGTGCCCTGTGTTTTTGCGATTATTTTCTTGCAAACCATGCACCCACTTTCGAAGGCTGTTTATGGAATTCAACCAGATGAAGCACTGTTTGGTGAAGTTCGCGACGCATTAAGAACTGTCAGCATTGCAAGCATTCTCGAAGAGGGTCCCAATGCCAGTGAGAATGAAAATGACCCTGAGACCTCTTTCGGAGAACAGCTATCGCAATTACATCAAGTTGCACACTGTGGCCAGGCCGAGGTTCTTCATGAAATGCTTGGGAATATAATTGACCAGCTGCTTGAATCTCTACGATCAATGGAAGTCCTTCCGTCGTTAGAGAAAATGATCTACGCGTATCCCGGGTCAGTTGAGGCAGTGCAACTTTTGAACAGACATCAAAAACGCATCCGCGGGTATTACTCAGAGCATAAGTTTACCGCAGCGCTACAGGCGATTATAGAGGATTTGGTGAATGAGAACGAGATTGTCAATTCTCAAAGCATGCGTGCTATGCGCCGGATTTTCGCGAGGAAATTCACCCGGGCGTAGTGCTTAACCCATAGCTATATTTCAACATTATCACAGAAAAACAGTATTTCTCTTTGCGATTTTGATGCTTTCAGGATTGGGACACTCACTTCCAAGAGAATCATCATATTACTCTTTCCAGTTTTGTAAAAATCACTTTTATCAATTTTGCAATGAGCTCAAATACCAATCGAAAGAAAACCATTGAGGAAACTTACCAGAAGAAAACACAGCTCGAACACATCGTCGCTCGACCCGATATGTACATTGGGAGCTGCGAACGCATCACTGAGGAAGCTTGGGTGTTCGACAGCGTTCTTGGACGAATGGTGCAGCGTAAGTGCTCATGGATCCCCGGTCTGTATAAAATTTTTGACGAAATACTGGTGAACAGTGCAGATAATAAAATCAGAGACCCGAAAGGGCAAACGTGTGTGCGTGTGGACATTGAAAAAGACTCCGGAAAAATCAGTGTGCAAAACAACGGTGAGGGAATACCGGTACAGATGCACAAAGAGCACAACATTTGGATTCCAGAGATGATTTTCGGTCACCTTCTGACCTCATCGAACTATGATGATAGCGAAGCGAAAGTAACAGGTGGACGAAATGGTTTTGGCGCCAAGCTGACGAACGTTTTTTCGCAAAAATTCATCGCAGAGACACTTCACCACAAGAGCAAAAAGCGTTTTCGCATGACCTGGAAAAAGAACATGGAACAGCACAGTGAACCTGAAATAACGCCGGTAAGCGCGTCCGAAGAAGACTTCACGAAAGTAACGTTTTGGCCAGATTTTGCAAAGTTCGGTATGACTGGGATGGAAGATGATATTTACGATATTATGTGTCGACGAGTCATTGATCTCGCAGGTGTATCCGACTCTTCCATGAGCGTTTACCTCAACGGTGAGAAGGTCCAAGTTGACAGCTTTCAATCATACATGAACCTCTACCCAACATTCGGGGAGGAGTCCAACGAAAAGAACTTTTGTGTCGTCAACAGCCGCTGGCAAGTCGGCATACGGATTAGCAACATCGGGTTTCAGCAGGTGAGTTTCGTGAATAGCATTGCGACGACCCGCGGTGGAAATCACGTCAATTATGTTGTTGGGCAGATCGTCGACAAGGTCGTTGAACAAGCGAAGAAGAAAGCCAAGGGGTCTGAGGTCAAATCATACATGGTGAAGCCGCATATTTTCGTCTTCATTAACTGTTTGATCAGCAATCCCTCATTTGACTCCCAGACGAAGGAGACACTCAATACAACAAAATCCAACTTTGGCTCCCACTGCTCGTTGCCGAATTCGATGATTGATCATCTTCTGAAATCAGGATTACTTGATCGGAGCGTCGAGACGGCGAACAGTAAGCTTACGAAGCAGATGGCTGCAAAGTCGAAAGCAAGTGTTGGGAGAGTCATC
The DNA here is from genome assembly GCA_001235845.1 of Perkinsela sp. CCAP 1560/4. NCBI lineage: Eukaryota > Euglenozoa > Kinetoplastea > Prokinetoplastida > Perkinselidae > Perkinsela > Perkinsela sp. CCAP 1560/4. The sequence continues at coordinate 2,606 of LFNC01000235.1, read as the reverse complement.
GGCATCCCAAAGCTCGAAGACGCGAATGATGCCGGTGGAAGAAATTCTGAAAGCTGTACCCTCATTCTCACCGAGGGAGACAGTGCGAAGGCATTGGCTGTTGGAGGCCTTGGGACCATCGGGAGAGATAAATTTGGCGTCTTTCCGCTTCGTGGTAAGCCATTGAACGTCCGCGACGCCGGCATTAAAAAGGTTGGTGCGTGCCAGGAGATTCAAGACGTGATGAAAATTCTCGGTTTACAAATTGGCAAGACATACACCTCGACTGAGGGCTTGCGATACGGTCATCTCATGGTGATGTCTGACCAAGATCAGGATGGGAGCCATATCAAGGGCCTTATTGTGAACTTTATTCACCATTTTTGGCCTTCCCTCACCAAAATCCCCGGGTTTATGACGCAATTTATCACGCCTATCGTAAAGGCTTTCCACAAGCGGACGAAGGAAGTCAAATCGTTTTTCGCGCTCAATGCTTACCTCGAGTGGAGGCGCGAAATGTCCGATGAAGAGTCGAAACAATGGTCTATCAAGTACTACAAGGGGCTTGGGACAAGTACATCAGCAGAAGGCAAGGAGTACTTCACAAACCTCAACAAGCACAAGATAACGTTCCAATACGAGCACGATGGAGCGGACGACCGACAAATCATACTTGCCTTCTCGAAGGACAAAATCGACGATCGTAAGCAGTGGATTCAAGATTACAAGGCGAGCGACCAGGAGCAAGTGGACTACCGCGTCAAGCAAATTCGGTATAAAGACTTCATCGATAAGGAGCTCATACAGTTTTCCATCGCGGACTGTGAACGATCGATCCCCTCTGTGGTGGACGGATTCAAGCCGGGGCAGCGAAAGATTATGTTCTCATGCTTTAAGCGAAATCTCATAAAGTCCATCAAGGTCGCACAGCTCACAGGGTATGTCTCCGAGCACGCCGCCTACCATCATGGCGAGCAGTCGCTGCAATCAACCATAATCGGCCTGGCGCAAGACTTTGTCGGATCGAATAATATACCACTTCTCGTCCCCGATGGGCAGTTTGGTACGCGATTGCAGGGAGGGAAAGATAGTGCGTCTGCCCGTTACATTTTTACTCGACTCCAAAAGATCACTCGATCGATTTATCGCCGTGAAGATGATGAGGTATTGGACTATAAGGATGATGACGGATTTCCAGTCGAGCCCCATTACTACGTCCCAGTCATACCGATGGTCCTTGTGAACGGTACGGCCGGCATTGGCACTGGATTCGCCACGAATATCCCCAATTACAGTCCCTGGGATGTCATCGAGAACTTGAAGCGCCTCATGGCAGGGGAGAGCCTGACACCCATGAAGCCTTGGTATCACGGCTTCCTCGGTGAAATAGTTGAAAAGGAAAAGGATAAGTTCGCCTCGATCGGAAAGTTCAACGTCGTGAATGAGATGCTTGTTCAAATCCGTGAACTTCCCATCGGCTACTGGACCCACCATTACAAGCAGAAACTTGAGGAGCTCATGGCGAACGATCTCGTGCTTAACTTCAGAGAGTATCACACCGACACCACAGTGGATTTTGACATCATTTTCCATCCTGAGGTACTTCGAACGTGGCGGGCGAAGGGAGTGCTCGCGGACAGATTGGACCTTCGTTCATCCATCCCAGCAACCAACCTGATGTGCTTTGACGAGGCTGGACAGCTCAAGAAATTCTCCGATGCCGAGGCAATTCTGAAGGCATTCTATATCATTCGACTCGACTGCTATGGCAAGCGAAAGGCCCACATGCTGGCGAAATTGCGTCAACTCTTTGAGAAGCTGCAGAATATGGTTCGATTCATCCGGGAGGTGAATGACGGAACGCTCATCATTAGCAAGAAGAAGAAGCCCGTGCTCTTGGAGGAGATCAAGTCGAAGGGATATGCCGCCTTTCCCCCTGAAAAGGGCCAAACGAAATCGCCGGCCGCCGCGGAAGATGACGATGAGAGTGAGAATAAAGACCAGGAAGGCTCGCTTTTTGAAGTGAACGAAGGCGACACAGGCGATGCAGATAGTCCACAAACGGCCCAAAGATCCCGCGACTACGATTACCTACTCGGCATGCGAATTTGGTCTCTCACGATTGAGCGAGCTGTCGCCCTGGAAAGGCAGGCAGACGCCACGGCCAACGAGATCAGAAAACTCGAGGCCAAAACGCCGAAGGATTTGTGGGCAGAGGACCTCAATGTCGTCAAGTCCAATCTCCTGGAGTTTTATGCTGCGAAAGAGAAGGAAGGAATCGATGCGAAGCGAAAGCTCAAAGCCCGACAGCCATTCGATACGAAACGACTGCGAATTCCACAACTGAGCGATACTGCTCGGCGAGCTATCAAAAAGGACGCTGGCGGGAGTTTGGATGCAAACCCACCAAAGGTGAAGGCACAGCCAAAGAGCATTGACTCGGACGATGAAAGCGAAGATTGGAATAGACGCGCGCCGGCCAAACGAAAGGCCCCGACGAAGAAAACCGCCGAAAAGGCACCCGCAGCGAAAAAGACCACTTCCGTAGCCACGAAAGAAAAGCCAGTCAAGAAGGCGAGATCAAAGAAGCAGGGCAGTTCTTCAGAGGAAAGCTTTGATGACGCCAC
>LFNC01000234.1:0-17337 GCA_001235845.1 Perkinsela sp. CCAP 1560/4 | reverse complement strand
GTCTTAATCTCGACAGTCTTCCTGCTACGGTTCGAGAACTAGGTCTCAGTTCAAACGAATTCACCGGGGAAGTCTCTCTCGAAAACTTCCCGAAAGGTCTCGAAATTTTATCGCTCACAGATAATCAGCTGAGTGGCACAATATGTTTGACCTCCCTTCCGCCAGCCTTTCAATTGCTTCATCTACGCAAAAAAAACTTTGCAGGCTCATTGAACTTCACGCAGCTCCCAAATTCCATCCGCCACATTATCCTTGCCGAGAATAGCTTTTCGGGCACAATCGATTTGGGTAATCTGCCTAAGAGTATGAAGTATTTAGACGTTGGAAAAAACTTGATCAGTGGAACAGTACGGGTGCCGCATGGCATTGACATACGCTTTGAAGGAAATGACGAACTTACTGTGGAACGCATTGAATAAAAAGCTGATTTTAATTGACGATATAATGACAGCAATCGATAATCTAAGATTTATTGACAAAAAGAGTGAGTTTAAGAATCTTTCAAAAAACGCGTGATTATGTCGTATATCTGATTAGAACAGACTGTCTAAAATATTCTGTTTCGTAATATAATATCATGAAAACCAGCAGTTGACATCATATCTGACTGTGCGTGTATTGCATCGGTGTGTTCACAGTGTAGTTAGATTGATGTGGAAGCAACTCAACATAAAACTCATCATGAAATCTGAAGAGTTCTCCAGTAAAAGTGTCAAACTTGCCGGTAGCAAGAAAAGCAGCGCATACCGTGTGTGGAAGGCTGTACGGCAGCGCTGCTCTTTCAGCTATCTGTTACTGCGGTGTAGCAATGAAAATCCTTCAGCTCTCGCGCTACGGTGACAGCTGAATACCAATTGAACAATGGGTCACCGGGATTATTCAGCTAAGTAATCCATGTTGAGTAATCTATCTATCTCTGCATCTCATATGTTTGCAACGGCTCTCTTCGCCTGGTCCGACGACGGAATTGGCAGGTTCGTCCGATCCATGCTGTCTCAGCAAGACTTGATGGAGCTTTTCATCTTTGGTATGAATGACCAGAGAAGATATGTGGCAATCAGGATGATCCGGCTGATGTATGTGAATGGAAGGGGTGAAATGTAATGCTGACGGGGAAGTCGAGGAGTTTTCCTGGGGTTTTTAACTAGCAGATGGCGCTGGCACAGTTGGATTCGAGTTTCTTACACCAAGTCTGAGCACTGTGGTGATGCGGAGCAACGCCCTCTGTGGTACAATCCAACTTGCTGGGATCCAGGAGAAGATGGAGGTAATATCTCTTGCTAGCAACAAGCTGACTGGTAGTCTCGACCTAGACGGTCTTCCCGCTGACGTTCAAGCCCTCAATCTCACTCAAAACAAATTCACTGGAGAAATCTCCCTCAAAAAGCTCCCGAAAGGTCTCAGATTTTTAACGCTATCTGCTAATCAGCTGAGTGGTGCAGTATGTTTGACCTCCCCTCCGCCAGCCTTAGATACTCTTTATCTAGAAAACAACACCGTTGAAGGCTCTCTTGACTTCAGACGACTCCCAAAGTCCATCCGCAACTTGTCGTTCGACGAAAATCGCTTTTCAGGCACAATCGACTTAGGGAATCTGCCTGAAAGTATGACGTTTTTAGACGTTAAAAATAACGCGCTTAGTGGAACAGTAAGGGTGCCACATGGCCTTAGTGGGTTCTTTGGTGAAAATAACGAACTTACAGTCGAACGCGTAGAAATCACAATTTGACATTTATGGAAAAAACGCGTGATTGTTTCGGAATTTATTCTCCGGAAATCACCATTAACTGTTTTAAAGGAGTAGTTTGACCTGTATTATTCATATCATGAAAACCTCTGCCGTCAACATCTCAGCTGATTGTATTTGAGAAAAGACACCGTTTACAACGCGTGAGGCCATTATGGCTGAGAAACAATATGTCGAGCGTCTTATACTCCATGCAAGAACCTCCAATCCAATTGTCCCAGCTGCCTTGTAATAACCCGTTCCCAGGCTACTCGACCTAGACGATCTTCTCGCGCACGCTCATACCCTCAATCTCACTGAAACCAAATTCACCGGAGAAATCTTCCTCGAAAAGTTTCCGAAAGGTCTCGAAGTTTTATCGCTCTCTGCTTATCAGCTGAGTTTCGCAGTATGCTTCATGATAATGGTCATTTCTGGAAAATAAATTCCGAACTAATCACTAAATCTCAAATTGGTTTTTGCTATCGTTCTGTCGTCGATTAATTTCCGCTTATTCTGCAATGCGTTCCACAGTAAGCTCGTCATTTCCATCAAGGAACGCCCNAGCTGCCTTGTAATAACCCGTTCCCAGGCTACTCGACCTAGACGATCTTCTCGCGCACGCTCATACCCTCAATCTCACTGAAACCAAATTCACCGGAGAAATCTTCCTCGAAAAGTTTCCGAAAGGTCTCGAAGTTTTATCGCTCTCTGCTTATCAGCTGAGTTTCGCAGTATGCTTCATGATAATGGTCATTTCTGGAAAATAAATTCCGAACTAATCACTAAATCTCAAATTGGTTTTTGCTATCGTTCTGTCGTCGATTAATTTCCGCTTATTCTGCAATGCGTTCCACAGTAAGCTCGTCATTTCCATCAAGGAACGCCCTAAGGCCATGTGCCACCCGCACTGTTCCACTGAGAGCATTGTTTCTAACGTCTAAATCCTCCATACTCTTAGGCAAATTCCCTGAGTCGATTGTGCCCGAAAAGCGATTCTCGGAAAGGTACATTTTGCTGATGGACTTTGGTAGTCGCGTGAAGTCCAACGAGCCTTGAAAGTTGTTTTCCTCTAGACGAATAGACTCCAAGGCTGGCGGCAGGGAGGTCAAACATATTGTCCCGCTCAGCTGATTTTCAGAGAGCGCCAAATATTCAAGGCATTTCGGGAGGTGTTCAAGGGATATTTCCCCGGTGAATTTGTTTCGACTGAGAGTAAGTGTTCGAACCGTAGCAGGAAGCCTGTCGAGGTCAAGACTACCTGCCAATTGGTTCCGATCAAGCTCTACTACCTCCATCTTCTCCGGAATATCAGCAAGCTGGACTGTACCACTGAGGGCGTTTCTGAACATCTGCACAATTTTCATACTGCATGGAAGAAACTCAAAACCAACTGTGCCGGTCCCATCCTCGTATTTATCAGTCAACTCAAACTCCTCGACTTCGCCGTCAGCATTACATGTTACCCCTTCCCATTCGCATAAATCATCTGGATCATCCCGACTGCCATATATCTTCTCTGATTCATTCAGTCCGAATATGAAAAGCTCCATGAATTCTTGCTGAGACAGCATGGATCGGTCGAACCTGCCGATTCCATCGTCGGCGCATGTGAAGTAGACTGCAGCGTATCGTTTGACAACATTGTTTGCGTTTAAAAATATTGCAACTTGACACATGACGAGTTGAAAAAGAACACAGCGCAAGTTTACCCAGTGGATACTCAGAAAAGAAATCCTGGATTATAGCTAGTGAGGTACCACTGGCAAGTGTCGCTGGTCCTCGGAGATGCGAATCTCTCGAGTGGACTGCGCTTGGTCCAAGTGGTTCTCTTTCGCTTGAGTACTTGGCGTCATAGGACTTCGTTTGGAGGTCTCATTCGTTGGAGGCAAAATCATATAATAGCCAGGAACGTCACAGCAGGCTAAAAATATAGTATAATATTTGCTATAATAGGCTGACTATTGTAAATCCTGCTAGATTGCAGCTCCAGTGTGCTAGCTTTTAAGGACATGAATGCAGACTATTAGATATAAGAAAGTTACAGTTTATGAAACACTATTAATTTAGTAAGTAATTGTGCATATGCATATAATAAATAAAGGTAATGGTCCCCATATCACTCATACGGATTGTAGTATCGAACACCAGCTTTACGGTAATAGAAGTTGTTCATCATCTTGTTTATTCGGGGATTAGGTAATATTGGTTTTACAATCTGATAAAATCATTAAGTATATGTAGTCCGGCTTATTACGATTACATGACCGTTACTTGATTTTTCTTCAAAGAGAAATGCATTTGTAAGGATAACGTTTTGGTATCGCTTTGTTGCCACCGACCGTNTTGGCTGCAAACATTGCGTGTTCAAGTTGTAAATATATGCATGAATATTTAAGAATTGAATGTTGCGAACGCACATGCCACAACAATATATTGAGCTCCGCGGGATTCCATCTATCGTGGAAATCTTCTACGTAACGGACTCGCACCTTGTTGGGTCAGGTGACACCAGACGATATATTTTCGGGGATTGACAAAGGTCGCGGGTTGACTCGAGCTCCCTGGTGGGATGTTACACGTCGCGACGCGATCTCAACAGTTCAAAAGCGCATACACGTGCCGAATGAAGCAGGACTTGAAGCAATTCCTCCATGATTTGCCTGGGAGGCTCATTGATGGCTGTAGTGGAACGGTCACCGCCTGTCGAGAAAATGCGACAGTTGAGGTGGACTTTCAGTCTTGTTTGTTTAACCTAAATCATCAGTAGCGTTGTTTGTTATTTTGAAAATCACGAAACCTTTGTGTTCATCGGACAGCATTGTTTTTGCGTGCACAATCCAGAATTAAACATGTTCAGGTTACAGCAAATTCGCATACCGTATATAACGTGTATAAGCTGACGTGTAGATTGCAATTCAATGTGTGCGACGTATGAGAATTCGCTATAATAGGCGTACTCATATAAGTTCTGCCAAAATGTATCGTCACTGTGCTAGCTTCTTCGTACGAGTAATTATGAAATAACGTATGATCGTGGCTATTCCTACATCGGCGCTTCCTGTCTGCTGTTCGGAATTTCAACATAGCGAGTAACTCATGTGGTAATTTTAGCATTGCCCGTGATTGTTGTTACGATTATTGATCTTTACGAGCAAAGTGTCTCCATATACCACTTTTCTTTCCTGTAAAGCGTTCACTTGAATAAAACACATTAATGTACGAAGAAACCCTTACGTTGATGTGAGAAATAGACTGGCATACATTGTACAGGACAGAGTAGATAGGGTAAATACATACGTTTTAAGGGAATGGAGAAAAAAGGTGCTATTTTGTTTCTTGTAGACGAAGCAATTGACGGTTTACTGTAAATTATGCTAATGTTACGGCAAGCTATTGTATTTTTCTGTGTTTGTAGACTATTTCAGAATACTCAATTTCACGAGCTAGAAGCCTCCTGGGCAGTTGATTATATCGCAAAGATCGACCCGAAGACCTTCTGTCTGGGAACGGGTGTCTCTGGACGCACTTGAGGACCAGCGGCTTACAATCGGCTACAAATCGGAGAGAGGACGTATTTGCAGTCGAGTGCAGTCATGGCCTCACTCGATATCTCACAACTCGTATGATCATTACTGTCCCTATGCCATCAAGTAATCGATCGAGATGCTCTGTGTCATCCGTACTGCGCCGCTTTTGGCCGGGCTGAATTTGTGTGTCAACGTTTGGCGATAATCGTGAGGTCCAATGCTACTGAGGAAATCGCCAGGTCTATGTGATGATACTCTTGAGTAGTCACATTGAGCCACTCATGGCGCAGCCATTCAACACTTTCATTTCTTTTTTTGAAAAGAAATGAATGAACATTGGTTGAGAACGAGCTGTCCATAATAATTCATTGACTCAAAATGTCTTCCACTCCTGTTAACATGCACCATCCCAGTGGTCATGACAAACAATATTGAGGAAAATACACTTTTCAAAACATCTAATTGTTATTTCTTGAGACAGCCTGTTTGAAAGCAATATACAGAAAAATCACGCGTTTTTTTAATAAATCTCAAATTGTATTTTGCTATCGTTTTTCTGTCAATTAAATTTTGCCTATTCTTCAATGCGTTCCACAGTGAGCTGTTCATTTCCATCAAAGCCCGATGTAAGGCCATGTGGTACCCGCACTGTTCCACTGATGTCGTTATTTCTAACATCTAAATACATCATACTTTCAGGCAGATTCCCTAAGTCGATTGTGCCTGAAAAGTGATTTTCGGAAAGGTTCATGGTGCACATGGACTTCGGGAGTCGTCTGAAGTCCAATGAACCTTCAAAGGTGTTTCTTCGTAGATAAAGCGATTTAAAGGCTGGCGGAAGGGAGGTTAAACATATTGTGCCCATTAGCTGACTATCAGGGACCGCTAAATATTCGAGGCATTTCGGGAGGTGTTCGGGGGAGATTTCACCGGTGAATTTGTTTCGACTGAGATTAAGTGTTCGAACCGTAGAAGGAAGCCTGTCGAGGTCGAGACTACCGGCCAGCTTGTTTTCATAAAGATATACTCCCTCCATCTTCCCTGGGAGATCAGCCAGCTGGATTGTACCACTGAGGGCGTTTCTGAACATCTGCACAATTTTCATACTGCATGGAAGGAACTCAAAGCCGAGTGAGCCAGTACCATTCTCATTTTTACAAATCCAGTGAAACTCCTCGACTTTGCCGTCAGCGTTGCATTTTACCCCCTTCCATTCACATACATCAGCCGGATCATCCCGATGGCGACATATCTTCTCTGGTTTCGCGAGCCCAAATAAGAAAAGCTCCATTAAGCTTTGCTGAGACAGCATGGATCGGTCGAACCTGCCGATTCCATCGTCGGCGCATGTGAAGTAAACTGCCACGTATGCGTTTGACAACATTTTGTTTATACAGAAATATTGCAATTTGACGCAAGAGGAGTTGAAAAAGAACACAGCGCGAGTGTACCCAGTGGATATTCAGAAAAGAAATCCTGGATCATAGCTAGTGAGGTACCACTGGCAGGTGTCGCTGGTACTCCGATGCCCCTCGGAGATGCGAATCTCTCGAGTGGACTGCGCTTGGTCCAAGTGGTTGAGTACTTGGCGTGATAGGACTTCGTTTGAGGGTATCCTATTTAATCGTCCAAGCTGGCAGTGGTGGCATCCCGGGTGATTGGGCAAATACTCGCAATTCTCGAAGGGTCGGCACTGCATTGCCGAAGGAATATTGCCGAGCTGGCTTTTGAGCCTGAGAACCTTCACGACTGTATGCTTACTGACGGATGGCTCATTTCCTGGGACTGTCGTGGCTTCTGCACGTTTCTGCTCTTCGGGGCAACGCCAGTCGGGTTCGCGTCACCGCCAACGACTTTCTCAGGACTGGTCGTATTCAATGAAACTAAGAGAGCGCGAGCGCAGCGGAAAGATCACACCCTCAAAGCGACAAATGAAAGACACGATGACCGACACACCGACTGAAAGAAAGGTTCAGACGGTCTGGGAAGCAGGTTCCCACTACTATATCAATTTTGCAGTGATCTGTTCAAAATGTTTCAATAGCGGCAATTTGGGGCAATATAAGTGCCCTGGGACTCTTCAAACCGTGTTGACGAAAGTCTGCAGGTTTCATGATGAATCATACGGATCGAACTACTCCGTTAAAACAGTTAATGGTCATTTCTGGAGAATAAATTCCGAACTAATCAATAAATCTGAAATTGTTTTTTGCTATCGTTCTGTTGTCGATTCATTTCCGCTTATTCTTCAATGCGTTCCACAGTAAGCTCGTCATTTCCATCAAGGAACGCCCTAAGGCCACGTGGCACCCGCACTGTTCCACTGAGAGCATTGTTTGTAACGTTTACAAAAGTCATACTCTTAGGCAAATTCCCTAAGTCGATTGTGCCTGAAAAGCGATTCTCGTGAACGGTAATTTGGTGGATGGACTTTGGTAGTCGCGTGAAGTCCAGCGAGCCTTGAAAGTTGTTGTTGTCTAGATAAAGATAATCCAAAGCTGGCGGAAGGGAGGTCAGAAATATTGTCCCACTCAGCTGATTATTAGAGAGTGCCAAATATTTGAGGCATTTTGAAAGCTTTTCAAGAGAGATTTCTCCCGTAAATTCGTTTGCACTGAGGTCCAGGGTTTCAATCGTAGCAGGAAGCCTGTCGAGGTCAAGGCTACCGGTCAGCTGGTTGACACTCAGATATACTCCCTCCATCTTTCCCGGGAGATCAGCAAGTTGGATTGTACCACTGAGGGCGTTCATGAACATCCACACAGTTGTCATACTGCATGGAAGAAACTCGAATCCAACTGTGCCAGTCCCATCCTCGTCTTTATCATTCCACTCAAACACCTCGACTTCCCCGTCGACATTGCATTTCACCCCCTTCCATGCACATACATCATCTGGATCATCCCGACTGCCGCATATCTTCTCTGGGTCATTCAGTCCGAATACGAAAAGCTCCATCAAAGTCTGATGTGGAAGGGTCGCTCGGTCGACTCTGCCGATACCGTCATCACATGCAACGAAAAAGGCTGCGAACATTGGGATTTGCATAAGACATTAATTGAAACTGCGAGAAGCACAGGAAATGAATGGACATTGGGTGAGAACGAGCTGTCCATAATACTTCATTGACTCAACATGCTTTCCACTCCTGTTATCATGCACCATCCTAGTCTATGTATCTTAACATAAGAAATTACGAGTACTTCTTGATTTGTGTTCCTTGATGCGGTGCCCGTCTACAGCGCACATTGGTACGGGTATGTACATGCAGGTGATCACGGAGATCTCGACGTCAGGGCGTCACTCCTATAAGGCACATGCGGCAATGTACGTCCACCAGACGATATAATCACTCGATGAAGCGGGACTTTAAGCATGTATGTGACTGCAAATGCCTACCAGTAATGCTGATGGGGAAATCGGGGGTGCTTGTTCGTTATGTAGAAACGTGGGTGGAAGACGCACACTCAGCTTCCAGTTTCTTTCATGGATCCGTGCTTCGCCGGTTTCGCCTCGGCTGAATTTGTGTAGAAACGTTCAACGATAATCGTAATGATCAATACTACTCAGGAAATTGCCAGGTCTATGCGAAGACACATTGACCATGTTGTTTTGCATGGTACCCTTGATTCCGTAATGATCATTGTCAAGTTCTATATTCCATAAGATGAGAGCTTACTTAGATGCTTCCCTTTAATTGAGAAGTAATATTGATGCGGGGAGCTGAAAAGTTATTAACACAGATGTTATTTAATTTTCGTACCCACAAAGAACTACAGTTAAAGCTTCTCTCAGATTCGTGTTAGAACTGGCATTTCAAATGATGCACATGAAATCCGCACCTGTTCCTTTACTAACTAACAACCAGATGTCCTAGTCATAATATATAGGCAAAATCATATAATAGCTCGAAACGTCACAGCAGGCTAAAAATGGTATAATATTTGCTATAATAAGGTCACTATTATATATCCTGCCAAATTGCAACTCCAGTGTGCTAGCTTCTTCGTACATGCATTGGGAGTATAACCTATTGAAAGCCACATTTAACAAGACACTATAAAATTAGCAAGTAATTGCGACGCATATCCATACAATAAATAAAAGCAATTGTCGCGATATGGCTCATAGGGCTTGTAGTGTCGAAAACCAGCTTTCCGGGATCGTCAGGGCATGCGAAAAAGAGTGCAGCGAACATTGTTGACAACATTTTGTGCGTAGAGAAATATGTAAAATTCACGCAACAGGAGTTGAAATAAATACAGCGCAATTTTATTCGGTGAACATTTCAGGTGCTCTCTCCTGAATAATGAGGAGACGTCAATGTGTGAACCTCCCCACAATAGGGTCCTTTCAAGTGGGAAGCCTGTGAAGCTGGAAGGGATATATTGCAGGTCGATTGATCCCCCATGACACCCTATACAGACATGGGTTCCCTGATGGGATGTTACCCGTCGCGACGCGATCTCAACAGTCAAAAAGCGCATACACGTGCCGAATGAAGCAGGACTTGAAGCAATTCTCCATGATTTGCCTGGGAGGCTCATTGATGGCTGTAGTGGAACGGTCACTGCCTGTCGAAAAAATGCGACAGTTGAGGTGGACTTTCAGTCTTGTTTGTTTAACCTAAATCATCCGTAGCGTTGTTTGTTATTTTGAAAATCACGAACCCTTTGTGTTCATCGGATAGCATTGTTTTTTCTTGCAGGATCGAGAATAAAGCATGCTCAGGTTACAGGAAATTGGCATACCGTGTATAAGCTGACGTGTAGATTGCAAGTCAATATGTGCAACGTCTGAGAATTCGCTATAATAGGCTTACTCATATACGTCCTGTCAAAATGTGACTTCACTGTGCTAGCTTCTTCGTATGAGTAATTATGAAATGATGAATGATCATGGCTATTCGACTACGGTACATAGTTCTAACGGCGCTTCTTTTCCGCTGTTAGGAATTTCAACATAGCGAGTAACTTATGTGGTAATTTCAGCATTGCCGTGATTGTTATTTCGATTATTTATGGGATAGAGTTGATAGGGTAAATACATATTTTATACTTGGTGTATGGTCTGAATTATTTTATCATAATGCATTTTTCAAGCAAAAAGTATCCCTTCTGCAAATGGAAATCTCTTGTTATTGAGCATTCACATTCAGGTGCGATAGCGAGGCTTCGTGCAATTATTACTTCCAGCATCGGTCTGCAAGGTGAGTACCGATGCGCACAATATCTATCTAGCAATGGAATATTATACACAGCACAGCTGCAGAAATAACCCAGAAAAGTTTGTTGCCGTAAATATGTTCAGGAAACCATAACCTCAATTAACGCTAGGAAAGTTGAAGTAAATACAGCGCAGTTTCAGGTTTTCTTCCCTGAATAATGAGAAGAGGTCAGTGGGTGAACCTCCCCACAATCGGGTCCTTGCAAGCAGAAAGCCTGTGAGGCTGGAGGGGATATATTACTATGGAACAGTGCGATGGAGGTCGATGGAAACAGGCTCAACTGTTGAATACCAAAAACACCCTTCACTGTCCCATCAGTGAATGGGCCAAATGCCTCAAATCGGCGAATTATCGAAACGTACAGTTGAACCCGTCATATAATGGACCACAGGATTGTTAACTGTATATTGCACTGTGAGGTGCTTGGTCTTGTCAAGCAGACGGTGGCTCTGACACCACACACCCCAACAGGAAACTCCAGACGGCACTCGTACTGTTCAATTAGGCCTATCGTTCCAAGCACTCGCATAGTTCAGCCTCTCTGGCATCTGACTCAAGTCTATCCTGCCAGAGAACATTTTATATACAACGTCGACAACTTCGAAAGCGTCAGCCACCTGATACGCTAGAGGCCGGTGCCTGGGCCTCTCCAGCAGTACAAGGCGTCGTCAGAGCCCGCTCTGAATCACAGACATTTATGCGAGATTAGCATGATGCAGAGATGGTGCACGAGAGGGCATGCGGTTTACTAGTAGTGCGCGATAAGGCGTGCAACCGCTGAGCTTTTATCGGGAGTTGTAGACACTCTATATAAAGCAGCTTCCGTACAAATTCATTGTCCACATCAAGTGCACACCCTTTTGATTTTTATCGAATGTTCTCCACTGAGAATGCTTGAAATATCTGGCGGGCACCTCTCCGGCTCAGTTCTTTGGATTTTTGGGCAAAATCTGTATAATGCATGTAACTGCCGGCGGGGTTCGGTCGTAGAGATTCAGCGATTGTTGTTTTGCAGACAAACATCTGCCATGCTTTGTAGCAATCTTTTACGATCAACAGGGTCAGCTGATCGTGCGAAAGATCGCGAATAACGAGGTTTGCCGGGAATGCCTGCTAGTCTACAGCTCCGAAAAACTGATTGTTGTCGTAGCATCCGCGGGAGAGCGCGCCTGGGTTTTTTCCGATTTGTGTGACAGTCGGTGGAAATGTTTCGATATCAAAGATAGTGCTTATTAGAGATCGTAAATATAATCACACTTCGAAAGTTGCACTCCACGCCGTGCCAACAGCAAGAATCCATCGATGTGTCGTTCCACGAAGCTTTTGCCATCCCCGCTTCGGTAATCTTAATGTTAACTCTGGACTTTTCTCGAAGTCAATGTTTCCTTATATATTGCATTGTGAGGTCCTTGGTTTCGTCAACTGGGCGGTGGCTCTGACACCGCACACCCCAACAGGAAACTCCAGACGGCACCCATACTGTTCCATTCGGCCTATCGTTCGAAGCACCCGGATAGTTCAGCCTCTCCGGCAGCTGATAGCCTGTTTTGCCGCACAAAATATGACATTTAACGTCCACAACTTCGAAATTGTTAGAATGCCCTGTGAAATGCAACGATTCACCTCAACTCAGATCAATCTTTCTCGGAACTGGCTGAAACATTGAAAAATGACGCTAGAAGAGTTGAAATAAACAGAGCGCAATTTTATTTAGTGGATCTTTCGAGTGTTCACCCCTGAGTAATGAGGAGATGCCAATGGTTCAACCTCCCCTCAACATGGTACTCGCAAGCCTGTGCCGCTGGATAGAATAGGTAGATAGGCTCGAAAGGACATAACGCCTATGACTTAAGCTGGGTCCAGTGAGTGGTCCAAGAAGCTATGGCAATAGCAATTGCCCATAGCAGGGATATAGTAGAAAATCCTTCTGTAGCTATGTAACCTGCCCTTAATGGGGTGTTATGGTAAATAGCTTGCATCCTCAAGAAGAGTTGAAAAACATACAGATGTTCCTACCTGAATAACGAGAAGACGTCAGTGGGCGAACCTCTCCGCAATACGATCCTTGCATGTGGGAAGCCTGTGAAGCTGGAACGGCATACTAGGTTTCAGGAATCCTACGCCATCCTTCACGAACCTCACACATCAGCATGAGATGATATCCTTGAAGTCCCCTCGTTTGTCTTGCAAACACGTTTTCTCCTTGAATTCCCCATCGTGTACGCACAAGTGGCTATCAGGTTTGTGCCAAGTGGCTGAGCGAGGAGAAAAGTTGTTGGAACCATTCTCATCTTCTACCTTATCTGTTGAATGCCACCCTCCACTGTCGATAATCCCTATCTGTGGACGGCCCGAATTGAATTCGTAAATACGATTCCGCACAGTGAAAACATTCGAAACAAGTTGTACCATTCCTGGATGTACTATAGCAGTGTATACCAACTGGTGTTGAGGTCTCGACTGACGGAAATACCATGCCCTGCATATCAAGTTCCACTACATAAAGACGTTTTTGACGTATACAGAATACGTTGTTGACCAAGTGCTCTTCGACCTGTCCGTTTTCCGGGATGGGAAGCCGGATTGGTGAGCGCACTTTTGTTTACTACACATCCTGCACAGGGTTTTCATTGATACATCTCAGTAACAGATATCTGAGAGACCAGCCCTGCCAGTACGACTCTCCCAGACACGTTATGCGCTGCTTTCTTGCCACAGGCGATTTTGACACTTTTAAATAGAAGAATAACTTTCAAGATTTCGTGATGAGTTGCTTCCACGTCAACTTACGCTGTAAATACCGCAATGCAATCCACGCACAGTCGGATGAGATGTTAACTGCTGGTTTTCATGATATAATAATACGAAGCAGAATAGTTTTTAAAAACGTTGTAGGCAGGCAGTTTCAACCAGATATTCGCAATAATCACGCGTTTTACTAAAGATTCTTAAACTCACTCATTTTATCAATAAATCTTAGATTGTCGTTTGCTATTGTTTTGTTGTCAATTCAATTCAGCCTTTTATTCAATGCGTTCCACAGTAAGTTCGTCATTTCCATCAAGGCGTATATCAATGCCATGCGGCACCCGCACTGTTCCATTGAGAGCATTGTTTCTCAAGTTTACAAAAATCATAGTCTTAGGCAAATTACCTAAGTCGATTGTGCCTGAAAAGCAATTCTCTTCAAGGTGAATTTTCCAGATGGACTTTGGTAGTCGCGTGAAGTCCAACGAGCCTTGAAAGTTGTTTTTCAGTAGAACAAGATCCCCCAAGGCTCGCGGAAGGGAGGTCAAACAAATTGTCCCGCTCAGCTGATTTTCAGCGAGCGATAAACATTCGAGACCTTGCGGAAGGTTTCCGAGGGAGATTTCTCCGGTGAATGTGTTTTGATTGAGATTAAGTGTTCGAACCGCAGCAGGAAGCCTGTCGAGGTCGAGACAGCCGATCAGATTGTTGAATGAAATATTAACTACCTCCATCTTCCCCGGGAGATCAGCAAGTTGGATTGTACCACTGAGGGCGTTCATAAACATCCGCAGCGTTTTCATACTCCATGGAAGGAACTCGAAGCCGATTGTGCCAGCCTCTTGTTTCACATTCCAGTAAAACTTCTCGACTTTCCCGCCAGCATTACATGTTACCCCCTTCCATTTACATACATCAGCCGGATCTTCCTGACTTCCACATATCTTCTCTGGTTCATTCAGCCCAAATATGAAAAGCTCCATTAAGTCTTGTTGGGACAACATGGATCGGTCGAACCTTCCGATTCTATCGTCGGCGCATGCGAAGTAAACTGACGCGTACATTTTCAGCAACATTTTGTGCATAAAGAAAAAATCAAATTGAACCGAATTGAATTCGTAAATACGAGTGCGCACAGTGAAAACAAGTTGTACCAATCCTGGATGTACCAAAGCAGTGTATACCAACTGGTAGTGAGGTCTCGACTGACGGAAATACCATGCCCTGCATATCAAGTTCCACTACATGAATACGTTGTTGACCAAGCGCTCTTCGGCCTGTCCGTTTTCCGGGATGGGAAGCCGGATTGGTGAGCGCACTTTTGTTTACTACACATCCTGCACAGGGTTTTCATTGATACATCCGAGTAACAGATATCTGAGAGAGCAGCCCTGCCAGTACGACCCTCCCAGACACGTTATGCGCTGCTTTCTTGCCACAGGCGATTTTGACACTTTTAAATAGAAGAATAACTCTTAAGATTTCGTGATGAGTTGCTTCCACGTCAACCTACGCTGTAAATACCGCAATGCAATCCACGCACAGTCGGATGAGATGTTAACTGCTGGTTTTCATGATATAATAATACGAAGCAGAATAGTTTTTAAAAACGTTGTAGGCAGGCAGTTTCAATCAGATATTCGCAATAATCACGCGTTTTACGAAAGATTCTTAAACTCACTCTTCTTGTTAAAAAATCTTAGATTGTCGTTTGCTATCGTTTTATTGTCAATTTAATTCAGCTTTTCACTCAATGCGTTCCACATTAACTTCGTCATTTCCATCAAGGCGTATGTCAATGCCATGCGGCACTCGTACTGCTCCACTGATCGCGTTTTTTCTAATGTCTAAAACCCGCATACTTTCAGGCAGATTTCCTAAGTTGACTGTGCCTGAAAAGTGATTCTCGGCAAGGATAATGTGGCGGATGGAATTTGGGAGCTGCGTGAAGTTCAATGAGCCTTCAAAGTTGTTTTTGTGTAGATGAAGAGATTGAAAGGCTGTCGGCAGGGAGGTCAAACATATTGTGCCACTCAGCTGATTATCTACGAGCGATAAATATTCAAGGCATTTCGGAAGGTTTTCGAGAGATATATCTCCGGTGAATTTGTTTTGACTGAGACTAAGTGTTCGAACCGTAGCAGGAAGCTTGTCGAGGTCGAGACAGCCGATCAGATTGTTGAATGAAATATCAACTACCTCCATCTTCCCCGGGAGATCAGCAAGTTGGATTGTACCACTGAGGGCGTTTGTTTTTTGTTTTTATAGCGCAATTTGAAAATTGCACGTGCCTTTCGACACGTATGCGCATGCTCTCTGCTTTTCGCGTTATGCATGTGGGCTAATCTCATCCCGCGGATTGAAAACAAACAGAGGATTAGTAGATGTCTTCCCTCGTCTCGCCACCAAGGAGATTCTCCCCTTGGAAGTAATTTGGCGGTTTCCCGAACCTCCCCAAGGGCTGGGTACTGGTCCTGACCCACCACCTTGCGATGGCCATCAATAGGGTCGGCGCCATGACAGAAACACGACAAGGGGTTTGAAAAGGTTCTTGGCTTCCCCCAAAACTGGGGTACTGGTCCAACCCACCACGGAGAGGTGTCCTTTCGTCGGGTTAGCACTGAGGGCGTTATTCCACATCACCACAATTTTTATACTCCATGGAAGAAACTCGAAGCCAACTGTACCAGTTCCATTCTCTTGTTTAAAAACCCACCGAAACTCCTCGACTTCCCCGTCATCATTACATGTTATCCCCTTCCATGCACATACGTCATCTGGATCATCCCGATTGCCACATATCTTCTCTGGTTCATTCAGTCCTAAAATGAAAAGCTCCATCAAGTCTTGTTGACACAGCATGGATCGGTCGAACTTTCCGATTCCATCGTCAACGCATGCGAAGTGAGTTGACGCGTACATTTTCAGCAACATTTTGTGCATAAAGAAAAAATCAAAATTGACGCAATAGGAGTTGAATAAAAACACCGGAATTTTAGTATGCGGATACTTCGGGATGAAGCTCGGAAGGTTAACAAGGACGATAGTCATGAATTCGGTGGCGCGTACACTTTTGAAAACATCGTATTGCATTAAGAAATATTTAAAATAAACGAAGAATCCGAAATAGCAACTGAATACAACACAGCGCAAATTTGTATGAGCAGTTACCGGTTTCACAACATTGTGTCGCAATGATAGCAAAATACAATTTGAGATTTATTGAAAAACTCGAATCTGGCTGCGTATAGTACGCGTGCGTATTTCGAATCCGGCTGTATCAAGAAATGACCATGAAGTGTTTCAAACAGTATTTTCCGCCGTGTTTTTCATCGTGAAACCCTCCAGTCCACGTCGCATCTCGCTGTGCGTGTATTGGATTGGAAACAAAAACCGCTTTCCGCTGCAATTCCTGTTGACGCCTGCCATGGCTCTCAGACGGGTGCACTTATTTCGCGTCAAAGTTTCGCCACTTATTTCGGAAAAATGTCAACTTTTAGTAGGTACACGAGCTAAATAGAGATGGCCAAAATGATAAAAGAAGGGAAAGAGAGAAGGACAGAACGCACATACGATCAGGCGCCGGACTACACCCCAGAGCTGGGCGACGATGATAAGAAAGACATTGTGCGCCTTCCTCGACATGCTAGACGGTGACATAGCTGACCGCACAAGGACGACCTGAGAGGCGTGTGCATGGGCCTGACGTGAAAAGTCAGAGCTCGGATAGCCCTCGTGCATCGCTCCGCAAACCCTTGGTATGGCCGCTTTATTACTCCAACCATTGGGTACTGGCGGTAGTACGAGAGAATACAGCAGAGATTGATGAAAGCTTGATCTGATGATGGATGATGTTTGTCATCTTGTTTACTCAGTAGTAAGGTAATATGTTTTAGCAATGTGTGATCCCTGTGTCC
This sequence comes from Perkinsela sp. CCAP 1560/4, assembly GCA_001235845.1. Lineage (NCBI taxonomy): Eukaryota > Euglenozoa > Kinetoplastea > Prokinetoplastida > Perkinselidae > Perkinsela > Perkinsela sp. CCAP 1560/4. The sequence goes on along the minus strand of LFNC01000234.1, from coordinate 189 downwards.
TACTAACTAATTTTCGACAACTACTTAAGTGGCTCTTTAAGTAATATTCTTGTAGCAATGTGATGAAATCACTAGGGATATATCGCTATACTATAGGTATATTATCTACTCTTATAAATATATTATATATAATCCTTATATGTTCGCATAAGCCCCCTTATACTTTCTGAAAATGCATATTTTGCTATC
>LFNC01000230.1:1798-15415 GCA_001235845.1 Perkinsela sp. CCAP 1560/4 | reverse complement strand
ATCTGCCTAGCGAGAGTTCACACAAGTGAGTTGACGCTTTCTACAGTGTTTCTTGTCCTGATCTCGTACAGTGTCCTGGTCTTGAAGTTCGGCCAGAAACACCAGGCCTTCGGGTCGATCTTCGCCATATAACCAGCTGCCCGAGAAACTTTTAGTTCGTGAAATTAAGTATCCTGAAATAGTCTACAAAGACTGAAAGGCAGAATAGCTTCTCGCAACATCAGCATAATGTACAGTAAAACGTCAATTGCTTCGTCTACAAGACAAAAAAAGCACCCATTTTCGTCTGCCCGTGAAAACAAATAGTACCCTTTTTCGTCCAAAATAGCACTGTTTTTTGCCCGATCCCTCGTACAATATGTATTTACCCCATCTATTTTGTCCTATGAAATGCGTGCAAATCTAGTTCTCACGCGAACGTAGGGGTCTCTTCGTACATTAATGTGTTTTATTCGAGCGAGCCATCTTTTCGCGATAAGTCCGCCGTGAGAGAGAATCTTCACCTGGCCACGCACTACGTTATGGAAAGGCTGCTCAAGAAGTTGCTGCTGCAGCGATACTCAAGGCGACATGTGACACTGCATACACTAGTTCCACGATGAAGTTATGGTTTCTTGAACATATTCACGGCAACATACTTTGCTGGGTTATTTCTGCAGCTGTGCTGTGTATAATATTCCATTGCCAGATAGATATTGAGCGCATCGGTACTCAGCTTGCAGACCGATGCTGGAAGTAATAATTGCACGAAGCCTTGCCATCGCACCTGAGTTTGAGTGCTCGAAAACAGAGATTTCTATTTGCAGAAGGGATACTTTTTGCTCGAAAAGTGCATTATGATATAATAATTCAGACTGTTCCACCAAATATAAAATATGTATTTACCCTATCAACTCTGTCCGATAAATAATCACAACAACAATCACGGGCAATGCTGAAATTACCACATGAGTTACTCGCTATGTTGAAATTCCGAACAGCAGAAAAGAGGTGCCGATGTAGGTACACAAACTCCGAACCGTAGTAGAATAGCCACGATCATACGTTATTTTCATAATTACTCGTACGAAGAAGCTAGCACAGTGACGATACATTTTGGCAGAATTTATATGAGTAAGCCTATTATAGCGAATTCTCAGACGTCATTGACTTAAAACCTACACGTCAGCTTATACACGTTATACACGATATGCGAATTTGCTGCAACCTGAACATGTTTAATTCTGGATCCTGCAAGCAAAAACAATGCTATCCGATGAACACAAAGGGTTCGTGATTTTCAAAATAATAAACAACGCTACGGATGATGTAGGTTATACAAACAAGACTGCAAGTCCACTGCTACTGCCGCATTTTCTCGACAGGCGGTGACCATTCCACTACAGCCATCAATCAGCCTCCAAGGCAAATCATAGAGGAATTGCTTCAAGTCCCGCTTCATTCGGCACGTGTGCGCGCTTTTGGACTGTCGAGATCGCGTCGCGACGTGTAACATCCCACCAGGGAGCTCGAGTCAACCCGCGCATTTCAAATGATGCACATGAAATCCGGACTTTTCCTTTACTAACAAACAACCAGATGTCCTAGTCATAACATATAGGCAAAATCATATAATAGCTCGAAGCGTCACATCAGGCTACTATTTGCTATAATAAGGTCACTATTATATATCCTGCCAAATTGCAACTCCAGTGTGCTAGCTTCTTTGTACATGCATTTGGAGTATAACCTATTGAAAGCCACATTTAACAAGACATTATAAAATTAGCAAGCAATTGTGACGCATATCCATACAATAAATAAAAGCAATTGTCCCGATATGGCTCATAGGGCTTGTAGTATCGAAAACAAGCTTTCCGGGCTCGTCAGGGCATGCGAAAAAGAGTGCAGCGAACATTGTTGACAACATTTTGTGCGTAGAGAAATATGTAAAATTCATGCAACAGGAGTTGAAATAAAACATTCGTTTCATATGAATGACGATGGGATAAGGTGTGCAACCTCTCAGCATCCGTGTACGGATTTCGTTGCTATTGTGTTTATCGTCTGGTGTAAATTGACTCAGAAAGGTGCGAATCCGCTACGGAGAAGAATAGCCCAATGGATTGTTCTGGCGTGTACATTCCCTACGTTTTCTTCATGAATATGGTCGCTTATATTTACTACTCAAACACGCAAGATTTGCAGCCAAAGCGCGGAATGCAAAATAGAAGTATTACTACAGAATAGTAAACCTTTTTCAACTAAAGCGTGTGGATTAACCTGGCAGAAATTTCTCATTCTATATGAATATGCTTTAACGAAATGCCCGGGAAAAGTTTCCCAAGCTTTTTCGCATTTTTCGTGGATGTGCCGCGGAGCTCGCCGATTCGGTTGCCTCCACCGATAAGGTGAAACTCGACGTATTGAGCGGTGCTATATGTTTGAATTGCTTTCCTTGCGAATTATTCATCTATCAACTTTGAACGGTCATTGGACTTCACACGGCGGCCAAAGTCCATGAGGTACATCTACCTTTCAAAGAATCGCTTTTCGGGTACAACGGACTTTGAGAATTATCGCATGTGAAGGCTTAAGTTTCATAAAGGATGGTGTTGGACTCTTGGAACCCATGGTTGCCTAGGGGGTCACGGTGGATCAATATACCTCTATGTATCCTTCAGCTTCACAGGTTTGTCGATATCCCACTTGCAAGTGCCCTATTGCCGGGGGTTTCAGCAGAGCGCGAAATACTGGAAGCAATCCAGTGGCACAGTGATACAGTTTTATGAAAAGAACAGACCGAGCTGTGACTGGGTATGATACCAGTAACTGCTTATGCCAGCAATCATCGTACCAAACAAGCAAAAGCGCGACCTCAGCCTGAATACCCTTTCGCTGATCTGATTGTGCGTTCACAGTGTAAGTAGATTGACTTGGAAGCAGGTCAAGACCACCGCTCAGCTCATTCCCGGATATATCGAGGTTTTCCATCCTTTCAGGAAGGTCACCAAATTTATGTCGGCCCCTCGGCAAATATGGTCATCTGTCTTTTCGAGTTCAAGTGTCTTCCAACCAGCATAAAGCATCACGAAATGTCACCCAACGAGGGACAATCGAACTTGCAGATCTCCCAGAAAATATGAAAACACTGCGTCTCTCCCCCAATGCGCTCTGTGGAGCTTTGAATCTTGATATGCTGCCTGGTGCATTACAGGCACTGAGTCTGGGTGCAAACAATTTTACCGAAACAACCACTCTCACGTCCCTCAACCCAACCTTGCGTATGCTTTACCTCAATCGCAATACCTTTGAGGGATCCCTGCACTTTATACTTCCCGGAAGTCTCGAAGGTGTATACCTCAGTGAGAATTTGTTTTCCTGCGAAATAGACGTGAGTCAGCTGCCTGAAGGATTGACGGAGCTGGGTGCTGCACATAATAGACTCGTCGGCAGTCTCTGCCTGACGTCGCTCCCACAAGCCTTGGATTACCTCCATCTTGAAAACAATGCCTTTCACGGATCACTTGGCTTCACACGGCTTCCTGAAAGCCTCGAAAGTCTTGACCTCAGCGATAATTCGTTTTCTGGTGAAATTGACGTGAGCCATCTCCCTGCTGAAATGAGGGAGCTCGATGTTCGAAATAACAAGCTATGTGGAAACGTGCACACACCGCCTGGACTGGTATGCTGGGTTGACGACACGGAGAATAACCGTCTGTTTAACGGAAACGCGGATCTCGGGGTAGAAGATCTGGGGATATATTGTGACTGACAAGATAGAATGCGTCGAATTTAATACAATCGTCATTGATATGAAACGAATGTGGCTTCGCGGGAAACATTTTGCATGGCCAATAGCGTAGTACACACTTTCACACGAATAGTGTACCACGTTGTCTCTTTCGCTCCTGCTTTTTTCATATGTCATTCTCCACAATGTACGCGGTCGTTTTCGCTCTCGGTGGTGACAGTATACGCACGGTGGACTGATCGACACTTTCACAGCAGGCCCTCATGAAGGGTTTTATACGTGGACGAGATATGCCGGGATGCCCCAGCTGAGGTATGGAAAAGTGTGGCCTGCAATGCGGACAGAGAGGATGAAAAGTTTTGGTGGTCACGGAAATGGGAGGCCGGCACTGACACACTCAGCTTTGCCTTTCTCCCATGGATCATGAAACATCTCTCCATGTACAGCAACGCCCTAGCGTTTTAAACTTCGCCTGTTTAGGCATTCCGGCCTAACACTTTGCCTATATGACTATCCATGTCATCTTCACGGTTTGTCTGACCGTTCCAACACGGGCACACCATCATGATGTTTTCTTTTGGAAACAATCTGTCTATGGGATGCTCCAAGACATGGTGCAACGGAGACCCACCGGCAGACCCCTCAGCGGTGCGACACCCATCGCATCCACCATTTCGAGATTTCCTGTGAGACCCCTTCTGCGCACTCTGTCTCACTCGCATACTTTTTTCCTTTCCCATCTCTCCCCTCCTCTCCCCATGGTGACACTGGTCGTGGCCTACGCATCGCCAATCGATACAGCGGAGAAAATCATGTCATTGTCCAGTGGCCTCCACCGCGCACTCGTCATGCCCTGCTGCGGCATCCCATGCCGTCAAAATCTGCCCTATGACGCCAGCGCTCCACTTACCGCCCTCAACTTGCAGAGGGGCAGATGGCGGAGTAGCTAGTGCAGGGTTACGTGCACAGCGTCGCAACATCGATCCCCGCTCACGCCGTTTAGCAGGTCACCGACCCGACGGATGGCCATCTCTCGATGGTGGGTCGGTCTAGTACCCGTACAATCTTTAATACAAAAAACAGTTACTTGGGGAGGACAGGAACCGCCAGATACGACGCTCAGAAGACCCGGGCACCGGCCCTTGGCATGTATCAGGCGGAGGCGTGAGTCCGGAGCACATCCACCACCACCGTGATAAGACACTGGCGCTGGTGACCAGCATGATTTGCATTGGTACATGCAGCGAAAACGCACGGAGCCCGCGGATGAAATTCGCGCGGCACATGTTTAATATCAGTTGAGTGGGTCATCAACCCACGTGTAGTTTAGACAGCGAGGTTGATGTATAAACAGGAACGAAAAGGGATGGACACAATCGGATTCGCGCGTCTTTCATGCAGTATGAAAAATATCGAAATACACTGTAATGCGCTCGGTGCTAACCCGACGAAAGGACACCTCTCCGTGGTGGGTTGGACCAGTACCCCAGTTTTGGGGGAAGCCAAGAACCTTTTTAAACCCCTCGTCGTGTTTCTGTCATGGCGCCGACCCTATTGATGGCCATCGCAAGGTGGTGGGTCAGGACCAGTACCCAGCCTTTGGGGAGGTTCGGGAAACCGCCAAATTACTTCCAAGGGAACAATCTCCTTGGTGGCGAGACGAGGGAAGACATCTACTAATCCTCTGTTGGTTCAATTCGCGGGATGAGATTAGCCCACATGAATAATGCGAAAAGCAGAGAGCATGCGCATACGTGTCGAAAGGCACGTGCAATTTTCAAATTGCGCTATAAAAAAAACTCAGCTGAACGGTACAATATGTTTGAACTCTTTGCCACCCACCCTTGAGTTGATGAATCTAGGGAAACAACTTTTAAGGCTCGCCGATGGCGGTTGAAATAGAACACAGCGGAAAATTCTTATGCGAATACTCTGGGATGAAGCGTCTAAGGCCAACAAGGACGATGATCATGAATCCGGTGGCAGGTTGAGGTTATACGAAATACCATCAAGTTATTAATCTTATAGCTTAAATAAAACGACAGTGCACGAGAAGGCATGCGGTTTACCAGTAGCGCGCGATAAGGTGTGCAACCTCTCAGCATCCGTGTACGGATTTCGTTGCTATTGTGTGTATATATCGTCTGGTGTAAATTGACTTGGAAAGGTGGGAATCCGCTACGTAGAAGAATAGCCCAATGGATTGTTCTGGCGTGTACATTCCCTACGTTTTATTCATGAATATGGTCGCTTATATTTACTACTCAAACACGCAAGATTTGCAGCCAAAGCGCGGAATGCAAAATAGAACCCACTCACGTCGACCCAATCGCCTCGAGCAGGTTGTTGAGGTCGATAATACCATTCAGCTGACTCCCTTTGCGATAAAAGTTTTCTATCTTCTCGGGAAGATCGGCAAATTTAATTGTACCACCGAGCGCATTACAGTGTATTTCGATATTTTTCATACTGCATGAAAGACGCGCGAATCCGATTGTGTCCATCCCTTTTCGTTCCTGTTTATACATCAACCTCGCTGTCTAAACTACACGTGGGTTGAGGACCCACTCAACTGATATTAAACATGTGCCGCGCGAATTTTATCCGCGGGCTCCGTGAGTTTTCGCTGCATGTACCAATGCAAATCATGCTGGTCACCAGCGCCAGTGTCTTATCACGGTGGTGGTGGATGTGCTCCGGACTCACGCCTCCGCCTGATACATGCCAAGGGCCGGTGCCCGGGTCTTCTGAGCGTCGTATCTGGCGGTTCCTGTCCTCCCCAAGTAACTGTTTTTTGTATTAAAGATTGTACGGGTACTAGACCGACCCACCATCGAGAGATGGCCATCCGTCGGGTCGGTGACCTGCTAAACGGCGTGAGCGGGGATCGATGTTGCGACGCTGTGCACGTAACCCTGCACTAGCTACTCCGCCATCTGCCCCTCTGCAAGTTGAGGGCGGTAAGTGGAGCGCTGGCGTCATAGGGCAGATTTTGACGGCATGGGATGCCGCAGCAGGGCATGACGAGTGCGCGGTGGAGGCCACTGGGCAATGACATGATTTTCTCCGCTGTATCGATTGGCGATGCGTAGGCCACGACCAGTGTCACCATGGGGAGAGGAGGGGAGAGATGGGAAAGGAAAAAAGTATGCGAGTGAGACAGAGTGCGCAGAAGGGGTCTCACAGGAAATCTCGAAATGGTGGATGCGATGGGTGTCGCACCGCTGAGGGGTCTGCCGGTGGGTCTCCGTTGCACCATGTCTTGGAGCATCCCATAGACAGATTGTTTCCAAAAGAAAACATCATGATGGTGTGCCCGTGTTGGAACGGTCAGACAAACCGTGAAGATGACATGGATAGTCATATAGGCAAAGTGTTAGGCCGGAATGCCTAAACAGGCGAAGTTTAAAACGCTAGGGCGTTGCTGTACATGGAGAGATGTTTCATGATCCATGGGAGAAAGGCAAAGCTGAGTGTGTCAGTGCCGGCCTCCCATTTCCGTGACCACCAAAACTTTTCATCCTCTCTGTCCGCATTGCAGGCCACACTTTTCCATACCTCAGCTGGGGCATCCCGGCATATCTCGTCCACGTATAAAACCCTTCATGAGGGCCTGCTGTGAAAGTGTCGATCAGTCCACCGTGCGTATACTGTCACCACCGAAAGCGAAAACGACCGCGTACATTGTGGAGAATGACAGATGAAAAAAGCAGGAGCGAAAGAGACAACGTGGTACACTATTCGTGTGAAAGTGTGTACTACGCTATTGGCCATGCAAAATGTTTCCCGCGAAGCCACATTCGTTTCATATGAATGACGATTGTATCAAATTCGACGCATTCTATCTTGTCAGTCAAAATATATCCCCAGATCTTCCACCCCGAGATCCGCGTTTCCGTCAAACAGACGCTTACTCTCCGTGTCGTCAACCCAGCATACCAGTCCAGGCGGTGTGTGCACGTTTCCACATAGCTTGTTATTTCGAACATCGAGCTCCCTCATTTCAGCAGGGAGATGGCTCACGTCAATTTCACCAGAAAACGAATTATCGCTGAGGTCAAGACTTTCGAGGCTTTCAGGAAGCCGTGTAAAGCCAAGTGATCCGTGAAAGGCATTGTTTTCAAGATGGAGGTAATCCAAGGCTTGTGGGAGCGACGTCAGGCAGAGACTGCCGACGAGTCTATTATGTGCAGCACCCAGCTCCGTCAATCCTTCAGGCAGCTGACTCACGTCTATTTCGCAGGAAAACAAATTCTCACTGAGGTAAATACCCTCGAGACTCTCGGGAAATGTAAAGTTCAGGGAGCCCTCAAAGGTATTGCGATTGAGGTAAAGCATACGCAAAGTTGGGTTGAGGGACGTAAGAGTGGTTGTTTCGGTAAAATTGTTTGCACCCAGACTCAGTGCCTGTAATGCACCAGGCAGCATATCAAGATTCAAAGCTCCACTGAGCGCATTGGGGGAGAGACACAGTGTTTTCATATTTTCTGGGAGATCTGCAAGTTCGATTGTCCCTCGTTGGGTGACATTTCGAGATGCTTTATGCTGGTTGGAAGACACTTGAAGCCGAAAAGACAGATGACCATATTTGCCGAGGGGCCGACATAAATTTGGTGACCTTCCTGAAAGGATGGAAAACCTCGATATATCCGGGAATGAGCTGAGCGGTGGTCTTGACCTGCTTCCAAGTCAATCTACTTACACTGTGAACGCACAATCAGATCAGCGAAAGGGTATTCAGGCTGAGGTCGCGCTTTTGCTTGTTTGGTACGATGATTGCTGGCATAAGCAGTTACTGGTATCATACCCAGTCACAGCTCGGTCTGTTCTTTTCATAAAACTGTATCACTGTGCCACTGGATTGCTTCCAGTATTTCGCGCTCTGCTGAAACCCCCAGCAATAGGGCACTTGCAAGTGGGATATCGCCAAACCTGTGAAGCTGAAAGATACATAGAGGTATATTGATCCACCGTGACCCCCCAGGCAACCATGGGTTCCAAGAGTCCAACACCATTCTTTATGAAACTTAAGCCTTCACATGCGATAATTCTCAAAGTCCGTTGTACCCGAAAAGCGATTCTTTGAAAGGTAGATGTACCTCATAGACTTTGGCAGTCGTGTGAAGTCGAATGGCCGTTCAAAGTTGATAGATGAATAATTCGCAAGGAAAGCAATTCAAACATATAGCACCGCTCAGATGATTATCAGAGAGCGCTAAACTTTCCAGACCTATCGGGAGGTTTTCGAGGGATATATCTCCGGTGAATTCGTTTTTGCTCAGTTCTAGTGTTTGAACCGCAGCGGGAAGCCTTACAGTGAACTTAAGTTCCAGAAATCCTACGGCATCCTTGTTCAAACTCACACATCAGCATAAGACTGCGCAGCTTGATCACTGTACTCTTATCACTGCATAACGCCATGACTCGTCAACGATAACGCCATAAATCCACAGAATTCAACATGACAATATTCTATGCGTGAAAACCGAAAGCCGTCGCAGAAGCAGCTGTTTACTTCTCAGAACTTCAAGTGATAAATGACACAATCTATATTACTCAAAATTGGAAAAAATTGAATCCACCGCGCGTCGAAGGTAATTCGTATTCATTTTGATCTGTTGCATTTTTGCGGGCAGCCCACGCTTCACCCGTGCCACTACCGAGATTTACCGTAAAATGTGCATTGCCCACTGCAGGGGTATGCGATCACAGAGATAAAGCTGACTTGCGTAATCGAGTGCATCTCGATCATAGCGTGAATACAGTCCAGACTTTAGCCCATGGAAACCTACTACTGCCGGTGTATAGCCAACTCGTATTGAGGTCTGACTACCTCAAGGAAATACCATGCCCTGCATATTAAGTACCACTACATAAATACAGAATACGTTAAAATATACAAAAGATACGTTGTTGACCAAGCACTCTTTGGCGTTATGCTCTGCTCTGCTTTTCTTGCCACCGGCGATTTTGACACCTTTACTGGAGAAATCTTCGGATTTCATGATGAGTTTTATGTTGAGTTTCCTTCACGCAATCTAACTACACTGTAAATACCCCAATGCAATCCACGCAAAGTCAGATAAGATGTCAACCGGTGGTTTTCAATGATATTATATTACGAAGCAGAATATTTTAGACAGGCTGTTCTAATCAGATATTGAATCGATAAATCTTAGATTGTCTTTTGCTATGGTTTTGTTGTCAATTCAATTCAGCTTTTTATTCAATGCGTTCCACAGTAAGTTCGTCATTTCCATCAAAGCGTATGACAATGCCATGCGGCAACCGTATCGTTCCACTGATCGCGTTTTTTTTAACGTCTAAATCCCACATACTCTCAGGCAGATTCCCAAANTTGCCAGATAGATATTGAGCGCATCGGTACTCACCTTGCAGACCGATGCTGGAAGTAATAATTGCACGACGCGTCTCTATCGTACGTGTGTGCTGGTGCTCGAAAACAGGGATTTCTATTTGCAGATGGGATACTTTTTGCTCGAAAAGTGCATTATGATAAAATAATTCAGACTGTTCCACCAAGTATAAAATATGTATTTACCCTATCTACTCTGTCTGATAAATAATCACAACAACAATCACGGGCAATGCTGAAATTACCACATGAGTTACTCGCTATGTTGAAATTCCGAACAGCAGAAAAAAAGCGCCGATGTAGGTACACAAACTCCGTACCGTAGTAGAATAGCCACGATCATACGTTATTTTCATAATTACTCGTACGAAGAATCTAGCACAGTGAAGTTACATTTTGGCAGAACTTATATGAGTAAGCCTATTATAGCGAATTCTCAGACGTCATTGACTTAAAACCTACACGTCAGCTTATACACGGTATACACGTTATGCGAATTTGCTGCAACCTGAACATGTTTAATTCTGGATCCTGCAAGCAAAAACAATGCTGTCCGATGAACACGAAGGGTTCGTGATTTTGAAAATAACAAACAACGCTACGGATGATTTGAGTTATACAAACAAGACTGAAAGTCCACCTCAACTGTCGCATTTTCTCGACAGGCCGTGACCATTCCACTACAGCCATCAATCAGCCTGCCAGGCAAATCATGGAGGAATTGCTTCAAGTCCTGCTTCATTCGGCACGTGTGCGCGCTTTTGGACTGTTGAGATCGCGTCGCGACGTGTAACATCCCACCAGGGAGCTCGAGTCAACCCGCGCATTTCAAATGATGCACATGAAATCCGGACTTTTCCTTTGCTAACAAACAACCAGATGTCCTAGTCATAACATATAGGCAAAATCATATAATAGCTCGAAGCGTCACATCAGGCTACTATTTGCTATAATAAGGTCACTATTATATATCCTTCCAAATTGCAACTTCACTGTGCTAGCTTCTTCGTACATGCATTAGGAGTATTAGATTTTAGGCAACATACTTAACTGGGAAATATCTGCAGCTATACTGCGTATAATATATACATTGTACGCCGTCCTCGACATGCTAGACGGTGACATGGCTGACCGCACAAGGACGACCTGAGAGGCGTGTGCATGGGCCTGACGTAAAAAGTCAGAGCTCGGATAGCCCTCGTGCATCGCTCCGCAAACCCTTGGTATGGCCGCTTTATTACTCCCACCATTGGGTACTGGCGGTAGTACGAGGCAATACAAGAGAGATCGATAAAAGATTGATCTGATGATGGATGATGTTTGTCATCTTGTTTACTCAGTAGTAAGGTAATATGTTTTAGCAATGTGTGATCCCTGTGTCCTACTAACTATTTTTCGACAACTACTTAAGTGGCTCTTTAAGTAATATTCTTGCAGCAATGTGATGAAATCATTGGGGATATGTCGCTATACTATAAGTATATTATCTACTCTTATATATTTTATATATATTCCTTATATGTTTGTATAAGCCCCCTTATACTTTCTGAAAATGCATATTTTGCTATCATAGGCTTATATATATAATATATTATTATATGTAATAGTACATATATTTTAATATATATATATATAAGAATTCCTCCGGCGATATAATTAGAGAACATTTGCNGAGATCATACGTGGTATGCTGCATAGAGCATTTTATATTAAATGGGTCAAAGTGCTACTGTTTGCTGTTCTTTTGTATACGAAACGTGCGATTGTAACGTTTGTCACGATGTCATGCCCACCAACGATGCCTTTTTGCTGATCGGACATTTGGAATGCACGGCAGTATCTCTATTGAATGAACGTCTTATCACTGTTCGATTGGAAAGACGGCTAGTTAGTGATTCAAAAATTCGATGTGCTATCAATAAATGTGCAAAAATCAGTAACGCTCTTATAGCAGCTACTCCGATCACAATTACCGCTAGCCTATTACCATTGAAACTGCATCTTGATTGCATTGGTATAGTAAGTATGCAAGACCGTTTGCGCCTTATCCCTACCGTTATTTCTTTACCCCGTTCTACCTTTCTTTCTCACCGTTCTGTCGAGTACATTTTTCGGAGGTAAAATGACCCCCCCCCAGGGAGCCAAGTCTGCGGGACTCGAAGTGGCGACCACGGTTCCGTACATGAACCCGCTACTCGCTTGCCTACCTAAGCTAGTCGTTACGTTCGGTAAAATCAAGGGGAGACCTCGTTTGAGCGAGCAGCGGTGCGATGATGAAGCTGCTTATCAATCGAACAGGATGCAACCTCAAAATGTACTATTGAACTGTGGTAAAGTGTTTGCTCTTACAAATGTGAGAAAGCATTTTTATTACGACATTAAGTAATATGCGATAAGAAGAAAGTATTGCTCATAGCGTCTTTTTCTTATATGGTACCATGGCTTCCGAAATAATTACTGTCAAGTTCTACATACTCTAAGTTGAAAGCATAATTATATCTTCAGCTGTAATCCATAGGTAATCTTGATGCGGGAAGCTAAAATAGTTCTCCATGATGAGATAATTTTATTTTCTGTAGCCGCAAAGAACTACAGCTATAGCTTCTTTTAGATACGTGTCACCGATGGGATTATATATGATGTACATGAAAATCCGCGCCTTTTCCTTTACTAACTAACGTTTATAAGTCACAATTTAAAAGTAAAACCATATAATAGCTAGAAACGTCACAGCAGGCTGAACACTGGGTACAATATTTTCTATAATAGCCATACGATTATAAGAATTGTAACTCCACTGTGCTTGCTTCTTCGTACATGCATTAGGAGTATTAGCTATAAGAAAGCCACATTTTACAAAACACTATAAATTTAGTAAGCAATCGTGACGCATATCCATATAATAAATAAAAGGAATTGTCCCCATATCGCTCATAGCGCTTGTAGTATCGAACACCAGCTTTCTGCTGATGGATGTTGTTTAGCAACTTTATGATCTTGTTTATTCGGGGATTAGGTAATATTGTTTTTCCAATGTGATAAAATCATTGAATGAAGGTAGTTCGGATTTCACTTGACTAATTATTACTTGATTGTTCCTTCAGAGAGAAACGCATTTGTAAGGATAACTTTTGATCACGCTAAGCCTAAAATGTGCGATCGGGTTCGTATACTCCAGCAAGCACGTGAGAGGAATGGTTTACTAGCAATAGATCAATTCACGCATTGCCATTTTAAGTTACCGACCCGACGAAGTATGCATTAGTTGACATGGCAATCCACATAGTGGGTCTGTGCAGTGCCATGGTGAGCCCGATGGCAGATACGTGTACGCCCAATGAAAAGTTGCCTTAACAATCCAAAATCGCACCTTTTAATAATATTTGTCTCTCCGTAAAATACCACAATGTTTTTCATCTCAGATACACACAATGTCCACTCCAAACCTAATACAGTGGCACATGTTGCATGAGTATTGCTGCAAGAACAAACTCTTGTGCAGCTTTTA
>LFNC01000229.1:40185-72600 GCA_001235845.1 Perkinsela sp. CCAP 1560/4 | reverse complement strand
GTCTTCCCTATCGAATTGAACGGAGTCACGCTGCAGTTGCCATTTAACACAAGCGAAAACCCATGGGCTGTTGCGAAGGCTTTCATTGGGAGGCATTCCCACCTTGGAATGAACGCTTCACAAGAGTCGGAAATTGTGCAGTGGATTATCCGCAATGCGAATCTCGCTGAGACACCTGCCATTCCAGATCTATCCCTTTCATCAGCGAGTCTTACCAGTCCTGTGGAGAAACGGCCAGGCACCTATACACTTTTCACGAGTACGAGTGTCGGGCAAATTGAGAATCGATTGGAAAGTATGGGGAGTTCCATGGAGACACGAATAAAAGAATACTTTTCGGTGTTGGAATCGAACCCACTTGACAATGGAATACCCAACGGGAAGATCGTGGAAGATATCGTAAAACTCATTCGGTCGTTACCCCTTGGTTGTAAATACCCCGCACTTGACCTTGCTCGGATCTACATGTGGCATTCCGTCGGTTCTTCACGAGAAACATGGTCTCCTTTCTTCGAAGAGATACGTCAAGTCTTCGAAGCGAAAGGCCAAAGCCTCGATGTCGTTGTGAGTCTTCGTATCATGGCGAACTGCATCGCGCAATCTGAGGATTTTCCTTTGGGCGATACCATCAGGAGCTGCATACCGTTCATGGACACCAAAGCAACGGCTCTGCGAGCCTACACAAAAGAATTAATTCTCAGCAGTGATAAGAGGATTCGCGATGGATTTGCGTCGCTTCTGTGGAATCTTTCTGTTCGTTTGCAATGCGATAGAAAGTGGCTTTCAGAAGTAAACCTCGACTCGGCGGGCGCCATCAACATGACTCTGTCGTGCATTGGCAGTTTTCTGCTCAGTGAGTTTGCAGTGGACCGAAAGATTCTTGTCCTACATGCGCTGGCTGGTATTTTGTCTGTGATCGATGACGCACAAGCAGGAGATGATCGGGGTATTTCCAACAATTTGGAAACCAAAAATGTGAAGATAGCACTCGAATCACTCGGCCACGACATTAATGCCAAGGTTCGTTCGTTTGCCAAATCATTGCTATTGCACAGCGAAAAATTATGTTTTTGACCCCTCGAGTGCGTTCCATATTTCCTCTATTGAGAAGCGTCGTATTCCCTCCCCCATTCCATTTTCCATTGTTTGTTGAAAGATGAAATGATTCGCTTCTCGCGGACTGTTTGGTGCGAATCGATTGCACCCAGGGCAAAGTCCCACAGAGAGGCCCACGAGACATGGAGACGCATTTGCCATCAAACTGACATTCTCCGAGCGGCAAAATCACACGTTCCTTTAATAGCGCATGCAAAGATAGGACTTGAACAGATGGCAGCGTTTGAGCCCATCGATTGTCCCCCATTCTGCCAGTCCTCGTTGAAGCAAGAAATCATGCAAGCGTATGTGAAGCTTGGCAAACGACAGGAGGCGCTGTTGATGAGTCAAGAGGTGTTGCAGTTACTAGCCA
This sequence comes from Perkinsela sp. CCAP 1560/4, assembly GCA_001235845.1. Lineage (NCBI taxonomy): Eukaryota > Euglenozoa > Kinetoplastea > Prokinetoplastida > Perkinselidae > Perkinsela > Perkinsela sp. CCAP 1560/4. Next base: position 71,132 of record LFNC01000229.1, on the reverse strand, counting down.
ATGGAGATAAGGTTGAGTACGTCCGAGCCCAGCAGCGCCATGGGTTTCAATTGCTTCAGGATGGCTCGCACGATGAGGTTCTCGAGGCACAGCGGATTTTTCAAGCGACATTGGATAATGAAATGATGGCAGGCAATGAGAAAGACTTCCCGATCGAACGCATCGACTACGAAAAGGTAATGCCGATTTCCAAAGTTGGACTGGGAATATCGTTGGCCTTGCGTGGGACGAGGCCCATTGCAAAGAAAATCATCGATTCGTCCGATGAGAAGAGGGTCAATACGATTCCACCAGTCGTTGAAATTACTGGACGAGATGATGTTGAGCGTGCCTTGGGCATATTCTATGGAACGCTTCCTGTATTGTATGACGATGAGGAGACATTCTATGTCAGCGTGTGCCTCATCTACGCGTCAATCATACATGAGGCAAGTGGAAGTATAGAAAAGGCCACCGAGGCACTGAAAAAACTCAAGTCGTGGATATCAGATCATGTAGATTTGCAGGGGGATATCAATCTCAGTCCGGCAGATGTTGATAGGTGGATCGAGCGCGTCCGAACGCAGCTAAAAGATGGCTCAAAGTGAATAGTCTGGCATCTGATCGAAAAGCCTTCTCTTTTTCTGAACAAATATTTCAAAGAATGATATCCAATTCAACACTTTTTCGTCTTTATTGTAGCGTACTGATGAAACGCCCACACATCGATGAGAAGGAGTTTCTCTGTCAGCTTCACAAAATGCACATGTACCACAAGAAAAAAGGCACCGGCACTATTTGGGTAACTGTCAAAAATGAGAGTTTGCCAAAGAAACTGCCCGATGAGCAACCCATCGAAACCGGATGCCTTTTTCGAGCCAAATCCGAGAAAAAACGCTTGACTGTGGCGGTACCCTCGTCTAAAATTCAATCGTTCCAGAAAAACCTTTGCAAACTCATCAAATTTCACGCTCGCTCCGCTCCCAAAAAGAAAAAGTAGTCTGTGAAAATCTGCTGCAAGTCTTTGCTTGGTCGTTGTGGTCAGTAAGATCCTCTATTTTTTCATCAAACTCGAAATGCATAAAACCTTTTTTCATTGTTCAACACATCCTTTCATTCTATCGATGCCAGAAGTAACGAAAAGTGAACTGCGTGAGTTCAAGGAGGACGTTGAGCGGGCCAAGGAGGAAGCCTCCATGCATGTTCCTTCCTGGGCACGCGATATGAACGACGACGAGTACGGTGATTATTTCGCCCAGTTGGCTGGCCATCCACTCAATAACCAAACAAAGAGCTCATCAGAGGAATCCATGAAAAATGAAACGGACCTCTACCGCGCATCGCTCACAGACTCCCAGCAAGCCCCCTCAAGGCAACACAATCGAATGTCACAATCAGTGCCGCTCACGAGCTTGAGCCAGGCCTCCACGCTGTGGAGCATTCCAGGTAGCCATGACACACCGCTGTTTGCGATACCCATCAAGCGAGGTGAGGGAAATGCGATCATTCATCAAATTATGATCAAGTGCTTGTCACCGGTGGGATCGGCCGACAGGCTGTCCCCAATCGGTGGACAAGGCATTTTATCTGTTTTTACACCCGAGAAGGAGAGCAATTACTTGTACATTGAAGCCGTATCGAAGCGCCACTTGTTGAACGCGATTGCTGGGCTGAGTGACATCTACCGAAGTGAACTCACAACTGTCCCCATTGTCGAAAGGCGGAAAGTACTCGCCTCATGCATTCGCAAGGGTGAAATCTTCCCCGGTGATTACGCACGATTTCGCAGCCTCTTGGGGTACAAGAATGACTTATGCCAGGTGATGGATATTACAGAATCAAAAGTAGTCGTGCGAACGATTCCACGAGTCGATTTTACAGATCGAATGGTTTTGCCTGTGACACCCAAAAAACCCGTTCCTGGAAAGTTGCGAATTTCGCTGAAGAACAAACCAATGTTGACGGCACAGTCTCAAGAAATTGACATTTCGAGTAGCTCAATCAATACTTCGAAAGAGTTGACCCTCCCACAACGATTCTTCTCCTCTCTATCAGTGCCAGACGCCGAGAAAGTGGGAGATTTTTGGCAGTGGAATTCGTCTGTCTTCACTTCAGATGGATTTCTCGTTAAGACAGTCACGCCGTCGCAGCTCATATTGCGTGAGAAAATGAGCCCGATTTCCGCGCAAGAGCTCGCCCACTTTGAAAGGACGCCGGATGTGGAATCAGCATCGAGTCAAAAGTCAGCAAGAGAACAGACAATTCTCACAAACTCCCAGCAAATTCATTCCTACAACAGTGGAGACATGGTCCTCGTCGTGCATTCGACCTACCGAGGCATGAAAGGAAGCATTCTTCAAGCTGATAGCAAAAAGCTCGTCGTGCGAATGGAAGACAGCCGAGAGGTCGTCCATCTCGACGTTGAGGAGGTCAGGCCATATCACGAGCTCAATTCGAACATTATAGTGCTGATCGGCCCCCACAAAGGAAAAACAGGCACAGTCATCGCCCATCTGCCGGCCCTCGATAGCCTCGTTGTTCACACCGAAGACACCGGCGCGGAAGTGCAGCTCTTGACGAGTGAAGTTGAGAACTGCAGCCGGCATGTTCCCTTGGGGGAGGCAGCGAGGAAGTCCCGGAAGCTCTTCCAGCACGAGTACCGTGAGGGCGACTTGGTGGAGCTTGTCGATGAGACGGCACTCCCCTCGGAGGAGGACGCCTATGGGCAATACAGCCCCGTTGCGTATGTGCTGAAGGTCACCTCCCATTATCTGATCTGTCTCAAGCTCAACAACGCCGTGACGCAGGTTGATCCCAAGAAAGTGCAGAAGAAGTACGGACAGCTCATGCAGTCGTTTCGGGATAAGCGAGATACGATCGTTCACGTTGGGGAGTGCGTTCGGGTGGTGAGTGATAAGCCTGGGTCAGTTGCAAATGCGCTCCCAAAGGGAAGCTCGCGGAAAAGGGTTGCGATCGTCAAGGCAATTTGGGATGATTTCGTCTTTGTCAGTGAAGCGGACACTTTGCATGATAACACAATAACAATTGTTGCAGAAAAGCAGTTCAACGTGATTGGGGTGAATCGAGGCAAATCATCGACTTCACAAGAAAGTGGTAGCAGTCAGTCGACAAAGATGGATCAGAGGCTTGACAGTACAGTGGTTCATCCAGGTATTCTCTACAATTTTGACGACTATTGAGCTCCACTCTGCGCGTGTTCATTTTTTGTCCAATTTTTCACTCGAAAGATATTCCTCTCCAAACTTCCACACTTTCTTTCCAAGCCACTACATATCCTATGGACCAATTCGAGCAAAACGGCAAGGGATTCCTGCAAAACTACTATAGTGCGCTTCAAAGTAACAAATCGGCCTTAGCTGGTTGCTACAGCGAAGAAAGCTTTGTGACGTACAACGGGCAGCGAATGAAGGGCACATCCCCCATTATGGAAAAGCTGAACAGCCTGCCAGCGATTGCCGGGTATAACATTAGTTCAGTCGAGTGCCAGCCAACAAAGGACAACGGTGTCATCGCGGTTGTCGATGGGGAGCTGAAGCTCCAAGGTGAAGAGCATGCCCTGCGATTCATGGAGGTTTTCAACTTGGGCTTCCAGGGTGGTGCTGGCCGCATAAACAATCAAATATTCAGTGTGAGTGGAGGAGGTGCGAATTGAAGGATGAATTTGAAGGAGACTTTGTTGATTTCTTGATTGCAGATGAGACTTTATACTATTCAATACAATCCCAAGATTCTCCATTCAAAAATGAACAACTCCCGTATCGAGATGCCTCCGGCGCCCCCGTTGAGCGCGGGACTTCGTGCCATAAATGTCATCGTCGCTGCCGACCGGCTCGGCGGAATTGGTGTCGACAATACATTGCCATGGCATTTACCAAGTGACATGAAGTATTTTAAAGAGACAACGACGAAAGTTCCTGCTGTCAAGGAAGGCGAGCCAAAGGTCAACGCCGTCATCATGGGGCGCAAAACCTTTGAGTCAATCCCACAGAAGTTTCGACCGCTCGCGGGAAGATTCAACATCATCATCTCCAGTGCAGCGAAGAGCGTCGAATCCGCAGTGATCCCCGACTTGGAAACGCCTCTCTGGGTTTCCTCCCTCGAGGGTGCCATCAAAGCATGCACGGCACCTGAGGTTATTCGGCGGATTCATAAAGTCTTTGTCATTGGTGGGGCTTCGTTGTATTCAGCGTGTCTTTCACCATCCTCGCCAGTTTTCCCATACGTTCACTCGGTCTTCATGACCAGAGTGGACGGCTTGTGTGTGAAATGCGACATTGTCGTGCCACAGCTGGCCGCGGATCACTCTTTATGGACAGAAAAGGGCGTCTTCTACCTGGACGCATCGAAAACTGCCCCAGGTGAGGCCCAAACCGACGGATCAGTCCCTTCGCTGACCTTCCAGCAATGGAACCGAAAGAACCCCGAAGAGCATCAATACTTGGACCTCATTCGACGAATCATCACCACTGGCAACCTCAAGGCCGATCGAACCAATGTTGGCGTCAAGTCGTTGTTCGGCGCGCAAATGCGGTACGATCTGAGCAATGGCCGAATTCCCCTGCTGACGACCAAGCGTGTCTTCTGGAGAGGCGTCGTCGAAGAGCTTTTCTGGTTCATTCAGGGAGACACCGACGCCAACCATTTGCGTGATAAGGACGTTCGCATATGGGACGGAAATGGTTCAAGAGAATACCTCGACTCACTTGGGCTCACCGATCGACGTGAGGGAGACCTCGGACCAGTGTATGGCTTCCAATGGCGGCACTTCGGCGCAAGCTACACCAACTGCGACGATGATTACACTGGAAAGGGCGTCGACCAGCTCCGGAAAATCGTCGACGCACTCAGAAACAACCCAAGCGACCGGCGAATGCTCTTGTGTGCGTGGAACCCCGTGGCCATCCCCGAGATGGCGCTGCCACCATGCCACGTCCTGTCGCAGTTCTACGTGGCCGGCGGGAAGCTCAGTTGTCAGCTCTACCAGCGGAGTGCCGATATGGGTCTCGGCGTCCCGTTCAACATTGCCAGCTATGCGCTGCTGACTATTTTGCTCGCGAAATGCGCTGGGTTGGATTGTGGAGAGCTCGTCCATACCCTTGGAGACGCCCATGTGTACACGAATCACATTGGTCCCTTGGAACAGCAGCTTCTCCGAGAGCCACGAAGTTTCCCGTTTTTGCATTTCAACCGCCATCCAGCGCACTTGGAGGAGTATCGGATTGAGGATCTGGAGCTGGTTGACTACCTTCCATATCCCACGATTAAGATGGATATGGCAGTTTGATAAGAGCCTCCGTGTTGAGTTATAGAAATAGAAGCTAAATATGCAATGGATCCGTTAATGACGACGAGTTTTGTTTTCGCCATCCAGTCAACCTTCTCTGTTTTGTATTCAATTAACCCATTTCTTCCCATTTCAAATGCATCGACACGCCTCGGCACTGTCAGTGCGATTCGCCCCTGTGGTAGGCAGTCTTTTCTGCAAGCCCATGCGCCCCATTACGAGTCGGGACCCAAATTATGAAGATGACCGATGGTTAGAAGCCGAAATAGCGAATAAGGAAATGACAGCAGAGGAGAGATATGCATTCCAAAAACAGCATGAGCTCTTGAAACAAATGAAGTCGGGTCTCGCCGGGTTGAAATCGAAAGAGCCACAACCAGTCGAGTCAAATGATGACGCTGAGCTGGCAAAACTTCGACAGCAAGCAAAATCCCTTGAAAGTCGCATCGCGGCCATACTAGCACGGAAGGAAAAGTAACCGAGTGATTCTCCTGTTTTGATATATACATTCGAAACCCCGGTGTCGGATCGAGTGGGCATTTTATCCCAACTCAGACTGTGCATTTGTGGTATTTTACCCTTTGTCCTTCGCAACAATCCATAGAATGGCCTCTTTAACACACGATCAAGTGCACGAAGCCTTTCAGCTCTTCGACTCCGATGGAAAAGGTCTCATCGATGCGGAAGAAATGTTCTACGCAATGAAAGGACTCGGCTTTGATGAAATGACAAAAGAGCAAGTCGAGAATATTATCAGCGAGCTGTGCGATAACGCCACCGATGCAACAAAGTCCAATGGGCGAAAGGTCAACGCTGAGCAGTTTAAGCAAGTCGTCTTTGCACGAATGGCCCCAAAGGACTCACCCGAGGAGATGCAGAAGGCATTTCGACTCTTCGATGTTGACCAAACCGGGAAAATCACTGAGAAAAACTTACGAGCAGTCGCAGAAATGCTTGGTGAAACCCCAAGTGAGGAAACCCTGCGAGATATGATCAAGGCGGCAGACCTGGATGGAGATGGTGTCGTCAGCCTCAGTGATTTCCAGGCCGTCATGGAACAAATGCGTGGAAAATGAATGAAAATGATCGTATAAAATTGAGCATATTTGTGTAAGGTATTCGCCCAGTCATCGGTGAAGTATTTTTTCCAACTTTGTCTATCGTTTATTTGTGCTGCTGCTTGTTGAGTATTTATCGTACGTATCATTTATGCATACTTTCTAGAGAAAGGGATTCTAAAACTAAATAATAGAATTCCCATTTTCCATGTTTTATCAAATCCCTTTCAAGTCCACTCAAAATGAAGGATAAAACGGTCAAAAGGCAGAGCAAACCAAAATCCGCCGCGGGCTTTCGATCCCTCGGACTTGATGAACAGCTTCTCAAAGGCGTTGATCTGCTCAAGTATACTTCACCAACTCCCATTCAAGAAAAGGCAATTCCCATCTTACTCAAGCAGCAGGACGTCCTCGCCCTTGCCCGGACAGGAAGCGGCAAAACGGCAGCCTTTCTCCTCCCCATGCTGCACATTCTGCGGGCACACTCGTCCGTGGTCGGCATACGCGGCCTGGTGCTTTCCCCCACCCGGGAGCTCGCGCTGCAGACGTGCCGGTTCGCACGAAGTCTGGGAAAATACACCGACCTGGTATACTCCCTGATAGTTGGCGGAAACTCGCTCGAGGAGCAATTTTGCGGACTCACGAAAAATCCAGATATCGTCGTCTGCACGCCTGGGAGGCTTCTGCATATCATCGCCGAGACAAAGTTGGAGCTCAAATTGGCCCGCATGATTGTGTTCGACGAAGGTGATCGGCTCTTTGAGCAGGGATTTCAGACGCAACTCGTTGAGATTACAAAGCTTATCCCAGGAAACTGCACGCGCGCGCTCTTCTCCGCGACGCTGCCACGGAGCCTCGCCGACTTTGCACTTATTGGGCTTCGGCAACCGCTCTTGATCCGACTTGACACGGAGACCACACTATCCGACGACCTCGTGATATCGTTTTTTATCATTCGGCAGGATCAGCGGCTGTCCACCATTGTGTATCTCCTCCGGTCTGTCATCAAGGCGGATGAGCTGGGGACAGCGCCGAGGATTGAGACTCGTGACGGCCACGTCAGCTCGGGAAATCCATCTGGCACAGATCGAAAGTCCGTTTTCGCCAACCAAGTCGCGATTTTCGTTCCAACAAGATATCACGTCGAGTACTTTCACGCTGTTCTGCAAGCGCTCGGCTTTGCCTGCTCGTCAATTCATGGGACGATGGATCAGGAGGCACGCAAAGAAGCGCTTATTGAGTTCAAACAGCGAAACACAGCGATTCTCGTTGTCACGGATGTCGCCGCGCGTGGAATCGATCTCCCCTATTTGGACTTTGTCATCAACGCATTTGCGCCGCTCTCTGAGAAGCTTTTCATCCACCGAGTTGGGCGAGTCGCTCGTGCTGGCCGAACTGGGTCGGCATTTACCCTTCTGGAGATCACCGAGATGCCATTTTTTGCGCAGCTCAAGCAGGTCCTTCGCCGGGAGTTTTCGAATGAGCCGGCTGGGGAATCGAACTGGCTCACCTCGAAGACAAACTGCCACTACGGGACTGTGCCCGATCTATGCATCAAGGAGTATATCGACGCCTCGCTTGCGGTGCAGCATGAGAATCCGGAGATTCACAACATGCAGCGCCTCGCCGACAACGCCATGAAACAGTACAAGAAAACAATCAACAAGCCGTCTCCGACGAACTTTTCGGACGCAAAAGAGCTCACCAGTGAAATGCTGCCCCACCCGGCGTTTGAGGGTGTTGTCAATGGAGCGGCCGAAAAATACCGCTCGCAAGTTTCGGGATATCGCGGCACTGGGGCCATCTTCCTCCAAAAAGAGGGAATCGCGACATCCTCGAACCCACAGGACGCCCTCGCGCTTCGTCGCTTCGATGCGTTTACGAAGAAAGTGAAGGAACGGTCGCTGGCCAAAAAGCTCGGCGAGGAGGCGACGACAATCAAGCCGACCGCATGGGAGAAATTAACACTCTCGGAAAAGCTCCTGCGACGTGGCAAAGAGAGCCAGGGCGGCGGTGTCCCGGAGAGTCGTCCGAAACAGTGGTGTGATGGCCGGACGGATGCTGAGTATTTTCTCCCATACGTCCCCACGTCGAATACCGCGGAAACCGGTGAGATCCGAGGTGCGCAAGATGTCTCTGAGGTGACTTTTGGCCTCGTCCCCGATACCGTTGAGCAGATGCAAAGCCAGCGGAAACGGAAGGTGTATATGTGGGACAACAAGACGAAAAAGTACAAGCAGCGATCCGCCGACGAGGCCAAACTGCTGACCTGCGGGATGAAGAACGAAGCTGGGAAGCGAATCCAGAAAATTCAATCCAACAAAATTTATGACAAGTGGTGCGCGCAGAACGCGATTCAGCTTCAAGAGGCGGGGGACCGCGAGTCTGCGTCGAATGTGCATTTCAAGCAACAGCCATATATCTCCGAGAAGAAGTTTGGCAAGAAGTTGCGTGGGAAGCTTCTTGACCGCCATATTCAGGAGCAAACGCATCGAACCGAACGAAAGGCGGCGCAGAAGCAGCGATTTCTCAAGCGGCATTGAAAGTTCACGCTGTGGAAAATGGTGGTCGGTCAATGTTGGGCTGTTTTTCGATTTGGCGTGGATATTTCCCCACACGTGTTGCCATTCTCTTTTTCCTTACTCTGGAATAGATACTTACGAATGCCTCGCCATGGTACGTTCTACGAGTTTGAGCGTGAAAATTGGACAGATGCACAAATTGACGTGGAGGATTTGCGTGAAGGCAACTGGAGTGCGCTCAATCCAAAGGAAAAGACTATAGCCCAGGACATGGTATTTGATGCGTTCTTGCGAGAATTCTATGGGCTTGGAAAAGCGTAATCTGTTCCATGCATGGTGCCGATGTGTGAAGTGTGCAGTTTTCATTTTCAGCAAAGTGATTTCCTACCTTTCGTAAGGCAGTATAATATATGCACATGCAAATAAAAGTCATATTGAAAATAAAGTAATAATTGAAAAAATGTATCTCTCTGTAGCATTTCAGTCAGTTGACCCAGGACTCGGACGACTCGACTATGCTTCCTTATCACAGCAGGCTCTCATGGAAATGCTTGTTGAGGGGTTCAAATGTACTGATCAAGTGTTTCCTCGAGCATGCAAGAGGTATGGGCCAACAGACATCTCAAGGTGGACGGGTTTGGAAATTGACCAAAGCACTGGAGATGTATTGGAAATCTCATGGGACCGCATGTATCTGGGGGGCACGCTTCATGTAGATTGGCTACCGCCCAGTGTGAAAGACATTGACATGGAGTCAAATAATATTCAAGGCACACTCAATTTGGGCATGCTCCCCCCACTCCTCGAATCGCTCGTTTTGAGTTCAAATAACTTCAGCGGGACGATTTCTCTCTCATTGCTCCCACCGATGCTGAGGTACCTCAATCTGATGGGAAATCATCTGAGTGGTTCGATAGATTTGCGGAGCCTCCCCGAGGCTATGGGGTCGCTGCAACTCGGAAGGAACGCCTTTACCGGGCGTATTCGGCTCGATAAACTCCCGTCGAGCATGAAAAATATTGACCTTTCACAGAACGCCTTCGATGGGTCAATTCGGCTCGACAAGCTGCCTGACGGGATACGGTCGATTACCTTGTCAGAAAACAGATTGAGTGGATCCGTCGACTTGTGCAATCTGCCGGATAGCTTGGAATTCTTACTTCTCGACAACAATCTACTTGAAGGCTCTCTCAATTTGAGTTCTTTGCCCGAATTTTTGAGACGTTTAGACCTTCACAAGAACAAATTTTCGGGATCCGTTAAGTTTGGTTCCATTTACGAGACTCTGCAGTGTCTAAACATTTCAGAAAATCCACTCCTCACTGGCACAGCGAAAGTGGCAAGGGATAATGCGCATTTTATCACAAAGACCCATACAAAGGTTCGGTTCAGGTACATGGAGTAGATGAGGTTATTTGATGAATTTATTAATAAAGTGAAAATGGAATTTTATATACGAAAGATTTCAGAAGCGATAATAGTAAAAGTGAAGATGCCTCATCTTAAAAATTGTATATTGCAGCTCCGTTAAGCAAGGCTTGCGTTTTCACTTTAATAAATTGAACAAAATGTTTCTTTCCGTCGTTTCTCAGGCAATTGACGCACCGATCGGACAACTCGACGACGCCTCTCTTTCCGAGAAAGCCTAGATGAATGAAGATCTCGACGCAATTTGTGGCACCCGAGATGAGGCAAAAGACCTCATTGAATGGAAAGGCTTGAGGAAAGCGAACTTGACGAAGGCACGCGAGATGTATTGTGGGTAGACAGGGTTAACGAGGGTCTAAAAGGCACACGGATTGGTTCCCGTCTCATGTCGAAAACGTCACTATCGTTGGACATAAAATGAAACCCGAATCTGGAGATGCTGCCCCCCCCCCCCCCACTTCTGAAATTTCTCAATTTGAGCTATAATTGCTTCTGCGCTAACCCGGTGGAAGGCTTCGTGGTGGGTTGGACTAATACGCCGCCTTGGGGGAAGCCATGGACCTTCTAAACTCTCGTCGATTACTTGTTTCAGCGCCGACTTTATTGACGGCTGCCGCAAGGTGGTGGGTCAGCACTTGTACCGTATGTGGGAAGGTTCAAGAGATGCCAAATACTGCTATGGGGGATCCCGGTGGGGTGTGGAGAGCTACATCAACCAATGCTGTTGAAGATAAAACGTGGGATGTGATTGGCCCCCAATAATTGCGCTGGAAAACACAGAGCGTGTGCATACATGTCGAAAGGCACGTGCAAATTGTGCGCTCTCGAAAAACAAATAACCTTGGTGGTACCGCTGATTTGATCGAACGGTAAACCTCTGGGAAAGCAACATTGGCATATCGCTGAAGATGCGAAAGCTTCCAGTGTTTTTTGATAGACTGGTCGTGCATGCCATAACAAGTTCACCGGTAGTGTCTCCCTGGCTGATATGTCAGTGGTGTTAACCTCCATTGACTTACCGTGATATGCACCCATCAGCTGAGTTGACCATTGGATCCACGAAGCCTTCCGGAAACAATGGGAGCTTACTTTGGTGAGTTGTAGCCAGTTCAGTGATGACCCGATGGATGGCCACCTCTTCTTGGCGAGTTGGATCAGTAGCCACTCTATGGCGAAGCCAGGAGCTGTCTAAAAAAGAAAGCAGTTCAGCGGTAGTGCGCTAAGGGAAAATACGTTCTCATTGATCTTTGTTAGATATCCAGGTAGAATGAAGGATCTAAAGTTTATAAGCAGGCGAGCGTGAGCACCTCTGAAGTGAATATGTGACCTCACGAATCTTCCAGTTTCAGCAATATCGGGTTTATGTTTATCGAATGTTTATCTGTGGATCAGTCGACCTGAATACGCAGCAGTCATCAATGTTTGCCGCTTGAAACGACCAGGTAAAAAGGTCATTTTTAACGATTTCGCAAAAACAAAATCCATTAATTCAGACGACCGATTCCAATCCATCAGATCTTGCTGAGAGAAGGGGGAATAGTCGAGCCAACAGAGTGAAGAGTCTGAAATTCGGCAGATTGATACACTTTGGCTACAGTAAAAGGAAATAAAAGAGAAAACAGATGGAGAACAGCGACAGAGTTATCTGCCTGAAGTAGCGCTATTCAGGCCTCGGATTATTTCATTTGGTTTAATAAAGCGTCGAGTGAGCAGACCTCATCAATCGTGGATTTTTCTGTTGAAATCAAGATTACGTTTTTTACCTCAGAATACCCCACAAAGATAAAACAGCAGAATTATTCGGATATATGGTCTGTCGAACGTGCGCATGATCGATGGAATGATTGTTTCTGACACATGCAAGTTTCCCACAACTGTTGGGAAGGATCCCGCAAAAATAGAGGCTATCAGAGAGCGCACACCACACATTTGTTTCTACCAGCCATCATGGCGGACGAAGAGTTTTACAGGTCTTCTGAAAGAAGTGCACAAGGCGCCCCTGGAAGATATACAGAGGTCTCTCAGATACTGATGCAAAAGAGAATAAATTGATTCATTTGTTTGTGCCATCTAATACACACCCTCCCAACTTCTCTTGAGGGTGGAAAGTAGGGTTCAGAAGATCGCGAAGCATTTACTCGGATGTGAGGGGAATGCAGCGAACCGTTTGTCCGAATAAGTGCAAGATGCTCGTGCCAATCCAACACGTCAAACTGTTTGAATATATTTACACGTATATCAGCTTTCGACAGGTTTATCACTCGATATTGTTTATGCGGAGTAAAGTCACCTGAGCCCATGCACTGAGACCTTGATGCCCAAGGCAGTGAAGGAAATTTGCGCGCTGTCACTTCAAGCTCGTGCGAATCTCATTACCTCCAAAAATGGGCATTCTCTGTCGACCTGGACATGTCAACACACCCATAACTCGTCGTTTCGCCTTCACTTTCAAACTCATTTTGACTTCTTGATGTCAACTTCTTTCTTCGTTTCTCCAAACGAGATAACGTTTACCGCATAGCACGGGATTATACCCAATGATAGTATTCGATATTCGCTTCATCTTGTACAATCCACGATTAACGACTTGCTCTGGACATAACTCTTCGCTCAACAAAAGTTTCCAATTCCTCTCCTCAAAGCCCCAGCAAGGAGTAGCGACAATCATTCAGATCGAGAAGGAAAAAAACTGCTATACGAATGATTTCTATCAAAAACAAAAACTATCCGCCCCATTCATCGAAAATAGGAAAGCGTTCGCAAACGAGACGTACGGTTGAATCAAAAAAGGGTCCCCGAACCCCCTTTTGATCGCTCGCACGACACAACATCAAGGCCCGCAGCGCACGAAAGAGCCGACAGCACCCAGTCGAACCCGTCAAAGGTAGATTGTCGTCACATTATGCAGTTTCCATTCCGTCAACACCAGCGATTCATTCAGACGCTCGAAAGCTTCTGCGTCGACATCCTCGTCAATCAGCATGATGCTCGTCCCCTTCGTCCCCATTCGACCAGTCCGCCCCATGCGATGTAAATACGCCTCGGTGCTCGCCGGTGGATCAAAGTGAATGACATACGCGATGTCTCGAATGTCGATGCCGTACGCGAGGTGGTCCGTGCAGATGAGGATGGATCGCTGAGCGTCACAATCTGCACGTTGAATAAACGACAGGTAGCTTTTCCGTCGCTGCGCGGGGGATAAATTCTCGTGGAAGAGGAGAATACCCGATGCGTCGCCACCAAGCAGACGCTGCTCACTGAGTGCCAGAAGGTGGTCATATACCGTGCGGGCGGTGCCGAAGGCATTGCAAAACACCAAGTGCTTCTTCGTGGGGTGCACATTCAGGACGTGCAACAGGTGACTCATGTGATGAATTGGGCTGTCCTTCGGCGCTCGAACATAGACGTTTTTGAGATTTCCACTCGCCATTTCGCGGTCGAGCGACTGGAAGATGTACCACTTTTCAGGAGAATCGGGAACTATTCTCTGGTCGGCACATGTGCACGTCATTGTTCGGAGGGATTTCACGAGGAAATCATGCACAGCGTCAACTCCTTTATCCTGAGCAGGGAATTCACCCTCAACTGCCTCCTCTTCCCCGCGACTCACGAGCTGGAAGTGCACACACGATGAGCTCTTGGTGAGCTCCTCGACCCACTGCGTGACTGCACTCGAGCACGTGGCGGTCGCACCGAAAAATCCATAATCGATTGGCGAGCAGTCTGTGGTGAAACTCCGCTGCACCATCAGTGCCTTTGCTAATGTTCCAAAATCCTCCCGCAGCTGGGGCCTTTTTGCCAGCAGTAAGTCAATTTCATCCGCAATGAAAACTGTCGGCGTATTTTTCACCGGGGAAGCAGCGGTCGTCGAGACGCTGGAGCAGAAGACTGGCGGGCTATCATCGGTGCAAACGTACTGCATGATGGATTGGAGTTGAAAAGGTGTCGCAACGAGAATAACACCGCCGCCGCAAAACCGTGAGGCCTTCAGCAACATGCTCTTCTCCGAATATATCCGCTTGTGCTCCGCCAGAAAGCAATCGATGTCACTCACCACCTTGACGTCAAACGAAAGCCTATGGAAAAGCTTTCGACATGTGAAGAATGTTTGGTTGGAGAGCTCTTTGTGTGGGCTGATGATCATCGCATGGACATCTATACTGCGGTATGGTCGCTGGTGGAAATCCATAAATGACCGATTGAAACGCAACATTCGTTCCGCGAGCGGAAGGAGAAAAGAAAGCGTTTTCCCAGTGCCGGTGTGCGATTGCAGGACAATGGAAGTGTGTTCCTTGGAGAATGTGGAAATGGTACATACTTGGGCGGGCGTCGCGTGGTGAATGTTGAACGTTTCCTTGAGGCACTCCACGACGTCGGTTTCCATCTCGAGATTGTCAAATGGCGTGGTCAACAATCGATCGTCAAAGTTCTTCACAACAGCATTGAAGTCCACAGGGCACAGGTCAGGTGCAGCCACTTCGATCGGTCGTTTCCTTTTTCCCATGATGCGCGAATGATACAGGCAAATGCATGAAATACTTGTGATGAATGGAGAGAAGAACGCACATAAAGGGTTGGCTGGCCGACTACATATTTTCCATCTCACCAAAAAAGGGGAAAAGAGGAAAAGCGATGCGAAAAATCGACAAACACAAATGACACTTTGGAAGTGACTGACACCTCTGCGCATCAGAACATCTTGACGTCCGATTTGGCGTTGGGGTTGGCCGATCTTTGGAGCAAGACGTCGTACCACTGCTTCGGATGGAGCTCCAATGGATGAAACAATGGCAGGTAGATTTTCTTCTCCCAATCACAATTTTTACACCGGTAATCGAACTGCTTGACGCCATCCTCAGTTTTTGTTGGGAGTCGAAGAAGCTCCTTTTTCTCCGTCACAGTGTGGTAATTGCACTTTTCGCATGGAATGCAATTGCTGTAGTTATGGTATTGCCGATAGATCAGTCGCGTTTTTTTGACTTCGCATTTGGCGCAGTAAAAAACCCGGTACTCCGCGCATTCGTGCTCCATCTCGAGTTTCTGCCCCTCAGTGAGGGCGTCGCCGTAGATGGAGAATAGATTCTGCAGAAACTGTTTTCGTCGTTCCTCGCGCTTTGGCAATTCGTCGAGTTCGGGAAGCTTCTCGATGGCATCGTAATACGACTTGGGTAGGACTAACCGCTTCATCATTGTCCCACATTTGTCACAGCGAAGGTCGCGGATTTTATGAAGCATCCAGAGAGTGAAGAGGATGAAGAGAAATGTCAGCGTGAGTATCGGCGTCTTTCTGTACACTCCGTAGTACATTGTGTGTTGCAGGAAGAGAATTTCATTCTTGTGCTGCAATGTTATGATGGGGTAAAAATACGGCCGCCACTTGTACTTGAACTCATCACTGTGGCGAGCGATAGCATAGATGACCTGAAGAATCGCATAGCTTGGGTCCTTCCCGGAGACCAGCAATGGTTGGAGGATTTCCTTCACGACAAGGTTTATCATTCGTTCATTGAAATACTTGGCAATCGCATAGGATGTGACGAGTTCAATCATTGCCTCTTGTTGAGTCAGTAGTAGCAGGACTCCATTTCCACCCCTCGCGAGACTTCGCTTTCGTGGTTTCCATATGCCCATTGTATCATTCGATTTGGACGATGCGCTTGTTGATTTTTTGTCCTCCCCATTTTCGCTCATAATTCCATGGACAAACTGCTGTATGGGTGTGCCCACTTCCCACTGCGTGAAAAGCGACTCTGCGAAGACGCGAGGTTTCACGTTCCCCACAGTTGGGACAAGAACGAAGTAAAAGTCGAGCCCACAGAGATCGCAAATCTTCCATATGATATGCTCCATCTCAATCCTATGTTCGCTCATAAGCACCCCGATCATATCTGCCACTCGGTGCCTTCGGGGTTTCACGAGAAGTTCCCATGGATGCGGGTGGTTTCGGTAGTAAACGACATCTGCACTTTTTGTCTCCATCAGTGACGCAACGATCTTTTGATTTTCGTGAGATTTATACTCTCGAATCGTACGTGACAGCTCTTCACTGCTTCCTAAGAAGGCGTTCCTTCGTTCATCTTTTTTCACGATGGAGTCGTCGTTAGATCCGAGTTGGTTCTGCTGAAGCCTTGCTGTTGATTCTAGTTTGGCGTGGTAGTCTTTGACTTCCTCTGGATTTACCTTTTTCTCATCTACTGCGTTGGCTGGTGGAAGAGTGCCGGTGTTGAGGATATTCGCCTCAGGATAACGCAGAACTCGGGATAGCTGAAAAATTACTAGATGATACTTGGAGATTCTTATCATTGGAAGTACTCAGTGCATTTGGTATTCTTCTGGTCAATTGAAAGAGAAAATGTGAATGTATTGAAGAAAAGACGCTCCCTTTGAGGCGAAGAAAGAGAAATCCAGTGGGACAGATACAGAAGTAATATCCTGTGGAGACAGCATTCTATGTCAAGTTGGCATCCTTTACTACACTCGAGCATGTCGCTCCGCCTTTCGCTGGAGAAATTCCTTCTGTTTTTCCTTCACCATATCGTAGTATCCCTCTCTCGATCGACGCTCAAGTTTCATCTTTTTGAATTCTTTTCTCGCCCGCTTTTCAGTTTCACGCGCCTTTTTTCGGTCAAAAATTTCAACCTTTGGCGGGGCTACAGTCTGCTTCACCTGTCGTGCATCGTCGACGTCAGTTTGCGTTATTTGAGTTTGTGGTTTTCCTTCATCTTTGAGATAGCCAAGTAGTGGTGGTGAGACAAGCTGACATTCCTCCGTGCTCCGAGTGTGGAGGTAGTCTTGGTCTTCTTTCGAAGAAACAAAAGTTGGAAATGCGGGATAACCTCTATTGGCGGACCACATTGTCAGACCCTTGGTAAACGTGCCATCTTCGATAGTCATATAGGCACCTACGTCGCATGGAAGTCGGCCGACAAAGTATACTAACGAGTGTTTGTAGTCAATCCGGTAAATTGGCTTGTTGTAGAAGAAACGCCGATCACCCCCTTTGACTCCGGGCATTGCCGTACCAGGGTAAACACGATGTTGCCCCTGGGCTCCGATCGACCCTGGTCGACGATGCCATCGACTATGACCAGCCCACATCATGCTTCCATCATGTCCAAATCTCTTTACTACTCCTTGAAATCCATAATCAAACGTTTGCATTGATAGTGTACACTCTTGACCAACTTTGAAGTGTCGGACATCAAGCTTTGTTCCAATAGGTACAAAAGCGTCTGGTGTAATTCGAAATTCCTTTGTTACATGTTTTACCGGAACCCCTGCAACCTTAAACTTACGTGCAACACGTGGGTGATGAAATTCTGATGCAACATTCATTGCACCAACAACCATTGCATCCCGCCCATCTTTTTCGTCAGTTTTATGGCCGATTATCTGATTATCTGGAATCCAAACCATGCTTAGAATCATGGAATTTCCGTATTGGTCAAATTCTCTTGTATATTTTACACGACATCCTATCATTCCAACACGCACAGAGTAAAACTGGTTAAACTCTCCAAACGTCGGTGGGTCGCGCCAATCCTCCATTTCGGCTTTAGCTTCCTCGGACTGGGGTCTCTCTGAATCAAGCTCTGGCTTGCTCCATTGCCACGTATCCTGGTATAGCTCCGGAAACTTTTTTCGAATACGAAGAAACGCGTCGTATCTGTCCTCACGAATTCCGTCATAAGTCGTCTGTAGCTGATCAGGTTGCCATGTTCTTGGATTCGGGTTTATCCGTGGATACAAACTAAGTTTATCCCCATGATCGAACAAGTACGGATAGTAGCAGTGGTACATATCTCTCCATTGTTCGTCTGTTCTATTTGGATACGCTTTATGCCACTCTGTTTGCTTCCGCGGGTCAACACGACCAACCTTTTTAAAGCGCGTCGCAGCGGTACTTCTCATCCTAAAACGACTTCAAACGAATAACTTTCAATTACGTATTAAGATGATGCAGAAACTTTCAAATAGAACTATAAGCAGAGTTAAAAATAGTTACACTCACTTATATTTTCGCTTCACTCTGCCTCTTGTGGTTAAGTAGTATCCTTGAAAATGTCAGTTCCACAATAAAAGGAAAATTGCGTACTTATTAGAATCTCGAGGGAGAAATTCTCTGCAAGTAGTAACTACTATTTGCTCTCAAACTAAAAAATCATCGTTAATTACCACTTGAGTCAGCTCCTGAAGAAGGCTGAACGCGAAGCTACAGACTCAATTTTATCGGCTCTACGAATTACTCCACGAGTTAGCCGAAAGTTTAGTTTATTAGTAACGACATAATCAATTCAAACTAACGTAGATTTGTTTTTATTCGAATTCTTTTTTGTGAATGAACGGTTATGCGTGGCAGCATCATGAACTTCAAGTTCCGACAAAGGACTGACAGGGTTTTCTTTGGAGCCGGCAGTAGACATGTAGGACTCACTATGGCGAACACGTGCATCGAGCACATGCATGTCTTGCTTTTCAATAATCGAAGTATATCCAATTCACCAGCCCAATCTTCGGCGAATAGAAACTTCGTATCGTTTTCAGCGGAGGATGAACAACAACTTTTGACGTCATTGGTGTCACATCCGAGAAGAATCATGCGAAAGGTTCGATTGAATGTGCAAACTTCTGCTCAGAGGCTGATGACTTTCAGAAACCTTTTAACTCAGATCATGATTGTCTTGCAAAATAGACTGAAAACACTATCACAATTTCAAGGCGATGAGAAAAGGCCACGTAAGGAAGCAGAGTATGCCCATATATCCGGACTGTTGGAAATGATGATCGAAGAATGTCGCGAGTTTCGTTGTGTTGACTTAGCACACTTGATCTTCCGCGCGTGGATCCGATTTCATGGGAAGTACGGGCTCGAAATAACGTCAGAAGCTGTTCTTGTCTTACTAGATATCGCTAAGCGAAACATCATCATGCTGGAACAAGAGAAAGACAAGTCTAAGATTAAAGCTACACGGACATTCTTAGACACTATTGCTTCGGAATTGGAGAAAATTCCGACAACTCTACAACTTGCCTTGATTCCACGCTGTTATTTGGGGAACGATGAAAAAGTGAATGCCGTGAAAGACAAAATCATAGCCCAACATGGTTGCCTCACTCCTTCTTCATTTATACATCTTGCAGAGGGTTACGGTAACATGAACAGGCCGGACGAGCTATTTGCCTTACTGAAACAGTGTCTACTTGCCGAGAAACTTCATGGTGATCAAGCGGGGGGATCAAAGACCACCGTCAAGAAGCTGAGAGCGATCACGGTTACTCGTATGGTCGAGGGAAGCCTACTCACGCTCTCTCGAACAAATCTAAGCTTGGAAGCCAAGGCCGGAGACAGACTTCCTAGCGATTCGAGGTCTCCGTTACATGTCATCCATCTCCTTGTATCATTCCATCTTGTGCACGGCTACGGTTGCTTATCAAAAGACGCAATAGCAGCAGTCGCAAGCGTTTACCTGTTCCGTCGAAATGCGAAAAATACCATTTCATTGACATCCATGAAGTTTTGTCGAAACCTCGATTTGGCAGCAATTGAAAAACTCTTAACTACTTACTGTTCACCTGGCAAGGGGTTTCCGTCCGACGGAAGTAAAGGCTTGACTGAGAAACCCTCCTTTGACTACGGAATGCTTGGAATGAAGGGACTATGTGCTCTTATCGCGGCAAATGGGTTTCGAATGAAGCAAAAGACTTCGGACATTGATGAGATCATGAAAATGAAAGTAGACACACTGTTGACAATAATTATTCAGCGAATGAAAGGAAAAGACAGTGACCTTCAGCGGACAAACGACATGATTGAAGGGCAACATATTGTGGTGTGCATTCGTGGCCTCGTTTCATTTAACGAAAACGAAAGAATTCTTGAGCTTTTTCGGCTGATCCAAAATACGTGCTACAGGAAAAATCCCTCAAGTGATGCGCTTATATGTGATGAGTTTTCTTCACATTCCAACTTGCTGAACTACGACATCTATCGTGAGTTCATCACTGCGTTTGGTCGGCTGGGTAACATTCGTGACGTGTTGTACATCAAATCCCAACTGGAGAGAGATCCTGTCTATGGATGGGAGAGCGCGCACAAGTCATATAGCTTTAAAAATGGAAAGGAACACAGCTCATCTTGTGAGGCTCTCGTCAGTCTATACGGAGCACTCTTAAGGATCTTTCGGATGTCATACCCTCATCACTTCCGTTCGGTTGAGAACGAACTGAGAGATCGTAAGTTAAATCTCAACGCAGTATGCTATTCATCTTTGCTTGAGTTTTACGTTGTGGATAGAAGTGAGGAGGCGACTGCACTTCATCTCTCCAGCCCAGATGGTGGGCGAGGTGTTTCAAAGCGTTTCCATGAGCTCACTGATGAGATTGACAAAAGGGCTGCCCAAGGTTCTCCCGTGTGGGGCCCTGTCCTCCTGAAAATTCTAATTAAAGCACATACGTTTACTCCACTTGATCCAGAGAATCCGCCCAAAGGAGAAATAAATTTCAAGTCAACGAAGGCCTATAGCTACATTATACTGGCTAGAAGACTTGGTTACACAAGAGAACCCTTCTTGCAAAAGTCCATCGTCCGGTTCTTTTTGATTCATGGCTGCAAGGAGGAACTGAGAAATTTTCTACTCGATGTCGGAAAACCCACCCAAGAAATCGAAAAAATCTGCGAGGAATCCACCCGATCCGAAAAAGATACTAAAATTTTCACACCGAAAATATGGGATCTGCCGAACATCGACATTTGTAACTCCCTCATCGAATACCATGGTTCAGATACTTTCCATAAAGAAGCGCTTCAGAGCTTACTCATGCAGATGGAAGCGAAAGGACTTGCGCTTAACGAGACGACCTTCGTTCTTCTCATTGAAATCTATGGCCGCTGGGGCGAGGAGGAAAAACTCGAGGGTCTCCTGACACGGCTGAATGAAACAACATCACAGAGGGTATCGCTCGAGACGGCGGATGCCCCCGTCAAGCAATCGCTCAGTCTGGATCTGGAGATTAAACCGACAGAGGATACACCCGGCAAGAAAACCCCACCCTTCATTCTAGCGAATGAATTCGCTTTAAGCGCAAACTTCTTCAGCACGCTTGCACAGGCATACAATGCCCTCGGCAAACCCGACCATGAAATCGAAAATATTTGGGAGAACCTACTCTCGACGACCATTCCAGTGAATTCCCTGGCATACAATATCTTCCTCGACATATTCGTCAACAGAATGAACTTTGCTCTTGTGGAGAAAATTCTCGCGGTAATGATGGATAAAGTCCCGCCAAACGTCCTCACGCTCACAACCGTCATTGATTTACTTGGGCGCATGGGGCAGATCGACGAAATGGAGAAGGTCTTCGAAGAGATGTTGAAATCGAAGAAGCCGACGGAATTTGACTGCTCGCACACACCCTCAGCTGATCAGAGTGCGGTTTCGTGTTTTCCCACTACAGTGACTTTCCATCATATTCTGAGTGCGTACGCGAAACGAGGCGATGTCTTCAAGATGCTGAACATTCTCGAGAAAATGAAGGAGCATGGTATACAACTCACCGCCGTCACCTATAACATCCTGGTCGCCGGCTATTGCCGTGCGCGCCAATTCAACAAGGTGAAGGAGCTGATCGAAGAGCGGAAGAAAGTTGTCGGTAGTGACATTGACATCATCACGTCCTTAGTATGGTTAAAGAGCCTTGGGCTGTGCCAGCTCGAGGATGAAGTGAGATTCGTGGAGGTTCAAGTCATGGAAAAGCAATGGCTCACTGACAAGCGCGTCAAACTCGCCTTCAAGTTCAAACTGCTTCATACACTAGCGATGGCGTTTAAGAACTGTCGGAACAATGAACGGGCGGTGCATTATGCGCAGATACTGCTGAGCGATGCCTACGCCAGCAAGGTGACTTTCTTCTACATTTCAAGCGTTTTGAGAATCTATTGTTCTTTGCAACAGGACAGCCTCATAGAAAAATTTATCGAGAAATACATCACCTTCGAGGAACGTCCGCTACATCAGGAAGCGAAGCCTGACGCCGGCCATTGGGAAACTTCGATCTTTGACTCACCAAAGGGCACATCAAGTCGCTTGTCGATATCCCAATATCAAGTATCCTCCCTTGCCAACATCGTTCTGCAGCATTATTGCAAAGTCAAGCAAATGGGCAAAGTTGAGGATCTCTTGAAAAAACTGGCAAGGCTGGGCATCAAGTTTAATAAGGGCAAGGAGTCTATAGAGATCTCTTCGTACGTCCTTGAATTGAAGGCGCATAAGCAGAAAGAAGCAGGTGAGAGTGCCATGTATGATGTCTCCGCCGAGATTGATGCACTCTTCAGCAAATCGAGTGATGGTCCTTCCGCTGCATCACAGAAAACTCATGAATAGAAGCCAAATACTGAATGAGCCGTGAAAATACGCAATGGCGTATTTCATTATTATGGATACGCTTTCTTATAGGCTGTCTGACAGTAATAGTCATAATCTGCTCATTGAAAGTTTAGGCTCGCCGAGGGTGGATCTATTCTAGTGGTATTCCCATTTTGGTTTCATTTGTATTTACATCCTTTTTACATGACTGGTGTGTGCGGTGGGTAATCGCGAGAATTCATGCAAGATGCTAGTGACCATACAGCAAGCGAGGCTCTCATTCAATTTCACAGATAGTCAGCGAAATGGAGATAAATACTCGGGAAAAGTAACGTACATATTTGCCTTCGAAAGGAGTGCCCACAGCGAATCGGCCACCGAATGTCAAAACTCGCTCGAAACTGATGTTTTTGTAGGCGATAATTGCCTTCTCGTCGATTTATTTCCCGTGAAAACTGCCACCTCGGTGTGTATCGACTCCATCAAGTGCACACGTGGGAAACAAGTATTCATGTGCAAGCTCCATAATGAATACCTCCGTCTATACACCAGCGAGATCAGACCACAGGGCGATTCCATCTCCATATGGAAGGAAAAGCTGTGCGGTTGCGAATATCAACAGTTTGAGATTACGCTCGGCTTTCATGCGATCATCGCCCCCAATGGGAAAGATCTCGTTGGAATTTACTCAACCGATCTGTCGCCAGCGTCGAATGCCGACCGTCTTGCTTCGAGTGGGAAAAACACTGTATCATTATCGGAAAAAAAGAAGACGAATGAGCGATTTCTTGTCACGACCTTTTTCGAGCCTCATTATGCATGTTTGTGTTTTCCATGCATCGATTCTCCCGAGTTTCGTATTCCATGGGAAATTGATTTTCTCCATGAGTCATCCAGACAAGTCCTGTCGAATATGTCGCCCACCAATCAAAGGGCACAATATTTTCTTCGGGACAGTGGAATATGCCGGACACAGTTTCCACCCACACCTCCCTTGCCGTGCTATCTGCTCTGCTGGGTAATCGCACCCGAGTTTGAGGAGCACAGGGGCGACATCACGGTGGAGCGTTCATCCGACATACCCGAGGTGGTCCTTTTCGTTCCCAAAGGCGTTCGATATTCTGCTCAAGTTCCAGAAACGGTACTCTATTGGGTCGAAAAGACTCTGGAAATGTGCACACAGTACTTCGATCTGCCTCTTGACATCCCTGTGTTTCAAATTGTTCTCTTGCCTGAGATGCTCATTGGAGGCATGGAATGTCATGGTTTGACGATGTTGAATCTCGCCAAAGATGTCGGGGTACTTTCGACAAAGCCATCCGGAGACAAGAGGAAAAAATCCCATGAAAGGGAGTTCTACTCATTAGTGGTTCATGAAGTGATTCACCACTGGGTGGGAAATACTGTTGGCATGAGCTTTGCTCTGAAGGAGGGCCTCACACAACACCTGGAAAAAGAGTTTTATGATAAGATCGCACGGGGTGTCTCATCGAGTGTTCACCCCAGCACTGCTCAAAAAAAGGAGCTGCCGATTGATTCCAAGCTGAAAAACGCTATAGAACAGCGATTACGAAGTATTGTATCTGCAGAAAATTCCTCGTCGGCCGTTTTTAAAGGCTCTGTGTATATGAACGCAGCAAAAGAAATCGATACGCTCGCAGACCTGCTTGGCGGAGACCGACTACGGCGCAATTTGGTCCAGCTTGTGCATGAGCGGATGTTTTCCTTTGTGTCACTCAATGCCGCACTTGAATATATGTTCGCGTAAATTGTCGCATTGCCAATATTTCGCCTTGTTTGGTTAGACAGATCATCACTTTGCTTATGACCATTTCTTCTTTTTTCTGATACATCCATTTTCGAATGTTGATGTAAAATTCCCAGCGAAATGCCTATCGAAGATGTTTCACTGAAACGAGGGATGTCATTACTCCCACGGCGGTATCAATGCTTCCTCATCGCTCTCAGCGTCTATTTGACAGAAATTGAGCGAAAAATCTTCGCTCCAATCGTCACGGCCCTTCATCCAGGGGTCCACACAGAGGCTATTCTCGAAAATTTTATCGGCTTTGAGCACCTCGAGCGTGAAGGGCCGCTGACGGTCTTTTGTATTGGCGCACTTGTGGCGCTCACAGTGTTTGTGATAGCTCGACTGATCAACGCCCAGTGGAACTCGTTGCGGGGGGTTTTCTCAGGCGCTAGTCCTCCCCAGGAAGCTGCTGTAATGGGGGAATCCCGCACGTCACCAGGCGAATCGAACGTGTTCCCCCTCCAATTGGTGTTTTTTCTCACCATGCTTGACGTTCTGTGGGTCAACTATATTCCCTTCCAGCTTGAGATATCCACCGCCGCATTATCGCATTCGACACCTAAGACGGCCGATAGGACGCTGGTCGAGAGGCTCTTTCTCACTGCCCATGTGGTCTTCCAAGAAAGACAAGGTGAACGACTGAAACAGCACTTTCTCTATAAACTCATTCCACTACTCTCCTTCGACACCATATGGCCTCGGATTCGCCAGGTGTTGATATTTCTATCGATACACGTGCTCTTTCCCTTCACAGTCTCTGCACTGACTTCGCTCACGTATGCATCCCAGCACACGACGGCCCGGAACACCCTACAGGCGATTCGTGTATTCGCAGTTCTTCGAGTCATGATGACAGGTCTCTCTGGCGTTTTCCTGAGTGAAATGCACGAAAATATCTTACGTTTGGCAGAATATCAATCTCTTCAAGAAATCACAGCGGCACTCATTGCAAATCGTTTGAGCATCGCCACGCAAATGGAAATTTTCATGTCGAATCGATATCAATATTTGGTTGTGACAGCTTTCCTCGGCTGTTTGTGCTTTGTGATTGCCAGCGCACGGCTGAGTGTCCTCAGTCGAATCTCTCATCCACGAAAGGACCTTTTGTCGGATACACGTGAAGACGGATTTGATCACCGTCCGGCTGGCGCCCCAAGACTTTCCCTGCTCGACAACGCTCGTCGACGAATCTGCGCCAATCGGCGGACATTTGTCAATGTGTGTCTCATTCTTCTTTGTCCCTACATTTTCAGCGTTGGGCTTCTCTGGACGATATATTGCCTCCAGCTTCTCCTACCAAAAATTATCAGCGTGGGATTTCACTTTATGCTTTTTGCGTGTTTCAGCTCCGCGATACTCGTCGCGAACTTTGAGTTTTTAGCGCTTGTGTCCAGTGCAATAGCCATCGCATGCTACTACTCGCTGGGACATGGCTTCCTCTCGTCCATCGCAAAATACGTGTTCTTTTCAGTGGGATTTCTCATCATTTCGTATTGGGCAGCTGCCGTTCGATGGATTCTCGCCAATGCGCGAGCACGACGAATCGCCAAAATACTTTGTTTGATTGCCCTTGGCACTCCGCTGTGCGCGCTGGCAGGTGGTGGCGTTTATCTCCATGTCAACGGAAGCACGCAAGATGTCGTCGGTAAAATTTCCACGTATTATTCGCAGTCTTATGAAATGGCTGACATCGGGGAAGCAATCACGCAGCGAATCCCAGAAGCACTTCGCTGCCTTATTTTCGGGGAAATTCGAACGGTGGTGGCACTTCGCGCCCTATCGACGATTGTGTATGAAAGACTATTTTCTCTTGATACAACCCTGGCAGATGCCCTTCCATATGCCTGTCTGCTGGCCGCGTCAACTGTGATGCTTCGTATGGCCCGGCGCACAGCGTGTGCGAATCGCGTCTGGCGAGATTCCCGAACAATACTGATTTCTTCCTGTAAGCATTGTGGAGTTTTTCAAAGTGTACGGATTGTTCGGCGTGCAGTTCGGGCACTGCCGCTGTTTTCATCCATGCCAGCGTATATGCTTTCCTTCGTCTCCCTCGCTGCATTGCTGGTGATGATTGGGCTTCAACAGGATGTCGACGCTACCGTCATGAGCATTCTGAGCAACATTCTGCCGTGAGTAGACACACACAATTCAAGTCTGGTTCATTGACTTTACACACCATCTGAAGTTTGGAGGTCAGATAGTGAAAGGGAAATATCTTTGGGTGTCGACTGTCTTATGCGAGTAGATTTCACTTTTGAACTTTGAACGAATTTCTTCGATAATGGTTTTTCTGTCTGACCCATGGTGAGAACCTACGGCAAGGGGAAACGGTTGGGAAGGGTGAAAATATACTCCCCTCATGTTATACTCAAGATATTCCTTCCGTTTTGGCACCCACTGAATGAGTGAAATATGTCAATTTTCACTGATTTCCTTCTTTCTGTAAATATCACAATGAGCTCATCATCCTGGTCGACCTTCGCCTCTCGCATACGAAAACTCGCCCGCTCTCCGACGCCCACCGACGGCACAGCTAAACCAACAAACACATCTGGGCCATCGAGAGTGGCCGGGGTCGCAACTTCGCTCTTCACAAAGCATCAGACAGTGCGTATGCTGCTCGCTAAACGGCCGCGAGAGGGCTGCGTGGGGTATTTCGGCAGTGACGGCAAGATGACAACGCGGAATCTCAGTGGCGATATCGGGTCCATCACATTCGAATTATACCCCACAAAGTGCCCGCTGGCCAGCTTTAACTTCCTGTCATTGTGCTCAGGCAGATTTGTCGTGCCGCCGGAGGAGGCGCGCGACACCATCCACCGAGCGTTTGGTGATGGCGCTTTCAGCAACTCACTCAAACCACAGCTTGACTACAAGGGGTCTATCTTCCATCGTATCATCCACGGGTTTGGCGTGCAAGGCGGCGACATTCTCACGAACAATGGCACCTCACAGGCATCGGTGTTTGGCGGCCCTTTCCAGGCGCGTGAGGAAATGAGTGACCTCCCCATGGACACAGAGGGGTTGCTTCTCACCGCGAGTAGCTCCCCTGATGAGATCGGCAGCCAATTCTTCGTCGCGACACGCAAGCTCGACAGCCCAAAGTATTCGTATTTGAATGGCGCATGCGTTTGCTTTGGGAGGGTCTCTTCCGGTGTAGAAATTTTGAAAGCGCTGGAGGAGGAAGCAGTGGATTTCGAGCAGCGTCCGAAATACGTTGACATCTTCATAAAGGAATGTGAACTTATCGGCGCGTGATAAATGGAGAGTTAAGCCGTTAAACGCTTCGAAGACGAAACGTTCTATCGAGCCCAATCGTGTGAACGACGCTGCGCTTCTCTTTAGAAAGCATCCCTGCAGCTCTCATCTCCATTGATTTGTTTTTGTTTCCGTACGAAAATGCATCGCATTGGTCTCACATCTGTCCAAGGCCCATTCCCATTCAAAGGACAGCTTTCACCCTTCTCGCTTTCTGCACGAAGGCCGTACGTTCATCGCCATGTACTTCGCCGTGAAGGCATCGAAAGCATGCCGGATGCCGAGTTCCAAAAGCACGCAAGCTATTTGAAATCGTTTGCCCTCAAAGGGGGTCGATCGATTGGAATACTTGTGATTGGCTTGACGGTTCTCTATTTTGCAAACAAGCAAAGGGTCTTAGCCCAGGCGAAACCCGCGCAGCGTGTGAGTCCAACCGAGCGATATTTACAAGAAATGGTCGACGGTGGGTGGCCGGTGGATGAGGCTGATAAAAAGATGCTCGATCAAAGCGATGATGCGCAGCAATCTCCTCCGTGACGCGGATAAACCACCTTTGCGGCGATGGTACTCCGTACACATGGAGGGATCGCTCACGGAGAGACTTGGACAGCAATGGTTGATGAGTCACATGACAAGTTTGTCGATTTTTCCAGCAATCGACTTGATTGAAATGTGAATCTATCGAGACTTTGGCCGTCGATGCTTTATCGAAACGTATCGCAATAAGCATCTATGAGAGTTATTTGCTAGATAAAACATCCCACAGACGTCATTTGGCCCCGATATCGCTTCAAATGCAGATGCTTCTCAGGTCGGCATAGTGTGTAGGGGCACCGAAGATCGTCAAGGCTGCTTGGTGAAAACGATCGACTGCACAGAACCCTCCGACAACCCCCAAATGAAATGCATCTCATGAAGCGCAATCACATGCAGTGTTGAATTCTTCTCGCGTGGGCTTGTGTGCTTGAAACGTTGTCCTTTATATTTGTCTCAAGATTTAATTCATCAGTTTCCATACAATATCATACACTATGCAGGCAGCTTTGTCCTTTGCATTCATCGACAATGCCATTGGCAAGTTTGACAAATCGATGCTTTCGCACCAAACATTAATGGAGCTTTTCATTTTTGGGTTTGATAGTGTGGAGCTTATCTGTGGAAGTCGAGACGATCCTTGGGAACTATCCAGGTGGAAAGGGGTGGCATGCAATTCCGAAGGGGACGTCGAGCTATTCATCTGGGAACATTATCGCAGTAAAGGGAGTGTTGAATTACAATTCCTGCCGTCGAGTATGCAAGTTCTCAGAATGGAGGGGAATAGCTTGAGTGGAACGTTGGATTTGGCGAACATGCCTGAACAAATGCAGCGTCTCTCTCTGAACTGGAATAATCTCACTGGGAGCATCGATCTGACGGGTCTTCCCATGTGTTTGCAGGAGCTCGTGATTTCCAGCAACGGATTTACGGGGTCTGTTTCCCTCACACAGCTTCCAAATAGATTGCAAAATTTGGATCTGAATGCGAATCGACTCAGCGGCCCAATCTGCCTCACTTCTCTGCCACCGGGCTTGCGGTATATCAATCTCTCATCAAATCGCTTTGACGGATCGGTCGATTTGACGAGATTACCCAAGTCACTGCGGGAGGTTTTTCTGCTGGAGAATGATTTCTCCGGCACTATCGATTGCAACCACCTCCCAGATGATATCTCTACAATTTACGTATCCCACAACTGCTTTGGTGGAACGGTACGTGTTCCATCCGGGCTGAAGAAGACGGTCGAGGGTTTGGTGGTAGAGCATGTCTAAACGGTCACACCTATTCAAAATTCGGGAACATTCGACGTAAACACGCTGCGGGCAGCCTTGTTTGTGCACTCTCAGCCTAGTAATTTTCATAGCAGTAAATATGGGTAAACCGCAAGGTTAAGAAGCGAGGCGTGCTGCCACAATGAGCCTTTTTTGTCATTTTCTGGGAAACTCCATAATGCGATACCCTTTTTTGAACAAATAAATGTATCACTCGTGGCCTTTTCCTATTGTTTCATCTGGCGTCACGTGAGCTTTATGTTATGAAGCTCTGCGTGATATACAGGAAAAAGTATACAAGCGTCTTCATTTCACCGAAGGCGCTTGCCAAAGCGTACATCCACCGCTGGGGCGGTTTCTCTTTCACCTTGTATTTCCTCACAGAAAAGAATCACTTCCGGTAGAGTGTGACTAGTTTTGAACCTATTTTGAATATATCGACTTTTCTATCCTACTATGATGATACAAACGAGCGTGTGTCCGACGTTTCCCCATGACGATCAACAGGTATCCTGTGGATAATAAGAGATGTTTTCAGCGAGGAATTTGTTTCAATTTCATGCTAAAAATTGTAGTTTGCTTGGGCTTCCATGACTGATGGAGATGTAAAGGAATCCACTTTGGGCACATCTTCATTGAGATTAATACGGGCTATTTTTAAGTCAAATTTTCATTCTCGGATCCGGGCAGTAGCCAATCCTTCCCAATTGCAGCCTCGAACTTTTGATTATCAACAGACGGTGGTCTAGCGTGCACCAAAACGGGAATCGTCTTTCGTCAAGGGTGTCCCTTTTGAGTTCATCTGACCGTAATTTCTCTTAATTGTGGATAACAGATAATTTGTCGTTGAAGTACTCCTCGCTCGTCAGGCTACCTTTATTTCCTTGGCACATTTCTAGCCAAGTTGACGACGAGTCTCAACAGATATTTTTATTCGTGGCTTTCATCAGCAGCTGAAACACATCTGGGCCGGGTACACAAATCGCTGCTTTCTCACCAGGCCTTAATGGAATTGTTCAGTATTGGAATCGAAATCTGTGATACGATTTGCGGCAGTAAAGAAGACCCCGAATATGCAGCCACATGGATTTTCAAGTCGACAGTGAAACACAGAAAGTCATTGGGATCAACTGGCATTAAAAGCATATGAAAGGCTCGATCGCCGTGCAATGGATTCCGGCAACCGTTGGCAAAGTTTTCCTAATTGGCAACAGCTTGACTGGCATAGTTGACCTGACTCGACTTGACGTGCCTCCCGGCAATAATGGAGGAAATCTTGTCAAAACCTCGTCGCCTTTGGTAACAAGTCTAAGGGCAGTGTCTATTAGACTGAGGTACCAGTAGGACTGAAATTCATCAATTTACGCGGCCATCAGCTCTTGACTAAGTTTGTGAAGATCCCCGCAAAACTTCA
>LFNC01000229.1:0-40035 GCA_001235845.1 Perkinsela sp. CCAP 1560/4 | reverse complement strand
CGTCAAGTGGAAAATGAGAGATGACTTGAACCTAATCAGAGAACATCCATGTGTTCGGACATATTGGCTACGTTTATTGTACCTCTCAGCTTACGCGACTCCATACGAAGAGCTTTCACACTCAATGCAGGATAGTGCATGTCCTGTCTAGTGATAGTCCTGTCTTTTTGAGCTTTTGATAATTCGACTGAAACACTCCGACCATCGAGTCCAAATATGAAAATTTCCATTAATGTTTGCTGCGAAAGCGTTCATCTGTCAACCCTGCCAAGTCCCTCGTCCGAACATGAAAAGAGGAAAACCGCCTGCATAATACAGGTATATGATATGCATGAAAGGCAATGCATTGGACACGTCCGCTAGCTGCAGATAGCGCAACCGCGTTGCCCTGCACTCAAAAGCTATCTGCTCTATAGTGTTTATAGAACCATTTCAATTATTCGCACGGTCTCACGCCTTCCCTATCAGCGGAATTTCGCATCCGGCCAAGTGTGTCCACGGAAGATCCGCACTTGCCACTGTGGCGTGAGAGAGGGACAATAGTTGAAAAACAACAACGTCCTGTTGGAATGCATTCCTTGGAGACAGCAAGTTTACAGAGCCCGAAGATTCAATAAAAAGCATCCAAGGACACTGTGCTGAAGACTTCCACGACTGATGGGATCTAGTGGAGGTCGGTAGATCTACCTTGTTGCATTGGACAGGTTTCTTTATCGTTCGTGCCGATCATATAAATTGATTGAATTCTTTGATATTCGAGATCATACGTGGTATGCTGCATACAGCATTTTATATTAAATGGGTCAAAGTGATACTGTTTGCTGTTCTTTTGTATACGAAACGTGCGATTGTAACGTTTGTCACGATTTCATGCCCACCAACGATGCCTTTATGCTGATCGGACATTTGGAAATGAGTAGCGTCGTTGAGCCAATTCGCCAAAAGCGTCTTTAAACGTAAGAAAAAACTGAGTGGAACTGTGCGGTAGCCACTTGGCCTTATAGCAGTTTTTGATGGAAATGACGAACTTACGGTGGAGCGCATTGAATATAAAGCCGGATTTAATTAGCAACAAAANTTGCCTTTGGCTGCCTGTTTGTAGTTTCCCTTGATGAACAAATTCATCGCACTGGTGGACATATTCTCACCGCCCTTCACTGGGCAGCGAGCGATTTTGCGGAAGCTTGCGCTCATGCAGCGGGTTGCGGTCGTCAGAAGGCGGGAAAACATTTGTCGATAGTTTACGGAAAACACGAAGAGGGACAGTCGTCAAAAGTATGCAATCGCCTTTCAAGGGGCATCGAATGAAACAAGGAAAGCCACTCCATTACATGAAAATTCAAGAGATTCTTGGTGGCCACGCCTTTCATGGCATTTTTAGCTGGACAGTTCCAGGAGAAGGCAGTGAAGTATGCAGGGGGTGCAAAATCGTGCTGAAATGAAAACGGGCACTCGTAAAATGCAGCAAGAGCAAAAGGTGATTGGAAAATAGCAAGGAGGCGAAGCTAAAAACAAGATGGTCTTACAAATTTGTGCTTAGCTCGTCGCCCATTGTCGCGACGAGACTCCACGGATGGGTCAGATAGTAGCCTGCGGGACCCATTGGGTGGTTCAATAGTGGATCCAAGATTTGCCGCTTCATTGTTGCTGTCTTGCCAAGCTGAGATATCGCAGCAGAGTATTCTGCGCTCATTTTCCCGGAGTGCGCATGGGTTTCCATTGGCGCGCTGCGAGTCCGCTGTGAAGACTCCACCGAAAGAGACTCGTCGCAGTTGAAGAAGACACTGGATGGGTAATCGGCGCAGTTCCTCTCTGGTGAGGCGACAGCATCAACTTTAGCTGCTGCCGACGCATTGTCAGTGTCCTCTCGAAGAAAAGCCAGCGCGGCAGAGATGTCAATCGGCTCTTCTTCTGCCCGACTTTTGAAACTCCAGTGTGGTCTTTTCGTGCTGTATTCAGTGTCTATTGTGTCACAGGAACTCTCATCGAGAACGGAGCTTCGGGAACGCTTGGTATGGACGGATTTGAAAAATTGGAATTCTTCGTCATCGGATGATTGCGTTTCCAGCGAAGGGCAAACCTCACTGGTTCGATATTCACCACTCGACATTGACCTTGGCGACTGTGAGCGGCTGACGTTGTGTTTTTGAGCGACGGGCAAGTATTTTGGGTCGGCATGCCAGAATGCCTTGAAGATTGAAAGCAAATTCATGTCGTATTCTTGGGCAAAATGTCTCAGAAAATGCAAGGAAACAAACACAGAATGGGATTCTTTCAAAGCATTGGGTAAGTGCGTTTTATTCTTTTTTGGGAGCTCAAAACTGTAACCAATTCTCAATCATACTACAAATTCCGATAACAAGCTATCCACAAGGGCCGAAAAGCCCAAAAAGCTAGCTCCCAAAAATAAGTCTCGGCGAACCCAACTTTATGCCGTCACGCAAGGCAAAATGAACATCTCTCCATAGTCCGAATCTTCACTTTCATCCATCATGGCCCTGCTTGTTGATAAAGCTTTTCAACCCATGACTTCACAATTTTTGAGACAAGATTGGACATTGAAGAGCTTGTGGGCGTTACCCTCAGCCACGACGGGAGAACCCTTGCGGTCGAAACCTGACGCCTCTCCCCGAGTTATCGAGGGGGTTCGGCTCGGCTCGTGTATGAGTGATGCTAGTCGGTGATGGGTGAGTGGGAGAGGGTTTTGTGGTCAGTGCGGTGTGACGCGGCAACTGCCTCTCAGTCTCTAGTGACTCTTCATAGAATCGTTGCTGCCTTCTGCGCGCGGCCTGCAGCTTTTCGTCGGATCGAGGATCGCGACGAGGCCTGGAAGCCCGTACCCCTCGGAACTTTCCCACAGCGCGATTCCAGATCACACATATTCTTCCTCTTTGTGTGGCGAGTAGGCTGCAGAGGAAGAGAAGGAGGAAAGGAAGCGCTGCCGCGACGGCATGCATGTTATACTCGAAAAGGGTGAGCAAATAGTATATCATTGATGGACTGATCTCAGGGAAGCTCCAATTCGATTGACACAAAGCAAATGTATGCGTACGTTCCTCGAAAAACAATTGTATTTTTTTGATCAAAATGATTTTTCATTCGAGTGAATCATAACCTTGCCAAAGGCATCGTGACGTTCCCTCAATCAACGGTCAAGCAAACCACCAACTACATATCTGTCATTTCTTGGGTTTCTTCTTCCGATAACTCTTCTTCTTCTTCCTCCTCCTCCACATGTCCTTCCAGAGACTCCTCACCTCCACCTGCCTGACGCAATGTGTCTATTTCACTCTCCAGCTGCTGCCTGTCTAACAAAAGTTTGTCGACTTGCAGCAAATGTCTTCGCGTTTCTGCTCTGCTTCGTGCGAGATCGCCGTGAAGTTTCGCGAGGTCGGTACGAAGCTTGGCACTGTTGCCAGCGTCGGATTGCACTTTCTCTGCATGATCGACCTGTGTGGCACCTTTTCGCTGAATGTGTATCTCATACGGGATGAGTCGCTGCAGCAGATGGGAGGCACCAATCGCCGAGAAAAAGCTGAGGCCAGCGAGTGCCAAATAGTGCCGAATGGACCATTTGCTCTCGATTGGGGCATCTGGAACTGAGGCTCGGATGGATGTTATGGCGATATCAGGCTCCGTGTCCGCAACTCGTTGACGTTCGATTGGTTGGCCCGACCGCGCAAAGGCATTGCATATTTGGTCGGTATTCAACCCTTTCGCCTTTAAGAACAGAATTCGGCGACGAAGAGAAGTTGCTTTGACTTTCTCGTTGCTGAGAAATTCGACGGCATCCTTGACGAGGTTTTCTTGACTGACTCCCCCCTTTCCCTGCTGGCGAATGGACTGTGCGTCGAGCTTGAGCATCATAAAGGCAACTCTCAGGTAAGAAAAGATTGGACGAAAAAGTGTGAATACGTCTCGGACACTCTCGCCCGACTGGGGGAATATCACAGTGCACTTGCAATGGGGCGATGTATGAAACACAAGTATGAAACACGGCGAGCGGCGACTTACATCTTCTCGGGAGGAACGTAAAAGCTCCCCGGATAGGTCTTTCCCTTCCTTGATATCTTCTGCGTACCGTATATTGTCGGGTATTTTCGAAGATGCGTCGGGTGATAGTGCTCGCGGATGAAGTTCCGAACCTCCTCAGGCGGAAGCTCAACGCCGAATGCCTCCTGCACCCCCATGATAACGTTTATGATGGATAGCCATTCGTAGCAGCCGTGCGGCGGGCAACACATGAGGAGCTGCAATACGGCAGTTTTGATATCTGTGGTGGCATGGATGAGAGACATTATTGTGGTGAGTGAAGGGGAAGAAAACAATTCTAGCGTGGAAGTTTGTTGGTATTCTCTTGAAAAGACATCAATGTCGTGAAAACTGAAATCTCCCCTAGGTGAAATCTTTCATTCCAAACGATGTTCATTGGAAGAAAGTTAGAAAAAGGGTCCTGATGGATGAAGTCCGCAAATACCGTGTGGTGCCCAGAGACAAAATCTGAGAAGAAGTTCAACTGCAAGAATATTTTGGAATAAAGCAAGAAGTCTAAAGAATCAACAATGGGCAAAGCGAGCGAACATCGGGCGCTGGAATGACGATATCCAGCAAAACACGTGTGAGCTTGTCCATGATATAGCGATCTCGGCCGGCGTATTGGTGTGTCTCGTAAGTAAAAAGCGACTCTGGGTGAGAGAGCAGGTCAGCCATCATGGAATAGGGAGGGATTTCAATCAGATTCCGGACGATTGTCTCAACAAATTTGCTCTCTGCGTACTCGATTGCCACAACACGCTCCATTTCAAACGAATGTTCTAATCGACAGTGCTGGTGGAGAAAAAGGCCATGCTGAAGATTTGGCTCTCGGCTGGGGGATGTCAAAGTCGACGCGATGCGCTGTCGAATAATAGGAAGATCTTTTTTAGGAGGCATGGCACGTTCGTTCGCTCGCGTGAGTTTTCCGTCGGGGTCTGTGCCAAATTCGAACGGATGGCATGTCACAGCAAGGCGTCCAGTGTGTGGATTGCTAAAATCCTCTTGGCATATCAACACCTTGAAGAAGGCTCGCAAGTCCGGCAATCGTGCAAAAATACGAAGCATTTCTTTTCCACGGGTTTCGTTGCACCACAGCCCGTGGATCACCCCATTCGTTTCTTGCACTTTTGTGAGCGCCTCGATGAGGTGTGGACGAATTCGCAGAGCGACGCTTTGGTGAACTTGGGGTTTTGATTTTAGTTTGAGGCGAATGTGGGCATTTGGTCGACGAAAGTCGCCGATCTCAGCGAATGTGCTCGACGATCGGTGGGTATAGAAGGCCGCTGCTTTCGCGTATGGCCTGCTGGGGTATTGACTCGTGACAACTTTTTTGAGTCCCCAGAGTATCAGTAGCTTTCCGTTCATAGGTAGGAAGGGTTCCCCAAAAGGCAAAGTGGACAAGATATGAATCAAAAATATATTCCAATCAAAAAACAAATCCATTTCCCAATCATATCCTTTGCAGTGCCTCAAAGCACCACAACTTCATCCTTCACTGGGACAACGAGCTTCCCAAGCTCAGATTTCATGTTCTGATAATACATCGAAAACTCTTCCATACTCAATGATGGCGAATCCAGCACCTGTGGGGGCTGATGAATTTTCTCACATTGGTCAGCATTCCCGCATGTCCCAAAGCGCGAAAACTCGCTGCAGTACGAGAGACCTCCCTTTGGGATCCTCTCTGGGGCCACTGGCACAGGAATCGGCACAAAGACAGGGATTGGCTCGTGGGCAAACGGGCAGAGGGATTTGGACTTTCGTTCACTTGCCTCTGTCTCCGGAAGGCCATTCATCTGCGAGCACTTTCCTGAGGAGAAAAAATCCGGGCATGGGACTTTGTACAGCGACGGAACTTCACTCTTTGAATGTTTCGTCGAGCGAGTCGGCCTATCAGCCCCCATCGACGCGACCGTCTGGAAGGACGCTGCGGTCCACGCTGGCATGCCCAAATGAACGCGTGGAGAGCCCCATTTGGCATTGGAAGGATCAACCTTTTCTGAATCGACAGTCGCTGTGTTTTTCGGCTGAACGTCGCTGATTTCATCCGGGTGGGTAAATGGGCACGTTTTAGCCTGCAGATGCTCGCAGCACAGCGTGCCCTCTGGGCAGTACAACAACATGTGTATATTCGCGCACTCATGGTCGTCGCACTTCCCGCCGGCCTTAAACGCGCGACATGGCCTCAGGACTTCGGCGCACACTCGACATCGATAGGCGGCGTAGACGTTTCCGGGGGATTTGGACGGCAGTTTGGGCTCGGGGTCGCTCGCATTCCCGTGGATGGTTATGTTGACTGGGTCTGTGAGACAGGTCGGCACACTACGCCGGCAATCCACACAATGGACCATAAAGCGCCGGAATTTTTTGACTTCATTGGGGGATTCGTTCGTCCTGAGTTGCGAAGCCGAATGGTCAGTGTTGAATACGTCCAGTGGGACATATGGCAGTGGGTCAACCTTGACGCCTTTGTCTGTCGTGAGGAAAGCCTCACTCAGCTGTAAAAGTTTGAACCACTGCTTTTTGCGTCGGGTCGTCGTGGCGGCCGCATCGTTTCCACTGAGCAGAAGCGCCTGTGCGTGGAGAATCATCTTCTCGACCGGGTCAGCGTGATAGGGCAGAAACTCATGGGCCGTTGGGAGTCGCATGATGCTCCGCCTGGATCGAATACTATCTTCATCAATGTAGTTTTTCTTCACAATAAGTGCCAACGAGATGACGAGACAGTTTTGTCGCAGCGAGTTGGCGAACGCATCCGTTCTCCGCTTTCCCTCGTCGCTGTCGTTCTTCGCTGCCAGTCTCGAGAAGTTCTTCACGAGGGCCGATAGTAAAATTCGGCCATCCCAAAACACTTTGACGATCTTTTCATTGGTGAGTAAAGGCAGGAGTGATTTCCACCACGTCTCGGCTGGCAGACTGCTGGGCTCACAGAGAATCGTGTGCTCCAATTGGGAGCACGACACTGCGAGGTAGATCGGATGGTCACGCTTTGGGCTTTTGACTTGGCCGTGGATGCCGTATATTGGCCGCATGTAGAAATCGTCCTGCCAGAGTGCACCAATGGAAATCATCCCAATGCGGCACTTTTTTTCCGCAAGAGAGTTCATCACTCTCTCGATGATGAGCGACACGGCGCTGTCAACTTGCTCAGTTGTGTAGAGACGCTTCACCAGGCGTGCATTGGGGGTGAAGGGGACCGTGATGGGCGCATCCCAGTTTGCGGAGCGTGTTCGCTTTGACTGGGCGTCGACACCACAGTGTAATTCGGCGGGCTCCGGAGAAGTATGCGCCACGGGCATATTTATGTTGATGTGAAGGGAAAGTCTACGAAAAAGCGGTCAAAGTCAAAATCAAGGAATGAAATCCAGAATGCTCAATTACTATTCACAATTGTCGGATTGTTGAGTTTTCAGCTCAGATTTCCGAATGTTACCAAGATAGAATGCATACATCATTGACCTTTCTTCGGCCTTTTCGGAATCTTATATCCAGCAGCCCGTAAGGGAGCGGCTGTGTATTTGAGGGCTCGATGCGCAAGCGTGCTATCCACACCCTTGAGGCTGTTGTCGATGTTTTGCAAAAGCGACTTTCCGTGGTCCATAGTTCGGGCATGCTGGAGCGCATTGACGTTTGGGAACAATTTTCGCAACATTGGGAAATATAACGTGACTGCAGAGAGAAATTGAACGTAGAAGAAAGCGTAGAAAACATCACGTTGCGTAGTTAATTTGTTGACAAAATTTGTATTTGCGAGGCAAATGTGACATCGAGCAAGATTGTCTTCAAAATGCAGTTTTCTTCTCAATTGTAAGAATACTTTTTAGCAAGAGAAAATTGGCCAATCAGAAATCTTCGAATAGATCAAAATGCGCTTCATCGAGATACATGTTCTTTTTCTTGCCGGCAAACTTTTCCGCTGGTTCCGGATGGGAAAACGGCTTGACACCGGGGGAATTGTCCTCATAACCGGATTTTGGTCGTTTTCGCGTGGTGCCTTTTTCTTTTCTCGGACGAGGGTGTTTGTCTAGCTTCGCCGCATTCGAGTTTGCCACAACTGAATGCTTTGCCGCCTCGGGAGTGCATGCTGCAATGATAGTTTTCTTCTTCGGACTGTACAAGAAAAGGAAGTCACGGCCCATCGAGACGGATTTCGACGCCATTTTCTCGTGCTGCATGGATTTCGCTGGCAAAATGACTGGCCTGTGGGAACAGAGGCTGTCGGTGCGCGGGTCTTTGGCTTGAGCGGTGGATGGATCATTCACGAAATCAAGCCTCTCCCTTGCGGTCGGAGAGAAAAAGCGACGGAATCTCCGTCGGGTTGCCGAGGAAGAGACCGATGCGGAACGGTTCACGTCAACCTTTGGGCCCTGAGTGGGAGTCGCATGCAGCGGAGGAGTTCCCAGAGATTCACATCTGGCTTTGGAGCTTTCTTTCCGCCGTGATTTGGTTTTCTTCACTACCTTCAACGCAATCAGCGCCTCTCTCCCAGCGTCAAACTTCTCGTGAAGCATCAAAGTGCTCGCTTCACACTCTTTGAGCACAGCCGACCGCTCGTTGAACTCACGAGTGAAAAGTCCACAGAGCATCCGAAGGTCACACAAATGACCCTCTTCCAGGATTGACCGAGAGACGTTTTCTTGGCCGAGCAGGTCTTGCCTGCCTCGAGCGAATTGTTTTTGCTGCATTGTGACTTGCAGCTTTTCCTCGCTTTCTTTTTCTTCCTTCAGAAGATCGTTCAATATACGGCTAGAGTAGACAAGCTTCGCCTTATCGAATCTGAATTCGACAAATTTTGGAGATAGCCAAACCAAGGCCACAACTGCTTGCTGCACAAGTTGGTGTACTGAGTCGGCGACCCTTCCCATTTCCTCAAGGCACGTGTCTCTCTCCATATCCAGGCGACTTTCCTCTTCTTTAGAGAGTGCAAGATCTTTAGCCAGCGCGTTCACTTCCCCTTTTCGGACCTCCTCCTCGGCAGCGTAGGATTCCAGCAGCCCTTCCTGGAAGGAAATATCTGCTTCCACGGATGTGGCTTTTGCATCTTCCGCCGTGAGCCGAATGTGGAGATCTTGAAGCTGCGCTTGAGTCGTCTCCGCCGCAGTCCGCAGCGAATCTTCGGCCGTGATTAACTCGGCAATTTTGTCATTCTGACGGCTGATCGCGGCCTGCATCGTGGCGAATTCTTCACGGAGACTTTCTTCTTCAGCCTCTGCTTCTTTAAGCTCGATGGTGATATGATTCACTTTCTGCTTTTCGGCCATCACTTGTTCATCACAGATCTTCAACTCATCAACCAGCGCCACAAGCTTGCCCATTTTTGGCTGTGTCTGAATAAAGCCGATAATGTTCGCCTGGGCGGCGTCAACGGCCGCTTGGCGACGCCGTAGCATACTCGCTGTTGCTGAAACACTTGCCTTCAGTTGGGATGATTTTTTATGCTGACAACATGCACTGAGAAATGAGAACTTTTGCTGCATGTGTTGGATATCGAGTTGGCGCTGTTCGTATTGAGCGTTGAGCTTGCCTTGCAAAAGGTGGCTCTTGGCAATGTCTTGCTCTGAAAGGAGAATCATGCCTTCGCCACGAACAAACGTATGTTTCAGGCTATTGTGTGCCTTCTGGCATTCTTGCGAAATCTGCGTCCATTCGATACGTTTTTCTTTCATAGTTTCACACAAATCATCCGCGGATCGGATTGATCGTTGGAGATTCTTCACGGCTCGCTCAATCTTTTCATCGAGTTGCTTCGATTCGGATGTTTGCCGTGCCTTTTGGTCCAACAGCTGTGACGTTTGCTGTTCCAAATATTGGAAACTATTGATCATTGTGGGTGGTCGTGGGAATACTTGCGAGTATAAAGAATACACAAGATGGAAAGATCAGCAGACTTGGGCAAATTCATTACGCACGCAACTCACTTTCTCTATCAGTACTGAGGGCCTGGGAAAACTGCCTCACTTGGAGAGCACTGATGTCATCACTCTGGCAGTCAAGTAAAACATTCCAAGATAGGCGACACCTGCGCAAGAGCACCGTATTTTGCGTGGAGCATCAGTAACGAATGCGATTCTCCCAGCAGTCACGGCCGCCATGACAGCGTTCGTGCAGCAATCGTGAATCCCGCACAGCGGCACGGCGATGAGGGTGGGAAGGATAAGTGCGCACCACTCGGCGTGCAGCAATTGTCGGACATGCCATTTCTCAAAGTCGCTTTTGGCGTCCCCCTTGCCTTCCGCTCCTTGAAGCCGGAGATAGGACATTCGTGCGGCAAGTCCGACACCAACGAAGCTGAGAATGCCGACACAGCCCATTGGCATAGTGTAGGCAGATGCAAGACAACTTCCAGCCATTTGAGAATACAAATCGATCGCGAAAAGAAACGTATCATCAAGCTTTTCGACGGATTCGTCGGATTACCACCGAGAACCGTAAAGTTTGTATTACGAAACATTTCGAGAAATGCCTTGAGGGCTTTCAAGCAGAATCTCATAAGAAAAGAATGAATGCAAAATCAGGGTTGCATGGAGTATTCGATAGATCTAAATTGTCTAATCTAATGACCAGTGGAGTCTAGTATTTACAGTTGAGCACACCTGGCCGTTGCGGGAGTGGCGTTGACTTGATGGCTAAGCGGGACTTGCGCAAGACATGGATGAGCTCAAAAATCTGATTATTTTGCAGCGTTGTTTTTCGTATTGTATAGAATCTGCTGATGGGTTAATTTGCTTTTCATTTCTCATATTCGGAAAACATTTTTTTTCCTGCGACGCCTTACTGTCTCTTTGGAAAGTCTTCATTGTTTTCTCGCGAGTGCCACCGCTTCCAGAGAGAAGACGAGATCAGCTTACAAATTCGATTGTGCTCTCGGAACGTTTCCCGTGGAATAAGGCCACAGCGGTCACATCTGCGAACAAGGCATGATACCTTATGAGACTCATAGCTACCAATAACGGTTTGAAAACAGCGATTGCACTTCTTTCCTTTGCATATGATGTTATGCTCCCTGAAGTTACCATGGGGAATATTTTCCATGCATTTATCGCACCGCAGATCACTTACCTGGTAGAGATTCAAGTTGGGTGCAGATGTTTGGAAATGCGGAATGCCTATGAGAGAAGTATAGTCGTGAGGGACATTGGATGGCTTTCCACCAACTTGGTCACGAAATATCTCAGTGTAGCTGGGGGGTTCATCTCTTGCAGTCGAATCCGATGGATATTTTGGTATAGTTGGTGCGAGCATCGGTAAAAGTGCGACGTGACTTTGAGATGAGCCGCTGTGCTCTCTTCCTTCATCCCACATTGCATCACGTTTGAGGCCTAAAGTCTCGGACATTCGCCATGCAGTGAATTCATCAGTGGGCGCTTCATTCACATCTGATTTGACGTGTGAATCCTGGTGAATCACTTTCATTGTGCTTCTTGCAGTCGGTAGTTCACCTGAGTACGGCGACGTGTGCAGTGCTGGTAGCTTCAGCGACTGAAGACTTTGCGACAGCTCGAAGTAGACGTCTTTCTCCTTGGAAATGGGCGGTTGGGCTGTCAAGGATCCGATTCTATTGCATTCGGCAGCGTATGTATTCATTTTATCAGGCTCGAAATTCAGTTGGAAGGGACTCGCCTTTGAAATGTTTGTTGTGTCCCGGAGAGTCAACATACGAGTGGGTGTGCCACGCGCTGTTGGTATTGAATCTTCACTCGATGTCAATTGATGTAGAGCATCCTGGTGAAAGAGAAGTGCTGGGTCTTCGGCCATATGCCTTTTCCGGTTTATAGGGTCTGTGCCGTCCAGCATGGAAAAATTCCAAATCTCTGATAGTTAGGCAGAAATTAAGCAAATACACTATCCAAAAATTAAAGTTACAATCACTGTGACGACATTCCATTATAGAACGTATTCCTCATGCTCAGTAGGGTACTGACTTACAGAAGCTTCTAGGCAAAAGTGTCTAATCAAAAATAGTTGGCATGCCCACAGGTTCGATTCATAGTTTCGGTGAAGGGGACGTCAATTTATTCTCAACGGAAAAGTGGCTTGACGGTGGGACCCCCATGATGGTCTTTAACTTTTTTCCCGTCTTTGCCCAGCTTTATTGACTCGTGCTCGAACTTCGTGATTTTTTCAAGGCCGATTTCCTCGTTTCGATCAGCTTCCTCTACTACAGGAATGGCGTGTTTTTGTGGCTTTACTGAAGGCATTGCATTTTCTGTGCCTTGGGATACTGATTCTGTCCCGGGCGTTTCAACGTGTAGCCTGGTTGCATCAGTGGATATGTCATCTAGGAACTTA
Organism: Perkinsela sp. CCAP 1560/4; assembly: GCA_001235845.1. Lineage (NCBI taxonomy): Eukaryota > Euglenozoa > Kinetoplastea > Prokinetoplastida > Perkinselidae > Perkinsela > Perkinsela sp. CCAP 1560/4. The sequence goes on along the minus strand of LFNC01000229.1, from coordinate 27,711 downwards.
CTTTCACCAGGGTCATATACGTCTACCTTTTCGGCAAATTGCTTGTGAGACCTCTGGGCATCAGCCTTATCGGACCTTTTGGTATTCAAGTCATAATACTGTTTTGAATGGAGAGGCACACTTACTATGTTGCCGGTTTCATCTTCAAGCAAAGGCATTTGGCCTACAAAGTTTAGTGGGAATTTCTTTGACGAGCTGGTGTCATTGCGAACTCCCCTGTAGCCTACAGGGTCATTATTCTCTTTTTTGCTATCTATTGTGTACTTATCAAGTTCTCTTTCGATATGCTCGCTTAGATTATCCCGCGTAATCCACTTCATACGGTTCATCTGCTGAAGCCGTTCACTAGCTTTTTCATACCAGTAAAAAAACTTTTTCTCACTGTATTCTGACCAAATCTCGGCTTGCTTTTTAGAAAGCTGTTTTGAAGCTTCCATCCTCCACATTTTTTCTCTTCTCATTTTTTCCTCTTTAATAATTTCTTCTTGCCATGCTTGATACTGCGCAGCCTTGGTCTTACTATACACTGACAAGTATTCGTCGGCGTTAATTCGATAAGATTCAAACCATTGTCTTTTATAAACCTTTCGTAAGTGCTCCATTTGCTGCTCGTAAAGCTGACGAAAGAGCTCATTCTGTCTCCATCGCCATACGAAATAAGGCTGCATCCAATTGGTGTGTGTTTTGCCATATTTATTGTCTGGTGCCTTCAGACTGTGAATCAATGGCTTAACTCTAGTGTATCCTTGAGACATTTATAAACAAGTAGTAAATATTTTCCGGAAAGCAAACTTGTACAAATAACGAGATACTTGGGCAAGAATATCGCCATTTAGTGTGCCTTGCTAATATCCAAGCTTATCAATGGCACAATCGGATAACCCCATAAGAAAAGCACTCTCATAATTGATTTTTCGAAGGACAAAATTCTACTGGTCTTTTTATTGAAAAAAGATCCGTTGTTTGATTGGATACTTTTATTCGCTTTCTATTTTGCAATCAATTTTTAAAACAGTCGATGGATTTACGTAGATGCCAGGACGACCTCCGAAAACTATTTAGTATTCAAATAGAAGAATCCTGGTGGGAAACTATGCGCCAGCAAACTGATGATAAAATAAGTTTATCTTCGGCCCTGTACACACTGATTAGACAAAATTTTAACGCAATTCCTTTCTTGCCCCTGGAAGCTTATCTACACGAAGAATTTTCCAACGAAGGTAAAAATTTTCCCAAGCACAAAATTTATCAGATTGAAGAAACTAGAGATGTTTCAAAAAGTATCCACAGTCATCCCGTAGAGATTTCTGCAGAAGGGCAAACTGTAGAGTCTCACAGAGCTTCGCGAAAAGGTGTACTTAAACTTGCGATTACGGATGGAATGGAAATGACTGTTGCCATTGATGCTTTCGGTTCGAAGCAGATAGGTATTCCGTCAGTAGGGTCAAAAATTGCTGTTCAACTACCCATCAAACGTGCACTTGGGATAATTTTGCTTTCGGACACCAACTATATTTATCTTGGGGGATCCGCTTCCTGTTCTACGCAAGCAAGTCACCAGACAGATGAAGAACCATTTCTGAGACCTGTTGGAGAAGTGGAAGAAGGAGGAAAACTCCTTCCTTCGAATGGTGGATTGCAGTTCGAAAGAAATACCGAAAAATTTGGTACCATGCAAAATTCTACTTCCACTGTAAGCAAACGTTCCATCACAAAGTTGCCCATACCTATTGACCCTCAGGAGCGACGTGATCAGCAAGATTTTTCCTTGGACACATCACCACAATGGAAGACCCTTTTAGAAGTACTGCAAACACATGTAGTTGGCAAGATGCTTGTACGTGCTAGAATCTCATCTCTCATCCCTCCTTTCAAGATGACCAGGTCCGAGATTGTGTTGCGTTGTGAGTTGAGAGAAGGGAATCTTTCTACCCTATGCTATTTCGCCTCTGGTTATATTGAGCAAATGATCGGAATGAGTGTTTCGCAATTAGTTGACAAACCCCAAGATGAAATAGAAAAAGCGAAAAGTCGGATATCCAATTACGCATTTTCACTAAGCAAACAAGATACGGTATTTAATGTTGAGTACCATGAAAAGAGGGGATTGATCATCAATTCCTGTGTAAATAAACCCATGTAGATTAAAACATCATCTCGACTCACGTGTAAATTGGTTTCGAATAGGGGTCTCGTAATTTGCTAATCAATTCTTGTAATATTCAAGAAAATGCTGGCAAAATCATTTTGGAACCATCCTGTGGAACCAAAATCTCTTCATGAAGTTATATCATCACACCAAAAAGACCGGTCTCTAGATAGTAAGCTCAAATGGCTGGGATACAAAAACATTCCCTCTGCCGGTGTAGTATCAAACGTTTTTCGAATTCTTCTGAACCCGAAACAAACGCTTTTGCGATATGACGTAAAGGTCATCTATCATTCGCCGCTGAACAAGGCCTTGAGAAAAAGTTCAACGAGACTAGATATGCCTGCCAAAAAGTCTACGCCAGTGTTAGCAGGGAAAAGGAATAACCAAATGCTATCTCTGCAGTGCGTTATAGGGCGCTTTTTGCGCCAAGAAAACTTCTCGTTACCTTACATGTTTGTCTACGATAGACTATACTCGATGGGAGAGCTCCCCGAGAGTCTCTTAACTCTTCCAAGTGGTATGCTGGACCTAAAAATGAAAAAGTGTTCGCTTAACTTGGTTCAAAAGAATGTTCCATTGCTTGATTTCCCGTTACCGGAATTGCAGCGGTTTTCCAACCAAATGATTAAATGGTGTGTTCGGCTTCATGAAGAACGAAATGGCAATTATTATCTTGCGAGGGAATCGAATGGTAAAGTTGTACAATCTGGAACAGGCATATCAGTCAATGGCATTCGAATCTTCCGCGGGATACAATCACAGATGGTTTTTGTGAGCAACAGTCGGCAAGGGGATATTGAGCTATTGACTGTCCTTCCGTCTGCCCCTTCTTCCAAGTTGCTTGAAACCCTAAGTGTTACTGACACAATAGAAACTTTACGATTTGATCTTCAAATCACACAGAAACTCACTTCCTCAAAGCTGAGCATAAGTACCAACTACCTAGCAAGAGATGGCTCGGGCACAGTACAGCTCACAGTATTTAACCGTGACTTAAGCACCGCACCACAATTTATGATTGGAGAGGTATATGTCTTAACTGGGCTTCGAATCAAAGCTGAGAATCCCAAATATAAAAAAGGGGACTTTGACTTTTATCTGGTATGGGGATCTCGCTCTCGGTTGATCGAGGTGACGAGTCAGACTGCTGCCGAAGGGAAAAGAGAGCTTTCCGGGGAGTTTTTACAGCCACTCATCCCAGTCTTCCCAACCCCATCAAGTGAAACTGAAAATCAACCGGAAAGAAAAAAGTTCGAGCTCGGTCTCCGCCTCGATTCCTTATGTACTGTCGCAGGTGAAGACAATCTATTTCAGGAAGTCTTGCGAGAATTCGGTGAGCCCCCGTACCCCAAAGAGCTCTCAGCCAAAATTTTGAGCCTTTTCTACCACCTCCCAGTGGTAGACTCATTGACCCTGAAACAAAACCACATTCTCGATGTTATGTTTCCAGTGCCAACGAACAAAACTGACCTTTTCGAGCACTTGAAGGTTTCCAATGAATACAAAGCACAGTTGCCACAACGATATGTGAAACATTTAGCTGACTTGCACCACGTTGCGCAGCCTGTGGCGATTTTGACCGATGAGACAATCGTCCCCATTCAGTTCCTCCATCGTGGGTTCGATATGCATAACAACTGGCAGAACACGACTGTACCAGCGTGCTCGATACTCCCTGCACGTCGTCTCTCGATTCTCCGACAATTTGTTCGGGCGCTTGCGGAAGGGCTTGCCTTGTGGGGTATGGAAATTCTCAGCAATCCAATGATTACTCGAAATGCAGAAGTAATGCATCCACCCACGAAGAAAAAGCTTCCATCGCCCGTCGAAGAGCCGAGATTGAGCCCACCTCGTGAGATCATTGTTGTATCCATTCTCGCCAGTGGAAAAAAGAAGGCCCATCTGGATAAAAAGGAAAGCAAATCTGAAAAGTACTCAACGAACTTTGCAAAAGACGTTCGGGCAACGAAATCAGCAGTGGTCGACACCATAGACGAAGCGATTTCTCTGGTGAAATCTATAGAAGTCAAGAAAGTCTGTGCAGCCATTGTATTCATCCTGGAAGACTGGAAGAACCAGGCTATCACCGACCAGCTCTTTTGTCATACGACGCAGAAAGGACTTATACCGATATGCTGTCGTCCTTGCAAGTTTAAAACGGGATACGGCGTGTGGCAAACGCAGGCAAAACGATATCTGTACTTCAAAACCAACGGGAATCCGTTATGCAACGTCAACTTGCGGGGCGAAGTTCCCTCCATAGGCAATCGAATGATCCTCATGATTGGTATAGACGTCTGTCACACATACGAAGGAAGCACTGGTGCCCTCGTTGGCGTTCTGTATCAAGGCCCACTCAAGCTCCCCGTCATGTACCCATTCTTTTGGACAACGAGTGCACAGCGATCACCCGCGAGCGAAACTGAAGGGGTGATCTCTGCCTTTTCGACTGTGCTCCAGGAGATTCTCAATCTATTGACCAGATTCCAGGCCCATCTCGATGAAATCATCGTCATGCAGGATGGCTCAGTCTTCTCGGAATTGACGCATTTGAAGGCAAAGGTTCCCAAGGGCGTGCACTTCACCTATATGAACTTGCATAAGCGCACAAATATGCGATTTATCAACTCGAAAGACGGCTTGGATGTGAACTGTCCAAAGGGGAGCTTGGTAAATGACCTGACCCCACTGGCACCCACTGAGTTCACGGCGACCCCTGGTGTCAGTCGACCCATAAGTTTTTTCTTGCAATCACATGACTGCCTGATGAGTACAGCCCGAACCCTACAGATCGTGTGCAGAAAACTCGCCCCGCATTGGACGATTGGCGACCTGCAAAAACTCTGCTATACGCTTTCACATGTGCATACTTTGCTTCCCTCGAAGCTTCCTTTCCCGGCGAAGTGCGCCCATATACTTGCAGAGAAGGCGCATGGGGCCTGGATGAGTGACCCAAGCTTTGCGTATTCCAACATCCCAGTGAGTATCCGCCACAGGATGTGGTTTTTGTAAAATAAGAGAAGCTTGCTTTAAATAAAAATACGAATTTATTGAGACCATCGATTACTTTCTCCCGCTTGCATTTCAGGAAAACAATTCAATTGTCTGTAGACTTTCGAGTCAATTTCCAAGCTCCTTTTCCAGCCCTCTACGTCAGTTTTTCTTATTCTGAAGATTTCACTTGCTGAAAATGACACTTGAACTGCAAAGTCAAGATGTGCAGCGCATGCTTGCTGCCAAGGTACACATCGGGAGTAAGAATCTCGTCAGCGGCATGGAGCGATACATCTCCGGGACAAAGAAAGACGACGGCGTCAACATTATCAACCTCTTTGGCACCTGGCAGAAGATCATGCTTGCTGCCCGAATCATCGTCGCCATCGAGAATCCCAAGGACGTCATGGTGGTCTCTTCCCGTCTCCTCGGACAGCGGGCCGTGCTGAAGTTTGCGCACTACACCGGATGCAACTACGTCGCGAGCAGGTTCACCCCCGGGATGCTCACCAATCACGCGCAGAAAAGATTTCAACAGCCAAGACTTCTCATCGTGACAGATCCTCGCACTGACCACCAGGCCATCACCGAAGCCGCGTACTGCAATATTCCCGTCATGGCACTCTGTGACACCGACTCCCCGATGGGCAAAATCGACGTCGCCATTCCGTGCAATAACAAAGGAACGCAGAGCATCGGTCTCCTCTGGTGGCTTCTGGCCCGCGAGGTCAACCGCATGCGCGGCCACGTGTCACGAGAGTCAGCCTGGGACGTCGTTCCAGACCTCTTCTTCTATCGCGATCCCGATGAGATTATGAAGAAGAAGGACGAGCCAACGGCTCCCACCGCCCGCGAAGACACAGCGACGGCAGGTGCAGGCATGGACTGGGCTGCGGACGAAGACCAGAATCAGTATAACTGGAGCTCGGAAATGTAAGGCGGGGAATAGAAACATACAGCCGAACACACGAGAATACGCTATAGAATAGGATTATATTCATCAATATTTCAGATTTTCTCTATCGGTTCCGTGCTTGAGAGGCGCAGTTATCACGGCAATTTCACCCTTCTTTTACCCCACAACTCCAATGTTTCTCCGCACACGAGCGCGGCACTTTACGATAAACAAAGGCCCGCAGACTCCTGGCCCCACACTCGCCGGATGGGGGCGAACGGCACAAAAAAGGCGACTCGAATACGAAACCGTCGAGAGCAAATATGGCAAGCGTGAGTTCAATAAAAACTGGGATCTCGCTGGAACTGAGATTCGCACCACTGACTATATGCAGATGCGCGTATGGGCTGGGTATTCGGGGCGGATCGGGACGTGGTTCTACAATATGGCAGAGTGGTATTTTCTCTGTGTCGTACCCGGAATGTGTCTTTTAGTTCTCTTTTACCAGCAACTCATATCGTACGGCGAACGAGTGAAGCGCCAGGCATGGTGGTAAGCCTGAATAATTATGATGGGAATTGTTTCTCTGTGGAATTATTTTCATACCTTTCGTTGACCCAAACGAAGCCAATCGATTGATTTTTTTCATTCTGTCGTATTCACAAACTATCGTCATGCCACGAGAAATCCGAGACCTCAAACAGTTCCTTGATATCTGCAGTCGCTCTGATGCCAGAGGCGTCAAGATAAAGAAGAACCGAACAAACACCAAGTTCAAGGTTCGATGCAGCTCATATCTCTACACGCTCGTTGTGAAGGACAGCAAAAAGGCTGACAAGATTGAGAAGAGCATTCACCCGACTGTGACGAAGATGGTTATTGGCCAAGGCAAAGGTGCCGGGAAAACGCAGAAGAAATAAGGAGACAAATTACGAGTAAGTTCATATCTGACGAAGGCGCTTTTTCTTTCTGGCCAGCTGTGGCAAGCATATTCTTTTGCAATTTGCTGATTTTTATCTTACAATAGTTGAAAATGACTCATTCATGAAGGTCATTGTAGGCGATTGACCTCGAGTAGAATACGATAGGTAGAGGTCATTCCGCTGACAAGATGGTGGCAGGAAGCCAAATATGCGGCGATCATTTCGTCGCTGAGAAAATGATCTTCGAGCTTGCAGGTTTTTTGTTTGTCTGTCAAAAAAACCCAGATTATCTCTTCCCATTTTGTATTTCCAGTGACTGTATTAATCAAATTAAAGTATACATACCCAAATGCACTCTCTCTATAAATCGACTCGACACATTCAGCAATTGGCGTTGCCCAGACAGATCCTTGTCAAATCATCTGTACCCCTCATGCTCTCCGCTATGCGCACCAAGTACAGCGAGAGCGTCATCGAGCACTACAACAATCCTCGAAACGTTGGATCGCTGGATAAAAACGACCCCGACGTTGGCTCTGGACTCTGCGGTGCTCCAGAGTGCGGTGATCTCATGAAAATGGACGTCAAGGTGAACGACGAGGGGGTTATTACCCACGCAAAGTTCAAGACCTTCGGATGTGGATCGGCGCTTGCATCGAGCTCTGTGGCGACGGAAAAGATAATTGGCATGCGAATCGACGAGGCGCTCAAGATCTCCAACAAGGAAATCGCCAGTGAGCTCTCGCTTCCTCCCGTGAAATTGCACTGTTCAATGCTGGCTGAGGAAACCATCCAGGCTGCCATAAATGACGTCGTCCGGAAGAAGCCGATCCTCAAGACATACGTTAAGAAGACAGCGTAAGGAAGTAAATACATCTATGCACGTTCTGGCATGCCCCTTTGTAGTAGCTGTAGTTGTTGTTGGAGACGGTTTATCCCCTTCATCTGCTCAACAGAGCCGATCGCGGAAGCTGAAAGTTCCTTTTATCACTTTTTGAATGAGACTATCCATGAATCGGAGCGGGACAAACGCACACTGACAGAGATCAGCGCTGTATCATATCCACTAGGGCTGTAGTATTCTGCATGACGACTCGGAATGTTTTCGATCGAGGACTTTTCCAATACGAGATGTGTTGGCAATGCAGACTATGGAATGGGCTGTATGATAAAAGACGTGAAGGCGATTTGTCTTCGTATGCGTTTCGTAAGGGTGTTCGATGACCCCCCCCCCCCCCNTTCGATGCCCCCCCCCCCCCCCTTGAAGCAAGGGTCTCCACTTCCGAGGAAAACCGACGCTTCGATGCGAACAGTCTCCATCATCTTAAAAGATTGACCCATCCAAGGTGGCTCGCGGTTTTTCGAACAGCGAACAAAAGGTCGCTAGACTTGACGAGACTTCCGAAATCCACCGAGCGTATTGTCCTTTGGGTATATGACTGCCAACATTGATGCTTCCGGTGGCCAATGACGCAGGGCTCTGTAGGAACTTAATCTCTAGGCAAAAGCCACATATTCGCCCTTCAATGATATCCGTTTTTCCTCGTTCAAACTTTCAGCTATTCAGTTTGCATGTTCGCCCTTCCTGTCATATTTGGGATCGACCCTTCACTTGGGCGCTTGGATTACAATTACCTCTCCCAGCAGGCCTTAATGGAGTTGCTGATTGGTGGGTTCCAAGAGGTCGGCCAAATTTGCGGCAGTCGTGAAGAGCCAAAGGACTTGACTGACTGGTATGGCGTCACACTTGACACGTCAGGAGAGATGGTGGAGGAAGTCTACTGGACTCTCCTGGAACTCAAGGGGTCTCTTCACGTGCAGTGGGCCCCACCGTCCATCGAGAATATGACAATTCGATACAACTCGCTTGTCGGATCGCTGGAGATGGAAAATCTTCCAGCAAAGCTCAAATTTCTCTACCTCAGCGGGAACTCGTTTACAGGGACAATCAATCTCACGCACTTGCCAGCTTGTGCAAGGGAGCTAAATCTCACGGAAAATAAGCTGAGTGGTTCTATCAACCTTGAAGAGTTACCTACAGAGATTAGAATATTGGATCTGAGCGATAATGCCTTTACAGGGTCCATCAACTTGACGATGTTGCCAGCCTGTCTGAAGAAGCTATCTCTCCGCCGGAACCAGCTGAGCGGACACGTCAACCTCAGCAAGCTGCCTGTGGCGTTCGAAACATTGTATTTGAGCCGTAATGCGTTTACGGGATCCGTCGACTTGACGAATTTGGGGGAGGGTATGCAAGGATTGCATCTTGGCTGGAACAATTTTTCGGGTGAGGTTTCGTTCGACAGACTGCCTGCGTCCATGTCATTTCTCAACCTGTCGGACACGAATCTCTATGGTGAGATCACTGGCATGATATTAGATTCCACCCACTTTGACGTGTCCAACACTCGAATCATAAAACTTATTCAGCCAGAGAGCAATAAGGAAGAGGATAATAACAGTGAATAGTACTACACGCCTGGAGTGAAGACTCAAACAAGCTGTGATGTGCTGGGGGTCCGTGAATTTCCGTGAACTGCGGCATCCAGCTGGAGGTAGACAACACACTGCCGCATGGGGAGATTCAAGTTGGAACAATCAATGTGTTGTTGTTGTTGTTGTTGTTCAAAACTGTGACTACCTCAGATTACATCGCATTACATAAATATGTAATATAATTTATAGCGCATACTGGGATAGACGATAGAGAAACACATTCTCTCATTGGTGTTGTGTTTCGTCGTATAGAGAATTTTGGGATGACACGGCGACTTTCCCGTGTCAAATCGGTCGACTTGGACAAAGCATTTTACGAAAAATATTCGTTCTTGACAAATTATACCTGATAGCTGTTGTGTTGCCTCCCTTGTGAAAACTTTGAAATATTCAGATTTCATGTTCGCCGAGCGTCAGATATATCCGAGCTGACGGGAATTATCTCACTGGAAGCATCGACTTGATTGCCCTTTCCACGAAGATACGATGTTTGTCTCTAACATTCAACGACATTACCCTGAACCGATGGAAGGTCATTCCCTCATGATAGTTTGCATTCGTAACCCGTTCTGGGGGAAGTTCAGGGGACGCAAAATACTGCCATGGAGGATCCCGGATCCCCCTGGTGGCGGGACGAGAGCAACGTCAACCAATGCAGTCGAGGATAAAACGTGGGATGCAATTGGCCCACAAGAATTGCGCTAAAAAACACGGAGCATGTGCCTCTTATATTCGTGAATCATAACATTGCGAACGCCGCTCGGAAGGTTGGCAGGATCATGTTCCTGCTTTCAAAGAGGTTGAGCGATTTTCCGCCACTATCGACTTGCGCTGTCTCCCAATCTTGCCGTCATGATCGGCCAAACACCTTGGTTGGCTGGAATAGTGTCACAAGGGGTTCCGGGGCTTTATAATATAGAATAGCTAACAGAAATACTTCGTCCATAAGCACTATCTGAATGTTTTAGGGGATGCCACGCAAAATACTCAACAAAGAGAGAAGCAATTCTCAGCCAAAACTTCGCTGATCTTTACGGGAAGTAATGAACAGGTAGCTATTAGGTGCGTCCAATAGGAAACCCTTGGTCCGAATAGTTCGATAGAGTACTCAGACAAGCGTAGATTTTTAACTCATCTGAATAGATATCCACGCCGTTGCATTTTGATTAATGCTGCAGAAGACCAGCCATGTCGAAAGACTCTACTGAAACTCCGTCACCTCACAATCTGGCTGATTCCATCGGAATCCTTACTTTACCCTGATAGAGTAAAGTTATGATTCTCGTTCCCACAGACTGCTTGACGCAGGATAATGCGATTAAAACTACCAGTGCAGATAGACACGTGCTATCTGCAGAGAATTCCTGGACAGGTGGGGTTGCTTCTACTTGTAACTTTGATAGGCTATGCGCGATGGGAGCAGTTTGTTTGTTGCACACGTGTCCGTTCAGGCGGGGTGGGGGTATCTAGATGGGTAGATTACAGACATCATATAATGTCGATTTAGTCATTTCACGTTGCAGCACAAAAGCCTAGTTTCAATATCTGCGCTGAGAGGTCAGACAGAAGGATTCTAATCTGTTTAACTAAGCATCCGCTTTTCTATATTGATTTCAGTTAGCTCGGTAGGTACATCACCTTTTTCAGACATACATTCTGATACATTCGTCATATTCAAGTGACGTTGAAACGCGAAAGCCCACTCATACTTCCATGATGTCTTGTGTATTGTAAGGAATAACCTTATACAGGTAGATGTGAGCAGATTTCCCGTCTGTAAATAAAACCTAAGCTGAGAAAAACATCAAGTACTGGCATTGATCTATTATCCAGCGTAACATAGGAAACCGTGACGAAGAGTAAGTTTTCTAGCGCACCATCACGTACCTCAAAACGTTCAGAAGGGCACGAAGTAAGATCCCTGATTTCTTCTGACCGCAAGAGCTATATCAAGAAGAATCTGGTTTTACCAATCATTGGATTTTTAGCTAGATCGTCGGGGTTAGTCTAATAACCTAAAAGCATCAGACTAAAACCTATTGATATTATGGTGAGCTGTTCTCTCCGTTTTCCAATACAATAACTAGCTTCGTTGTCGCATATTTGCAAATTCATTATAGATTACACGATTGAAATACGTGACATTCATCCACGCGGATGGTTTCTTATTTATACAGAAGATGAATTGCGCACGATGATAAATAGAAGCTACTGATTTGCATCTTTGCTATCTAGCCGCAGTTCTCAGTCATTCTGAAGAAAGCCCTTTTTAATCAATAGTACTATAAAGGTTGTCGATACGTTACTTTTTAATGAAAAGATTTTGTGAAACCGTGCACTCATGTGTGTGCTAAGGTGATATTCGTACACTGTAAGTTAAGAAATTCCCCTCGATTGCTGAGTTCTGAATAAATCCGATTATACATCATTCTCTTGCTTAAGTTACTATCATGGAGACCGACGTCGCCTGTTTTGATCCCGCAGTGGACGGACGCGTGAACAAGGGTCTCAAAGTACAAGATCTTAAGAATTGTGATCCATCAAAACTTCATCCTTTATCAGAAGAGATCATATCACGGCAAGCAACAATAAACATCGGAACAATAGGTCACGTTGCCCATGGTAAATCAACCGTGGTGAAGTCCATCAGTGGTGTCAAGACAGTGCGGTTTAAGTCAGAGCTAGTGCAGAACATCACAATCAAGCTGGGCTACGCGAACGCCAAAATTTTCAAGTGTACAAATCCGGAATGTCCACGCCCTGGATGCTATCAGGCTTACGGGAGCTCCAAAGAAGATGACCCACCATGTAACAAATGTGGCTGGAAGTTGTCCCTTAAGCGTCATGTAAGCTTTGTTGATTGTCCTGGGCATGATATTTTAATGGCAACCATGCTTAACGGAGTTTCCATTATGGATGCTGCATTGCTGTTGATTGCTGCAAATGAAGAATGTCCACAAGCGCAAACTCGTGAACACTTATGTGCCATTGAAATTACCCGACTCAGGAACATCTTAATATTACAAAACAAGGTTGATCTAGTAACAGAAAACGAAGCAGAGGCCAATCGTGATGCTATCTCGAAATTTGTACAGAGCACTCCCGCCGACAGCGCTCCGGTAATACCCATTAGCGCGCAATTAGGCTACAACATCGATATACTATGTGAGTATCTGTGCAATGAAACTTTTATCCCGATTCCGAGGCACCAGTTTACTCTGCCGGCCAAAATGGTCATTGTGAGGTCTTTCGATGTCAACAAGCCAGGAGAAGAAAGCTCCCAGCTGAAGGGTGGAGTGGCAGGTGGGTCAATCACTCAAGGAGTTCTGCGAGTCGGACAAGAAATCGAAATCCGCCCTGGATTGATGATCAAGCCCCAGAACGGAAGTGGTCGAATGCACTGTCAGCCGATTCACACTCGTGTCGTCTCACTGTGCGCAGAAGATAACCAACTCCAGTTTGCCGTTCCAGGTGGCCTTATCGGTGTTGGCACTCGCATGGACCCCTCACTTACCAGGGGTGATAGGCTTGTTGGACAAGTGCTGGGGGACGTTGGCACATTACCGGATATTTTCGACGAAATCGATGTTTCGTTTTTCCTAATGAGACAATACGTTGGGGTAAAAACCGATGCATCCGAACATGTTCGTAAAGTTCAAGGATTACAAGAGGGGGAAATATTACAGGTAAACATTGGCGCATTGTCCACCGGCGGCCGAGTAGTTAAAACGAAAGCGAATGTCGCAAGACTCCTATTGACACAGCCAGTTTGCACATCAGTTGGCGAGAAGCTTGCTCTCAGCCGTCGGGTTGATAAGCACTTCAGGCTTATTGGTTGGGGTGAAGTTAAAAAGGGAATGGCTTTAAGCACGTGATAATTCTTATTTCTCCAATGCGGAAGATATTTTAGTGAACTTACTCACGCATGTTTGAAAATGCTTTCCATCCTGTAATGTTATTTCTTTGGTTTCATATTCTTCCAAGGTAGCCATGCTGAAAGTAAATCTCATCAGCTTTTTCTTCCTCTCTGCAGCGGCTGTAGACAGCTACAGTGCGAAAAAAATTCACCTCGACTCGGGCGATGAAGATATACTGCAAATCGAATCTTTCCCAACAGATGTACGAAAGTGGGAAGTGAGAGATGTTTCCAGATGGGCACAAAGCATTCTTGAGTACCCTTTCCTCATTCCGGTTATCGAAAAGAATCGCGTTGATGGTCTCACCTTGCTCTCCTTGGCGGAAGCTGATGTCGGCGCTGCGTTCCGACCAGACAACCTTCTCGTTGAGCGGAAAATCAGTGCCCATATTCGAGCCATCAAAGGCTGCTGCGTGTGTGAACAATCCAGCCTTCCACTGAGCGATTTCTTCCAGTACTATCAACGAACGAAGGACACAACATGGATCAATTACATAGCAAGTTTGTTGACGCCACGCATCGCCCTGCTCAAAATGGGACGAGACGCGTTGGAAAGATTTATGACACGGCAGAGTCTTGATTCTGTCGTGACATATGGACACGAGACGTACGCACAAGGTACTGATCATATACAGAGTACATGGATGACAACTATTCTTTTCTACATCGCTCTTGTCGGTTTTCCACAGCTCTACTTTGTGTACGTCGCAATGGCATGGGCAAAAACCAATTATGTCATTTTCAGTGTATATGCCATCTCCCAGGTGATGATACAGTTTCTGGAGTACAAGCTCATCCTTGATGTACAAAAGAAAGTTGGCCGTGAGCGAATGTATACCTTGGCGACCTGGATTTTTCCTACTGTCATCGTCGCGATATCGTACGTATTCAACTACATTCTTCCGTCGGTGACGAAGGACTTTGCCCTCTACCTGATAATGCTTCTGCAATCGGTACATATCTTAACGGCTGCGATGAGTGGACTTGGTTACAATATGCCAAAGCACTCCGCATAGGGATGGGGCGCTCTCATGTCAATGTTGATAATTGCATATCTTTCTCTGAATCATAGCTCATTCATTGTGCACTTTACAGCATTTTACCCCTTGTCGGCGATTGATACCGTTATCTTCACATATATTGTTATTGTAGTTTCTTATGAGAATGCTGGTTCTTCGAGCATCACTCGTGTTCCTGTTGGTGGCACTTGTCTCATGCAAGACGGAATCAAAGATTGAACATCCGGAAGAGTTCGATGAAGATGTCACAGAGTCCGCAGGCTTCGTTCGCAATAGTGGAAAGAAAACGTCGCCCAAAACCCCCTTCACAGCAAGACTGGTCAAGTCAGTCGATAAAGCCATCGCTGAAAACTTTGAAGAAAACGTCCTCACGTCATGGCTGAGCTCAGACGATGGTCAAAAGACTGTTGTGAACGCCGCCGATATGCTGACTTCATATGTCAATCGAAATTTTGGCCTGGCTGATGAGGATGAGGCAGAGGATGAGTTTAGCATGAAAGATCTCATCGGTGAGTTTTTTAAAAGTCAGCAAAAGAAGAAAGTGAAGAAGCCTTCCCGTCGTGTGAATCGCAGGGCTCGAAAAGCAAGCAATCAGGCGAATGTTGACGCGATGTAATGAAATCTCAACGAAAGTTCCGCTTATACTGCTAATAGTACTTATAATACGTGCATGATATAAAACATGGTGATACTATGCCTTAATAGCTTTGCGTCGTTGCATGTATTGTGCTTATGTGTTTACTCTTTTTGAATACTCTCTGCGAATATGACTGAGGATACTTACGACGTTATTCTCCTCGGCACAGGTCTCACTGAGTGCATAATCGGTGGAGTGCTTGCGACGCATGGGTATCGTATTCTCCACCTCGACAGAAACCCCTTTTACGGCGGAGAAGGTGCCTCGCTGAATCTCAGTCAAGTATTCGAAAGATTCGGAAGGACTCGAAGTAGTCTCTTCAACACGAATGAGTCATACGAGTACAACATTGACCTTATTCCAAAAGTGCTTCTCGCCGCAGGCGACATTGTGAAGCTGATGGAGAAAACCATAATTGACAGATATAACATGGACCTCCATACACTCGATGGGAGCTTCATGATGCGTGATGGGAAGTATCACGAAGTTCCTTCAAGTGAGCAGAAAGCCTTCTTGTCTGGGCTCATGGGCCTATGGGAGAAGTGGCGGGTCGCAAAGTTTTTCAGATTTTGTAAGAATTACGACCCAAAAAAAGAAAAGATGCATAGCCAAACCATGGCAAAAGTTTTCGAGGACTATGGACTCAGTGGACAGTCAATCAATTTCATCGGCCATGCGGTTGCACTCCACGATAATGATGATTATTTGCAACGTCCGGCAGAAGAAACTATACTCAAGTGCCAGTTGTACAATCTCTCGTTACAAGCGTATGGAAATAGCCCCTACATGTACCCCAATCACGGCATGGGAGAAGTTCCATCTTATTTCGCTCGGCTCGGTGCTGTGCACGGTGGTGTTTACTGTCTGGGCACCCAAATTGAGCAGATGAGCATCGAAAGCAACATGTCTCACTCGGTCGATTTCACTGGCCAGGATTATAGTGGCAAAGAAACGAAACATCGTGCACGTGCGAAATGGCTCATTGGGGACCCTTCCTACTTCCCGGACGTGGCTCCAGTGAAGCATGAAATTCTTCGGTGCATTTGTATTACTTCTGTCAAGCTGGAGCAGCTTACATTGGACTACCACTCGATGCAACTTATTATTCCAGGTTCCGAGTTGAAGCGAAAGAACGATATCTTTGTCTTACAACTCGACCGAGAGAGCTATGTCGTTCCTCGTGGGAAGTTTTTAGTTTTTATTTCGACTGTTCTTGAAGCACATGAGAACCCAACGTCAATTGCGAATCTTGTGCTTTCCTTACTATGCTGTCATCCGATCGAAATTTTTGTTCGAACGCAGGAGTACCGTGAGCCTTCCGCGCATGAGATGCAGAATGTGGCTATCACCAAATCGCCCGACTCAGCTTCACATTTTGAGAATTCTGCAAAAGATATTGACTCGATCTTGATGCGAATTCATGGGAAAGGCCTCAGTGAACTCTACAATGAGTAAAAAAGGTGAACCCAAAAATGAAGCAATACGTACAAAGATGAACCTTCCGAAAACAGCGTATGATATCCTCGCAGGTGTTTTCTCTGTTTTCATAACTTTCATTTCGGCCAGAAAGGATTGTACGTGATTTGACAAACCGTTGTGCAGACGTCTCCCAGGAGCTCATTGTTATGGCACAAGAAAAGTTCACCAAAGACTACTTAATAATGAAAGCAGATCTTCCGTGTGCATCTGCCATTCGCATATTGCACACAAAATTCTACCTGAACACTTCGAGAAACTCCGTCTATTCTGCGAGAAGACACACCCAGGTGAAATCGCTGGGGAAGGCAATGTCCGAAAAAGGCTCTTCACAATGTTTACTCACTACCGCAACTCGACCGAATTTCGGCCAGGGGCTGGATGTGGACACCACTGCGCCAGTCCACCATCTGTTATGCAATGATTTTCGCCTCCGAAGAATGGTCGTTGGCGTCGATGCACTTTCGGATGGAAAGCTCCAAGACGGAAAGAGTAGTAGATGTGGGTGGACATCGCAGTTATTCATTATGCCGCAAGCATAACACATTCCATTCAATTTTCAACTTTCTCTTTCTGATAGATCTGCTATGAACGAAATTGATCTACTCAGGCATGTTCCCATCAGGCTCACAAAAGAGGAGCGAATCATTCATCGGAGTGTGGTAAACGCCTTGGAAATCAGCGAATATGTCGATAACGTAGATATCCAATGTAGAAACAAGCAGGCGACGATCGAGCGTGAAGTTGCAGAATTCCTAGATTCAACACTCTCCATGCTCCTCGCGACCCCCTTTTTTCGTCAGCGAGTACGGAAACTTCTGAAGCGAACTGGAGATGACGGCAAGGATACCGCATACACCGGAGCTATCCGTGAATACGCCACACAAGGGTTTGAGATTTGTCGCAGATACAAAAGGCTCAACAGCACGTTCATGAGATCAAGCTATGGAAAACTCATGTGGATTTTGATGGATATGAAAATCATGAGCGATAATTATTTAACGCCCATCTGGACAATTGACGATGCGTTGGCGGAAGCCGGTACGAAAGAACTCTTGCATGACACTTTATTTCGACGTGCCACCGACCCATCGATACCAGCTGTCGAACGGAGTCAGCTGGTGGCTGAGCTTCAACAAACCTACGGGAATACCGTGGGTGGCAAGCTTGATTTGATACTCAGCTCTGTGATTGACAGCCGGGAAGCAATCCACGCAAAGTGCCGACCAATCGAGAGAGTCCTTCTCTGGCTGGAAGAATTTCGACATCATCACAGTGGACGGGACCTCTCTATCAGTCGTGGGCATGGCGGGTGCTGCTTTAGCCACTCGCACGAACAGCAATACACTTTCGTGCGAAACTCTCTCATCTTGTGGATTACAATACAAAAACACATGAATGTTTTCTGGGCATCGATCGAGGATGACTTGCTCAATCCAGCATTAACATACCAATTTGTCAACACCGGCCAGGGGTACCAACGACTCCAACCATGTCCAAGCACCATGCGAGTCGCCCAAATGTGCCTTGCCGAGACGAAGAAAAGTGTCAATGGCTGGATCGGCTCTGATGTCATTCATCTCGGGGACCGTGACGTTCCCAATCCCTTGGTGTTCATTGACAAATACACGCAGGTGCCACTCATCCTGGGGGAGCTCGTGTCGATCGTTGACGATATGGAGCGGCAGTGTGCCTTGTATGAATCAGTCGCACGGATCATTGAGCAAAAGCATGGATCTGTCCAAGACGCCCGCCGAGAGATATTGCGGGACTTTTTCCGATTTGGCTTCAATGGTTCTGGTGATGATGGTGGATCATGCATCGACGGACGTCTCACTTCGGTATGGAATTGGTGTAGTCGAATTCAGAAGAAGAGTTTTTATCCCATCTTCTTGCTGTGTGGTTTTACGGGGTTTGATGGCCATTGCTGACCTTTCAACTTCGACCGACCAAATGTGCGCTCCACCGAGAGAACTTTTAAAAAAAACTCTGTGAAAAACTCTCTCTATCTGTTTTCAATGTTTACTGGGGATCATTCGCCGGTACCATGAACGTGCAAGACGAAATCAACCAAATAGCCTTTCTGCATGAGAGTGCAGTGGAAGAAATTATTGAGCGATGTACAGTTGCCCTTGAAGGAAGTGGGGAAGCCATAGGAGTGAAGTCGGATGATAATGTCGCTGACAGTCCTTCCATGTCACCATCGGTCGATCCGGAACTCATCGAAGGGAAACATCGCCGCTCCACGCTCTATCACTTGCGTGCGGAGGCCTACTTGAATGCCCAGAAGGATACAATGGCACTTTTCGACGTCGACATGGCATTAAGCTTGTGTGACGCCAACGCGCCGCCCCATCGGTCGATGCATAGCCGCGTCCTCCGCGGCAAAATCCTCGTCCGCATGGAGAAAGTACTGGACGCCATCGAAGAACTTGAGCACGTCGCGTGGCATGCGTGTGACACGGATCTCATCCGGCTGGCGCACTATCACCTTGGGAAACTCTACTCGAGAGTGCCACTTTTTGCTACGGCGGCTGTTCACTTCGGGCACGTCGCGCAGTCAGATGCAATGGCCCACAAGCTGACTGTGCTGTATCGCGGGGCCGCCCAGATAGACACCGTCGACGAGCTTCAACGATTAATTCATTCGCTGCCGCAGACGAATGAGCCCTTCCTCATCGAGTTTTCGCAGAACTTGATCGAATTTTTCATTGTTCGGCGAGCCATGCAGACCCTTTCGCACAATACAACCCGAGATATGCATCACTTTTTGCAATCCTTCGTCGACGAGATCGGCACCGTCGCCAATGATGTCATTCGTAGCATCACGTCGGGGAAGTTTGAGCATGCCGAGCGAGTGGAAGAAGTGCTGGAATATGCACGAACTGACCCGAATATGCGACTCCCACTACTCTTTCTCGGAGATTTTGCTTCATCGATTGAGAGCTCAGTTCTCGTGGAGTTTTGTACCCGCAAAATACTGCGCCTCCAGGGGGAATCTGTGAATTTCTTCAAGGATATGGATTTGGTCATTCGCCCGCATCAAGATTTCACATCCAAGGCCGACACGTCCTTCGATTTCATCGGTGCTTTAGAGGCGCTCTCAAACGCAGCGGAGCCCACACAGCTTATTCTGAAGGATTTCAATACGAAGCCACTCCGATTTCGGTGTGTTCCGGCAATGGAGGGGGAAAGTCCCAGCTGCCTTACCGAATCTGAATGGGCCCTTTTACATGCCTCACTCGAGGAACGCTTCCGGCAGCGGCCATGGAGTCTTGCATTCAACAGTAAGATTCACGGCGCTTCGTTCATGACCTTCCGACACCGTGTCGCCCACCATGGCCCAACGCTCTTCTTGATCCATACAGTCGATGGGAATACACTGGGCGCCTTTATTGAATCGCAAGTCAAGTTCTCGCCCAACATACACTTTGGAAATCAAAGCACGTTTGTCTTCTCCAATGACAAGGCGAGCTTCCGAAAGGGAAATCACATTGTCCAGGTGTATCGCACCACTGGGAGTAACAAGTATTATTGCCTCTTTACGCATAGCTATTTCACGATTGGTGGCGGCGACAATGTTGCCTTTCGAATCGATGAAGACTTGAAGGAAGTCCAATCGTTTCCATGCGCCACATTTGGATCCCCATGCCTTCTTCCGATGGCTCGCTGCGAGCTTGCGAGCTTGGAAGTATGGTTTTTGAAGTAAAATCAAGCAAGCGGTGAGTCGTTGAGACTCTCTGGAATTTATACAGGAAAATACTGCGAGTGTGATTTCCACAGGTTCTATCGTCGATATGATTTATCACGTTGTATACTTTTTCGACTTTGAATGATACCACTCGCATTCCGGCTTGGCTTCCGTCGCCGTTGTCTCACCCAAGCTTTTGCACATCCACTTCGATTTTGTTCCAGTGGCGAAGCTGTGGTGCCACGCGTGCCATGTGTCGAGCACAACCATGAAAATCCCACCCTCCAAATGGATCCCTCCCCGAGTGCCGTAGAAATTCCGACTGGAAATGCTGAGAATCCTGCGCCGGACAGTTCAAAATCATCGGAAACCACCCCTCCCTACATTCCCATGCCGAGAAAAAGGGAGATCTCCGAGGATCAGCTGGCCGACATTCAAAAGCAGGTACAGGAAGTCATCGAGCTTGTTCGCACAAATCCCCGGGAAGCCTCGACATCGCATCAAGTCGGACGTCTCCTGCAGATTTGCAGACGGACGGGACAGAAAACGGAGGCCTTTACTATACTCGATCACGCCTTTTCCGCAGGCGACAGTTTCGAATGGACATCGGAGGTGATCAACCCTGCAGTGGCCTTCCTCTGCGATGAAGGGAGGGTCATGGAGGCAATCACGTTTCTCCGATCTCGAGAGCTTCGGTACATCAAAAGCCTCGCATTTGAGCCCATCGTTATCGCCTTGATATGCACCATGCAAAACACTGAACTCATGCAGATTCGCATGTTTGCTGAAAACATTGCCGTTCGGTTGACTGCTCGGTCCCACGAAGCAATTCTCCGAAAATACGCCCACGAACACAAAGATGAGGCAGCTGAACGGTCTCTCCTTCTCATGCACACACAAGGAAAAGTGGAAATTCTCACGACAGAACTCGTCGAGACGACATTCAGTGCGGTGTTTCCCGCAACGTACGAGAAGGTCAGCCTGGCATTCGAAAGTGAAGATGCGGAGGATGCTTTAATCGAATGCCCTCGATGTGGAATGAAAGTGTTTGTCTCCAAAGAATACCCATGCATGCAATTCGAGCGGCGCTGGAATCGGCGTATGTGGCATGTTCCCTTCTGCAAAAATCCCAATGATGAAACTGAGAGCGTCAGCTGGGCTTGTTGCGTTCCGCCAAACACATCCAAGCAAGCGTAAGATTTTTCTTTGTGAATAGAGCTTTCCTGTAATTGGAGTTGTCATCACCGCTCGCTGGAATACGGCGACAGAATATTTTTCGATTGCATGTCATTTCTGCCATTTGTTCAAATGATCGATGACGGCACGAGCGTTCATTCTTGCTGGCGCGCGAGCCATGAGAATGCGAGGGCGAAAGTGCATATGTTTGTTGCTACCGCGTCTGTATTCGACAAGGCACGGATCGCCCCCGCCGCACTATCATGCGCAGAGAGGTGCCTCAGGTGACCCAGTGCTTGTGGACAAACTGTGGGAAGCGTACACCAACGCATTGGACCACGCCGAGTTCCGCCAAACACATGGCAGATACAAGGATTCTTCCTGTGAAGACCTTGTCAATGAATACGAAATGAAGAAAAAGTACGTCAAAAACGCCCAGGAAAGGAAGGATGTTGTCAACGCTTTGGGAACCCTCACGAGGATGGAAAATTCCAACGAAATCGAACGTATCGCCGAGGAAAATACCTGTGTCGAACTGAAGAAAAGTATTGAGGAATTCGAGTTGAACATTGAGCTGGAAGAGGAAAATACTGCGGCGCTCAAGTTGGAAATAGCCAAAATGGGAAAAAATTCCTCTGCATATCAGCTGAATAATCACTCGAGTGAAAATTTATCAAAGAGAATGACGGAGTTACAGCTCGAGATCAAACGATTCGATGAATTGATCAAGGCCAAATGTGCCGAATACGACGTCCTTGTGAAAACCATCGCCGAGATCGAAAAGTAAATTGCCATCCGGACCGACCGAGAGTGACTTCTCAATCAGCATTGCCTTCGAAATTTCAATTTACTCTTTGGTATCATCGAAATGTTCGGAATAAGTCGATTCACACTTGGGCCCCGGAGAGCGTTGAAAATTTTCCATAGGAAAGGGACCATGTCAAAGCGCTGGTGCAAATTATGCTGCCTCGTGTATCCCGAGCAAAGTGAAGAAAACCATATGAAAGGGGCAAGGCATCGTGAGAATGTTGAGAAAGTCGACTATTTGACAAGTATGTCGAAGCGACTGTGGGAGAAGCGCCGTACAGCTCGGCAAATCGCGGCCAGTGAGATAAAGCCGATCAAGGAGACGTTGCATCAGCTTAGTCAGACTCGGAAATAAAGTGTGGTCTGCTCAGAAAATCGACCCAGCCGAAGCTATGCAGCCCCAGAATTGGAACTTCCACCCGTTGCCGTTGTTGTTTGTACATTATCTCGCAAGCCGAGTGAGCAAAAGACTATATGAAAAAAATTTCCAATTTCCATTTTCCCTCTTTTGTGTATATACCGAGATGCAATGTCGAGGATTGACCAGATTTTGGCACACGCATGCATGCATATCGCTTGCTGCAAAGCGCTTGGCACTCTATAGGCTCCACAGAGAAAGTAACATCACAAACTACCGTCGAAGGAAAGTGACCGATGAGGTTGATCCGCCCGATGAGCTGCCTGACATCTCAGGGGATATCGCAAGCTCATTTCAGTCCGTTGCCTCTCACCTCGGAACACCAAAGTCACCCGAGAAAATTCATCCTCGCCGGCCAGCCGGGAATAAGCGATTTCCATCGGAAGGGGGTTTTCGAGAGCACATTTTCTCCGAGCATACCGAACCGCTCCAACTGGAACGCGAGAGTGCCGAAGACCGCCTTTCACGAATCACAGATCAAGCCGAACTTGAAACGGATCAATCCGTTTCTGAAAATGACGCAATGAAAAACGAAATGCTGATGGAAAGACTCCGCGATCTTGAGAATAACTCGAGCAACAGCGTGGTTGGTGCGGTTCTTCGGTCAGGTACAGTGCATTCCAACGATGATGACTTGGATGAGTCGCAGATTCTGTCGAGCGCGAACCGGTCCTCCACCAGTCGAAACGTCACTTTACTACGATGCATTCGTCGTGCTGGAATGGTTGGCCTGCGGTTCGGAACAGAGCTCATCGAAAAGGGCGAGGTCCACGTCAACGATGCGAAAGTGTGCGACCCTTTCCACGTTGTGACCGAGACTGACGTCATAACAATCAACGGGTATTCTGGCCCAATACGATTTCAGGCGCCGAAGCTATGGGCCTTCTACAAACCCCGAAACATGACGTGTACGACGAAAGGCAAAGGGGACCAAACAACCATTTGGAACAAACTCGCCGCTTCCTTCGGTCACGCACATCTCATCCCGATTCGCCCGCTCCACTACGAGGATAGAGGAATAATTCTCCTGACGAACGACGGAGAGCTGGCGCGGTACATCAGCGACCCCTCCACTGGCATGCAGCAGACGTTTATCGTCAAAGTCATCCCAAAAATTGATCCATTGTTGGCGGATAAGCTCACGAATACCGGGATACAGATCGATGGCTCGGTCTACCACAATGTTTCTATTCACGTCGCCCACCAAGGGAGAGCTTCCAGTGCCAATTACGTTCGTGTGTGTATCCGCGGGCGAATGCCATATCGCATCATCGAGCTGATGGAAAAGCTTGGGCGGAAGGCAACGAAGGTGACTCGACTCAGCATTGGGCCGTATTCGTGTCGAGATATGAACCCGATGAAAATCAAAGAGCTCGCGCTCCCGCCGAATTACCTCAAGCTGGTGAACCCCATGTGGTCACCGTTTATCGAGCGAGATTGGCCGTACTTCCGCGAACGTCGCCTATTCTTTCTTCGAAGCATGTCCAAAGTCCGTCCGCTTTCCTCAAAGGAGCGGGATGAACTCGACGCGAACACAATGGAAGAGCTTTTGTCCCTTATTTCGGTGGGGTCGGCGTCCGATGCCACTGACACATCTGAAGCGGCGGAAAAGGTCGATATTGTCCAGAGTGACCACCTACCTGAAGATATACGAGGCCTCGAGTATGAAAAGCGTCTATTGGATGATCCCGACAGCATGCGCCAATATATCCAAAAAGCACCGCAACGCACTGAAGTTCCGCTTCCACCCCATAATGTGGATATTTTCAAGTTTTGATTTGCTGGATGGAGAAGCCTTTGGCAGACACATGCGTTTATATCCAGCGACGGTGATATCTTGGTATTATTCAAAGGATCTTTTTCATATACCCCCTTTCATGTGACTCTCGGCGCATGCGGCTGACCAATGTGATGTTCTGCTCAAGTGGGGTATGCTCGACCCAGAAGGCCCTCACTGCGTACTTTATCTATCGTGTTCGGGAAATTGTCAACGCATGGCCGCACCGAAGCACTGCGATCGACATCACATCGGTCAGTGAGGACTTATCGGAGCATGAAAGGGACATTCTGCAGTACATGTGGACTTCATGTGAGCAGTTTATCCGATCCCACAAAACAGATTTCCAATTCGACAGCGCCAAACAAACGGTGGATATTATCGAAAAGGATGATGGAACACCACCGATTGCCTCAGTAGCCGATCTTGCACGAACCGCAGCGGAGGTACTGCCGCCCCAAAGCTTTATCCCAATGCAGTGTCTGTCCGTTCACCTCGACGAGCTTTCCCAGAAGAAAATACAAGCACACCTTGTGGAAAACCCAACGTTCGCGGAGAAATATGCGTTTCATCGAATTCAGTGCTATTGCGTGCCGAACTCAACTCGAAAATCTGAAGGTAACGTCGATGGGACATCAGGCGCAAATCGGGTCCGACAGGGGAAAGCAACAGAGCAAATTTTTATCGTCAATCGAAAGTGGCAGGAAGAGTGTGGGAAGAATTTTCCAACCTATTCGACGATGATGGCTTCCTTCTTCTGCAGTGGCCTCAAGGAAGAATTCCTTCGCTACGGACTTCCGAGCTATTGGGTTCCTCTCAGTGAAACACTCAAAACCGCCCATCGGACAATTCAAAAGATCGTTACATTTATCGGTTTGAAACGATTCGCGCTGTTGTTTGATAGAGACACCGAGGCCCAAGTTGCCCTGCTGGGCACGCAAAATCGTGCGTGGGTGAGAAATATCTCCGGGTTGCAGGAGAAGGATATTCCTTCTAGTGATCAGACGAAAGCAGGCGACGCCTCTCAAGTGGGTGAACCCCGAAGCCAGGCTGATCTTCTCTACAGCAGGGAGTACGAGCCCAGTCTGCTGGAACTCACGTTGCTTGCACTAAGTCTGCCCTGCCAGAGATCCATCTCCGTCGTGCGGGCCATGAATTACCCATCAGTGAAAGAAATGTACCGACGATTGAAGCTTCCCGAGATTATGGTGACTTTTATGTTTCCCAGCATTTTCTCTGGCGAGCAAAACAATCCAAGTTTGAGCTCATCACTGATTCTCAGTTCAGCGCTTTCACCGAATGTGCGAAGGTACTTCTCTGTGCGGCTGACGAATGTGTCCGACACTGAAGAGGAAAGAATCCGTAAACTCTTGTACGCCGAGGAATTTACAGCAGAGCGAACCAAGCTGTTTGAGTCCTTCCGGCATCCTGATGCGATGAATGGCCTGGGTATAAAAATTCTCCCCAACAAGTCCATAATGAGTCCCAAACAAGCATATAATGTTCCTATAACAACAAAAACGGTGCTCCAGTATGCCCAAAAGCACTTGGGAGAATTCGAAATTATACCATACCGGGATTTGATGACCCGAATTATGAACGACATCTCCGCCGAGAACAAGGAATCCTTCAGAAAAGCTATCCGATTGACACATCATAATTTCCTTGCGCTGCTCGGGGACTATCCGGATCTCTTCCGCGTTGAGGAAAAGTCCGAAACGATCAATCAAAGGACTGTCTATTATCACACTGTTTCCCGTGGGGGCGGAAAACGTCCCTCCACGGCCCCCGTCATGTCCAGTAGAGTCGGCAAGGCACGCTGGCCATCCCTCAATGATGAAGAGAATCCATATCACGACTCGAAGAAACTTCTCAAATTACTTATTCAAATTCGAGGAGAGCGAGCTGGGGAGATTAGCCAAGGTAACTTCCTAGGACTCCTCCCAGTGGGCGCCAAACAGGTCATCCGTCAAGTCGGTGGACTCGACAAAGTTATGCGTCAATTTCAAGAGTATTTCCAGTGTATTGAAAAAGAAACATATGGTGGGAAGAAAATGCCGTTTTACTCGCTGACTCCACATGGACGGAATTTTTATAATGAGATCATTCATAAGCCATATGGTCACGGCACTTGATCGGGTTCGAGGGTTATGGAAGAGACAGTTATACTTGCAGTTGGGTCAATCAGCAGTGTAAATATGCAAAGCTGCAAGAGCTAACCTTTCGCTTGCGTGAGTCTGAGTCGAGATCAAAATAACATATCGGTCTTTGCCTCAATAATTGTTTGCCCTTTTCACTTCCATTGGCTCAGTTATGTATGGAAGAACATCCCTTGGCCGAATCGTCCACAGGGGATGTCTGTGCTTGCGTGCGTTGACAGAGAGCAAAGCGCGCACGCACGAAGATGTCATCACAGACGAATATGTGGCCAACCTCTACCCAGACGTCCGGGAAGCAGCGACGTGCGACCTCGTGAGCTACGCCGTCCGATGCCTGTGTGCCTCCCATATTAACTCAACAAAACGGTTCGCCTACGGACGCCTTCCGTTTTACATCATGATGAAAGGTATCGCCGAGGCTGATGGTGAGCTCATCCGGAAGTACTTTGGAACAGTCAAAAGGTTCTGTGAAACGATGCCACACCTCTTCCAGATTAACAAAGACGGCACCGCGGCGAGACTGCGGCTCATTCGCCCAGAGATTGAACTCACTGAAGATGAGCTCGTCAAGGCGCTCCGTCGAATTATTCCCCGGAAGGGTTTCATGCGCCTCGACGTGCTCGGCCTGATTTTCCAGCGCAAAGACATGGAACTCTATCAGATACTCACCGAGCACGATGACCTCGCGGACGTGTACAAGCTCAAGAAGGATAGGAATGTCAAGGAAGGCTGTTGGTACGTCTATCGAGAAGCCTGGGAGAAGGAGACGGAAAGCCTTTTTCCGCCAGGCACGGGGAACAAGTACTTTGTCACGGCAGTGGCAATAGGAAAGAAAATTCTGCAGCTCGCCCCGCCGTTTTGGGTCCCCTGGAATGACGTCACGCACCGCTTCCAGCGCAGCACGATTGAGCGGACAACATCATATCGGGCCTCCCTGATTGTGACGCCGGAGCTCGATCAAGCCTACGCGTTCGACGGCACGCTCTTCGTGCGCCGACTGCCGCACATCCAGACCGAGCTCGAGCCGCCCGTTGAGACGTTTGAGGATTATAACGTGACCGCCGACCGAGTGCTCAAAATTGCCTTTTCGCTGCCCTGTGAGGCCACGCATATTCGAGAGGCAGAGGGCGGCTTCGCCAAGTGGTTTCCGGCAGTCCACCGCTGGCTCGCGGAGG
>LFNC01000226.1:0-20134 GCA_001235845.1 Perkinsela sp. CCAP 1560/4 | reverse complement strand
TATGCCAATCGGCCTCGATGTTCTATCGCTGCAAAGCAATCACCTTGAGGGAGAAGTTGACTTGCGCTATCTGCCTAAGGACATGGATGGGATGATCCACCTTTCGTACAACAGGTTGACGGGAACTGTACGTATGACTCGTGGCATGCTGATGAATGTGTGGCTTCTAGGGAACCAGATCACCGAAGTCTGTGATGAAAATGAAAAACCTTTGTTGAGTCTGAATATTCATTTAACTTATTCAGAAATATAATCTTCCGTTTATAGAAAGGACGTGAAAACACTGATATAAAATCCTTATTGAAGTGTCTATCGGGGAAAATTACAAATTCCCACTTTGTTTGTACATTTGTTTGATCGTTTTTCTCAAATGCCTCCAAGGAAATGTCCATCTCTCTTACCTGTCTTGACGATAGTTTGTCTTGACCTATGCGACATCGATTCTGGATTATCCGCACTACAAATCCCATGTGTGTTACCCCTGATGGCCTTCATGATTCGGATAAACTTCTTACCAAAGAAATGCTTCCGTAGAAAAGGGTTATCTATGATTTCTACGAATTCGCGTCTGCCGCAAATATCAATTGTCTGAACGAGGTCGTTGTTATTCAATCCTTTGACTGGATGCCGTCAAATCTGCAATGGATTCACATATGTCGTCATATGGACGAGAATTATGGACGCTTGATATTGGGCGAATTTCATTATGCCTACGATATTGAGTCTTCGGGAGTTGTTGAACAACTGGAAGCATCTATTTTGCGATGCCCCAACGAACTTTAAGCGAATAATAAGATTATCCGAACGCTTGCAGTATTCCACTTGCCCTTGAAGGCAGTTTTGGTCGACAACGGTTAGGTGCCGTCATCACTCGGAGACTTCCAAGTATGTGAGAGAAATAACCGGCCTGTGCGCATCAGTTCGCTGAATTGACAGCTAGTGGACACAAAAATCCACCACGATCCGAATGCCCATAAATACTTCACGTAATTTGGGTACTTGGCTATAGAGAAAGTAAACATATTGATACACAATTCTACATTGAATAATGAATTTTGCTATATTCTAAAGGTGTGAGTCACTGACAAATGAGGCGTAGCAAGAATAGATAAGGACTATATATATACTTTCGGATTGAGCTGCGAATTCAACATACTTTACATCGTTCCAGAGAAAGTACAAAAACTCGCCGCATTTTGTATTTCCCCGATAAAGCGCCTTCCACATATCGCTCGACTTGCAAAGACCTCGAGCGATGGGTATATCTTTAGAGTTTACGCTATAAACCAGTTCGCACAATGCCGATAAGTACTTTTACTCTATTCTCGGGCTCTTGGGTCTGCTCAAAAGAAATAAAATGACTCTTCTCCTCTGCTGCGTGGTTGACCTCTTTTTCACGATCGACCCAGGGAATCCATCAGAAACACGCAACAATATGCAGGACACATTGGTACAGCTTGTGCTTCCCGATGGACTTGTCCAAATATTCGCTCACGGGGAGCCGAATCTTCCGGTCTGTCAATGGCGTGAATTTTGCCGTGAACCCTTTTTATTACATGCCAAGTGCTTTAATGGAATACTCAGAGAACTCGTAGTGACCAACGACGGGTCGAGAATAGACCGTATTGCGTATTATTACGCACCGCCGGCACTTGAGCAGCTCGAAGTGTACGGCTTTGACGTCATTGGGAGATTTGCACCTCGCCTATTGCCACGATCCGCCATCTACGTCATTTTTTTTTGAGAGCGCAACAGCACGTGCCGCTCAAGTTTCAATCCCTTTCTCTCCTTTTGAGGGATCGGGAGGCGCACCCAAAAAGGGCCGCCGCTGCGTTTGCAGCAGTTTTTATTATAGGCTTACATTTATAAAAGATATATTTTGCACAAGCCGAAACACGTGTCTCGGTGGCAGGCTTCTGCAGAGATGAAATCGCAGAAGGCGTAGCTCCGGCACGACGGAGCCATTCATCGTCGAAGAGTTGCAAGGCTTCCAAGAGGAAGTCGGGCACTCGTCGCTCGAACCATTGTTTGGCGTCCCCTGGTGGCCGTATGCCATGCTTCATCCGCAGAGCGGCGAAGCGGGGCCAGTGGAACAGGAGGTGCTCCACGGACTCCTCACAGTCACTTGACCGATGACGTTTGGGTAAGCGTCGGTCGAAGTTGTGTGTGCGACGTCATTATCGCGAGGGCACGACTGACAGGCACAGTTGAGTTCCGCGAGCTGCCACGTAACCTGCAAGAGCTTAACCTGTTCGGGAATAACCTTACCGGTCCACTTTTCCTATGCATGCTGC
Source organism: Perkinsela sp. CCAP 1560/4 (assembly GCA_001235845.1). NCBI lineage: Eukaryota > Euglenozoa > Kinetoplastea > Prokinetoplastida > Perkinselidae > Perkinsela > Perkinsela sp. CCAP 1560/4. The sequence continues at coordinate 17,840 of LFNC01000226.1, read as the reverse complement.
CGAGCAACATACGAATGCTGAACTTTGTTTCCAACGAAATTCATCAAGACCACCTCTTTTATGGAGATCTTCCTGTTGCACTTGAGTCTGTGTTCATCGATCGAGGGAGTGGAACCTTGAAGTCACTCGAAAAGGGGGAACTTTCGAAACAACGGGAGGCGATATTTCATAGACTTTAGTGCAGTATGTGAAATCTATCAAGGGAGTTTCAACGAACTGCATTTTTCATTTTTTGGCCGTAAGCGTGTTTCTTCTTTCTTTGTGATCAAATCCAATACATGGACTAGCTCTTCGTTATCACCTGAGCGCAAAACAGCAACGTGCGTTCAGTAAATTACATTTTTACGAATGCTCACATCCTTCGAGTTTTGGATTGTCACCGTGCCGGAACCCACGCTGCGAATATCTCTGGGAATCTCAGAGTTCGTCGAACTGCCCACAAAGATGGTTTCTCGAGCTGATTAAAGTGTCCAAGTGCAGTACCAGGGTATTCGAAAAGCATCATGTGAAGGTTCACTGTGTCTGTAAAGATGTCTTTTGATTTCAGGTAGAAGTTGAAATTCCGGCAGTAAACAATGTAAGTGCCTTTTTTAAGATAGGGAAACTTCCCATAGGAGGCATATGGTGTAGTCGCAGAGGCCTAAGTAGATGGAATAACCCGTTAGACCTATGGTCTTAGGAACCGAATGTCACGGAAAAGACATGAATAGTGCTTTGGACATCAGTAGGGTGCTGGCATTTGTCTTGCAAAACATAAAAACATAATTACTCAAAAATCGAAAAACGTCAAATATTTATTTGTCATGAAAAGTATACGGATTTCGTATCTAACCCTAAATATAGATGGGAAATAAACGTGGTTGCAATACTCTTATGGAATTCCTTCATAGATTGTGTTTCTCAGCCTCTCGGTGCTTCTTGTCTGAGCTACTGACGACTTGCCATTTCCTGAGTCAAATATTATATTTTACCATAAATTGCATTGCACGTGAAGTCAATAGCAAATATGATTTCCTCTTGAATATGCGCGGTGAGTCGGACTTTCTATAACATGAATTATTTGCTTGGTGCCATCACATCTATTTTTTCGGAGATTTAACTGTAATTTAGAGTAGCGTATTGTTTTCATCAATCTATCCTTCTTTTATCGATCAAGATGCTCACACTTATATTTGGACTATCCATTGACTCATCAATCGGCCGAGCTGATGAAGCACACCTTCCCGAGCAGGCACGGATGGAGCTCTTTATCGATAACCTCCACGAAGCTGACAAACGGCAATTTCTGGACAACGAGAATTTTTACCTCCCATATGAGGTATGGGCAGGGGTGAAAACTGATGCAGAAAACCACGTCACCAGTATCACCTGGAGAAATATTTTTCGTCACGAAGGATCCCTTAATGTGCGTTTTTTGTCACACTCGGTGACCTTCTTGCAAGCAACCGGTTGCGCGCTGCATTCTGGCATCAGTTTGGAAGAGCTGCCGCAGAGTTTGGAAAGTCTGTACTTGTCAGACAACCGGCTGATGGGTGTGGCCAATCTGACAAGCTTGCCTGACGGGCTAAAGTTTCTCTATCTGGGAACGAACCACTTCACTGGGGAAGTGTGCTTAACGAATCTCCCATCGGGTCTTGTGACGATACATGTCTCTGAGAATCGGTTGACCGGGCCGATAGTCATCACGAATCTCCCAGCGTCGCTTAAAATGTTAGCCATCGAAAAGAACTTCTGTAGTGGGAGTCTTGACTTGGACTGCCTTCCGCTTTCACTCGATCGACTTTTTCTTTCAGAGAATCATTTCTCCGGTGAGCTCTGCTTAACTCATCTTCCACGCGCACTGAGATATCTCTCTGCGAGCGACAATAGATTTAGCGGGAGCCTCGATCTTACATGCCTTCCGGAGGCGATGCTCGGTTTGAATCTCTCCAACAATGCGTTCAGTGGAAGTCTCGATCTAAGCTCCCTCTCGCACAATCTTCTCAGGCTGTACCTCATGGATAACCAGCTGAGTGGCCAGCTGTGCATCCATGGTCTCCCGGAGCATATTCGAACGCTGCACCTTGAGGTGAATGCCTTCCAAGGGAACATTGTGTTTGGGGCGATCCCAATTGGACTGGTTGAGATCAGTATCTCCAAGCAACGAGGGGCAAAATTATGTGATTTGGACGGGGAAGCCTTCTTCGACGAGCGAATTCACGTTGTGTATTGACGCAAAAGGCTCACCTCGTGGAACGCATAAGGGTGCTTCACTTCGGTCCACGTAATATGTCGGTACGTACTGTGAAAATATACTTGTTTAGCATGAGAATTTACGGTAAGATTGAGATTAGAAGGGAGTATATTTTTAATCTTTTTCCGCCGCCTTGATATGTGTGAATGTTTCAGTTTGTATGTATTGCAAATAAAATGCCCGAGTTCATGCACAATGTTGAATTAACACCACTTCACTGTTACCGAAGTGGGCGTTAATCTGATATGTATATAATTGGCCCCATTTCGATATCTTGTAATGCTTTCACTCTGGACAATTTACGCTGCTGACGTTTCAAGTATTCCGCTGAGCGACGGAGACCCTTTCCAACGAGAAGGAATGGAAGACAGCTCTAATGGACAGTTTCTATGCACACATATCATCGGAGGGAATACCAAACTATTTGCTGCAAAATACATCGAGCGACTATTGTGCGTGGAGAGGTGTGAAATGCGCTGTTGGGCGGGTGATCAAGGTACTCTACTACGCACAGCAATATGGAAACTATGATATTCACTCATTGCCACCGACGGTGGTGACTATCGCTATTCAATTAGGCATGCAGCGCTACACTGTTCGAACGCGATATCTCCCACAGGCATTGGAATCTTGTTACCTCATCTCTAATCAAATTTACGCTGACCCGACGGAAGGCCACCTCTTCGTGGTGGGTTGGACTAGTACCCATCCATGGAATGGTTCAGGAAACCGCCGTTTCTTGCCATAGGGGATCCCGGATCCTCCTGGTGGCGAGACGAGAGAACGCCCGCTAATTCTCTGTGGTACGAAAATCGGGACGAAATTAGACCACATGAAAAGCGCGCTAAGCAGAGGGCATGTGCATACGTGTCGAAAGGCACGTGCAAATTGAACAATCAATCAAATTTACGGATCGATCGACTTGCGAACACTACCTGTGAACCTCGTCAATCTTGCTCTAGGAGATAATCGGCTGACTGGCCCCATTCCCCTTACGATGTTGCCGCAAAAACTTCAATGTCTCGAAATGCAAGAAAATTTCTTTCGGCAATCAGTTGTTTTCTGTGGCCAACTCCCGCCCAAAATCAAAACAATCACACTCACAGGGAAGGTGCATTCGACAAATCGAATCGGGAAGATATTTGCAACACATCCTGACAGTCTGGTGGAAATTAGCGAGATTTTCCTAAATTTCCCGTCGAAAAATATTCGTTCGGAATAAAAACTTTGATGTGGAACGCTGCGTTCCTTGCTTTTTCATCACTATTGTAACATCTATCGGAACTATTGTCGCTTTCAGAAGCTATTTGTCCACATCAAATCGTTTTTTTTAATGCACATGAGCGCATGCCGATCAAGCATCAGCCTTTTCTTTCCGCTTGAGGGACCGGGGGGCGCACCCAAGAGGGGGCTCCACCGCCGTTGTAGCGGCAGTTCTAGTTCTAGGAATCCCGTATTGGGGATTTGTTGAGATCGTGCATTTTGCACATGCCAAAGAGCTTGCTTCTCTGACGCGTTTCTTCGAGGAAGAACGAACGGAAGGCGTCACTCTGGCTAGCCGATCCCCGACAGTATTGACGGGTGGCCCGGAGCGAAGGTTTTCTCCGATAGTAGGGCTGGCTAGCAGCCGTACGTCCCCGTACCCGAGGCTGGGGAGCAGATGTAAGGCTTCCAAGAGGAAGTCGGGCACTCGTCGCTCGAACCATTGTTGGTTGTGGCCGGATGCCGTGCTTTGTCCGCAGAGCGGTTAAGCGTGGGCAGTCGAAGATGAGGTGTTGAGCGGACTCCTCGCAGTCGCTCGGGCGATGACCTCGTGGTACTCTTCGGTCGATGCCGTGCGTGCGACGCAGGTGCGAGGTGAGTCCCCCTTTGGAGCTGCTCACAAAGCTGCACATATGACACGAGTGGTCGTTTGCTGCAGGCAGTGCGGCAGGTGCATCTCCGGGTCTCGCTCGTTTGATCCGCGCTTCATCGCGGTGCATCGCCACAACATGCCGGTTCACACTTGCAACCGAAGGACATGTCCTCGGGCAGTACGGGCACCTTTGTGGTGCGTTTGGAACACGAGGCGGCGCAGGCGGCTCACGCTGTAGAAGGCGAAGCGCTTCTTTGCGATCATAACCGTGCGTTGTGACGAGGTGATTGACACCGGTCGAGCGCGAAGCGAGAACCACGGCGCACTCAGGGCACGCGACTGGGTCGGTGGTTCGGCCCCGCTTCCGGCGCGTATCAGCGCTTGGTCGGAGCGGGGATGGCGCAGGGGGGCCCGAGCAAAAACGGCAACACTTGTCCACCGACGGGTTGAGGATCCGATGCAGGTCACCCCAGTAAGGCGACCAGTTCGTCCGGGCTTGGCTTGCCAAGCAGTCGAGGAGACGAGTACCAGTAAGGTGTTGCGTCTTGGTCGGTTTGATGCCGACCGCTCGTCTTCGATGCGTTTCGCGTGCTTCCAGCTTTGTGGACGCGTCATTCGCTATTTTTGCCTTGGCGATGCTCAGAGCATCCTGGTGCCAGAGGGTATAGCTGGTGCTGCACTCATGTGCTGAGTTCGCAGCTGCATCGGCGAGCTCGTTTCTCGGTACCCCACAGTGTCCAAAGACAAACTGCAGTTTGATTTAATCTTTCGTTGCAATCGGGCTATGCTGAAAATGAGAAATACTTTGAGTTTTAATCAGAAACTTTCTTTTCCTCATTGGTGAAATATACTGATCTTTGAGTTTCGACACTTGGCTCGTAAACTTTCCTTCCGTAATAGGATGCGTTTCGCGATAATGGAGTTATTATAAAGCGATGAGGATTCCCATATTATTATATGTTGCGAATGGCGTATCCTACAAGGTCAAATCAACTGTTTCAGTATTATTCGTCGAATCAACCAGGAAATAGATTCGACCAAAGCGACTATCCCCTTTGTCAGTATGTGATCAACATAATACTTGTACCTTACCAAAGCTTCAGATCTCTCAGATGTATCCTTGAGTCTCTGGGTTTTCCATCAAGGCTTATAACCTCAACATCCCCCCTTTCCTGGGGATGAGCATGACTGAGTGCAGTGTCTTGGGTAAGCAGTCATGCTTGACAACGATTGCTGTAATGTCATTATTGGAAAGGATGATGACGCGAAGTTTCTTCGGCAAGTTCGTCAGGTGAACTGTGCCGTGCAACCGATTGGACGATAAATCTATTTCTTCGAGAGCCTTCGGAAGGCATTGAAGATTTACTGTTCCGTAGAGGCCACATGAGGTAATACGGCACAGCCGCATTCCACTGGGGAGAGAGCGCGTGTGCAGACCAGTAGCCATGTGGAATTGAGCGATAATGGTCACAATCGTTGGCGGAATCCACGAGACATTCAGCTTCCAGTGCGGATTCTTCGGAACAGGCCATTCGATAGCCGTGACACGATTTCGGATACACTCGACCCCCGTCCATTTGCAAGGCGTATAGAAAAAGGCCTTCTGAATCGACGGCATAGAAATCAGTGCCCACATTGCTTGGTTTTGGAGAGTGTCGGTTGCTCTATCTGCCATTCCGTCGAAAGTTCCAAAATGTGGAATTGCCAATAAAGTCACCGCAAGACGAAGCATTCAATATGAGAATATGATGGAAAATGCCATGATGGGAAACATAAGTAATCATCCGGTTTCGCTGGTCGAATGCATCAATAACAATATATTCTTCTCCAAATGAACAGGAGTGGAACAGTGAGAATCCAAACGAAATGCCTACATTGGTCTTCATCACTATAAAAAAATAACTCATTTTGGATATGAAACTTGCAGTTGCCAATAATCCAATACGTCTTTAGTAGCTAATGATCATTTCATTTCACTCGTTACATGATGTACAAAATAAAAGACCGAAAAACAGTACCTCCAAATTACCTCTTTTCCAATTTCTCTGAACCATTGGTGAATGCTTGCTTCTTTTTTTTTGCTTCATTGAAACCAGCGAGTAGCAAGCTGGAGGGGGGAGGGGGACTGAGATTCACAGTTATGTTGTGATAATTTCCACCACGGTGTGGAAGTCGCCTCCGAAAGTTATGATGTGCGTTGATGTAACGTTGTCGTGCGAGAAATGTCGGGTTGTTTTTTTATACACGAGACTCTCTGGATTTTGGCAGCGCTCATACAATGGAGTTGTGTATTAACAGTGGTTCAATATACTCTGCACCAGGCCGAGTAATGATATTTTGGGGAGACTTGCAGGAAGATTTTTTCTGATCCAAGAGCCTTTTCGCTTCGATGGCAGTATGGCGTCCCCTCCGCGGGGAATGTTTTGCACAATCGATTCTGAGACTGACTGACGTCGAACGACATTGCAGTGTATTCTTTGTGTTATACAAGCGCAGAAACCTTTCAGTGAGTAGACGATCAGCGAACACAAGTCTGTGTGATGTTCTCGCGATGATAAGCAAATTTTCTGGTATTGTAGAACTTATACGCTTGTACCCGAAAGGCAAGGCGCATTCAACGATTGATTGAATTCTCAAAAGCTCGTCAACACAAAGCGGGTACTTGTATTTTGTTGATCTCTCGACTGAGTCTAAATCAGATTCAAGCTAGAGTAGTCAGGCAAGAGATTACACATCTCAACATTTTACTTATGAAATATGACGAAACCCATACTTCAATCAGTTATGACCAGCTATCAAATGAGTCATTCCGGTTTCTTGCTACACCTTGGAATTCTCTTTTATATCATTATAGTCCAAGTAGATCCGGTCATCGACTTTTTCTCCATTCAGTGTTATGAGACGCAACTTGGGTATATTTCCATGAAATATCGCCTTATGGAATCCACAGGGAATACTCGAATTGTCAACAATCACTTTCTTGATGCAATTATGTGACGCATCCAGAATGGTTAGATTGGGCGGAAGATTCGAAAGTCGCAACGTTCCAGAAAGAAGATTATTTCGCACGACTATTTCCGAGATCAGCGGCGGCATGGCAGAGATATCCAAACTTCCTATCAGCCCACATGACTGGATTGTGGGACTCGCTAACTGCCGGGGTAAGAATCGTGGCTCTATCACTATTCTCAGCACTTCACTTTTGTGAACCTGCGCAGCTTCCCCGAAAAGATGCAGTGTGTTTAGTCCCCTCCGCTCTTGAATTCTAGCAAGCCATTGCCAGAATCTTTGAACCGTTCTTTGGGGATACCATGGGTTGAAGCCATTGTATACTTGGTGTAGTACCTTCATCGGCAGAGCCTCTACCTTTGCGCATGCGTTGAATTCATTCAAACAGTGTATCATCAATCTTCGTAAACTTTCCCGCTGATGACCGAGAAGGTTTTTGTGACGCTGCTTCACTCATATAGGCAGTTCTCTGACAGGTCTGCTTTCTCTTTTGGCCCTTCGGTCTGTTTTGGATTGGCCCTTCAGAAAGACCATATTTTCGGGTACAATCTCACTTATTTCGGGGCTTAGGTTGAGGCAGCTTTCGGTTAATCTCCTGTCCCTGAATTTCGCTCGAGCGGGGTTTTCGAACCAGCAGATGCTGACATGATATCTTTAAAAGTGACACGACACAAAGGCATACTAACATTGAAAACCTAAAGCAAAGAGAATGTTTTCCTATTTGAAATTACATCGCTCCCAAGTACACACCCCCGGATAAGCACGTAAATTGAGCCCGCGGACGTTGTGCGTACTTAACCGGGAGACTACTGTATTATTACGCAATTTTTTCTTACCAGATTGCACTTGTTGCTCAATAACATCTATCAAACTATGATTAGACGATGCTTTCAAATATCAGATGCAAAGTTGGAAAATAACTCCACTGTCAGCAAGACCTGCGCTGACGGTCCTACAATCTTCTCTGTGGACCTTATCTATCGTGAGAGCATAAGAGATATCATCCAGCAATTTCCAAGTTCCTTACATCAGAGTATGTAATAGGTAGCTCAGAGAACTAAAGTGGTTTGACTTCAAGAAACTGTCTTATACCGCGAATAAACAGTGTCATTACCGTACTCACCTACAGACCATTGTTTTGGTAACACTAAGTCTTGCTACTGGTTTAGCATCCTTATTATTATTACTTACGTATTGGAGTGAGTAGTTACACTAGCATGATACGCTTGACACACCCAGGCGAGAAACACGACGAGTTAAGGTAAAGAGAGATGTACAAGATCAGTTCAAAAACTAGTCGAAGTCATACGCATAGTATAGTTTAAAGTAAGGTAGTAAGTGATCAAGTAAATAGTGTTAACCATTTGAAATTTACCATGCAACATTTATCTCCCGGAAGACAACAACCGTAATTTTCCCCACAACAATGCAGACGCATAATTGATAATATGTATACACTTGGGCGAATGAATTATGAAATATTTAGTCGTGTCATCGTCTGAAAACAATGCTTTCAGCAGTGGTAGTAAGCCTATTAGCTATACTTTCAGCTTTATTATATTGTCTCAGCTTGACATGCCGTTGTTGTAATTTTGGACTCAAGAGTGTCTCCAACCGAAACCTTCGCATAGCTTGTAGATGAAGTTACAAAATTTTTCATTCTGCTTGGGATACGAAGATTTTGCATCAAACTCGCTACTTGTAGCTCAGCTTTTAGCTGCTCGATACTGAGATGAATTTATGCTATACGGGTATTAGCCCATCAAGATTCAAATATACTTAAAGCGCTTTAATATGATGACTAATCAAAACTTTCAGTAAAATCGCGCAGTTACACAACTTTTCGTCTGAGCATCGATCCACATCCTACACTAATGCCCAGCAGTCATCTAAACCATTGTTACCCGAAGGTATGTTGATGCTTCCGTAAATAGCTCATCCTTTCTTTTAGATAGTTTCTATGTTAATTTCATACCTCTTGAAGTTGACAAATGTTTGCAAACCTCCTAACCACTGCTACACGCCGCATCAGCGCCAGCCACCGTCAAATTATCAAATGCCCAGTGAAAGGCGGTGAGAAACTGACGCCCAGTGCACTCGGCGTTTACCTTAAGAAAAACTACAAAAACGCGGCGAAAGGGGGTAAATCATCTATGAAAGTTTTGTCGACCCTCCGCGAGCAATTTAAGACACTGTCCCAAAGCCAACTCGCGAAGTACACCGCAGTCGCGAAGGCAAACGTCCGAAAGGCCGCCGCCCGCAGAGCTGTTTTCAAGCAAGCGCAAATGAGCGGCTACATTTTGTTTGTTCAGCGCAACTACGCAAAAGTCGCAAAGACAATCAAGGCTCAACCAAAAGACATGGCTCCAATGGCGGCGAAAGTCTTGTCCAAACAGTGGAAGGCACAGGGCAGCTCAGGGCGCGCAAAATATAACGCTGCCGCAGAGCGGATCCGCACGACAGCCATCCAGCAGCGCGACCGTATGATTGCCAAGTACTCTGCCTGAGTATGAAGCTGATATATTTTTTATGCAGAATGAGAGTTTTACGTATGAGAGCAAACTATGATGGGCGACATATAGAGAAGGGGATATGAGAGGTTACATTCAGGTAGATTCGATATTTTGTCGCGCTGAATTCTCCCATTGCAAATGTTTTCTATGAGTTTGACATATTTTGGAGTGTCATTTTCGATGTTCACTGAGTTCACTTCAAGTTCTCTTCATCACTGCCAATAGTGGATTTTCTGGGAGGATCGATCCAAAATTTGCTGAAATCGAGGATAAGTTATACACCTTACTTACTTAATAATTGTGTACATGATGCATAAGGGATTGCTACTAGCCCCTTGTGAGCCAATGCATCAAGCACAGCAATTCACCACTGAGGGTTGAAGGGAATTCAACTTCATGGGAAAGGTGGTGAGGTAGACAAAACAATCCAGTGCTGTCGAAAGCGTTGGATGAACTATATGCCGTTATTGCCGAGTACCGATCCGAAAACGTGTGCAATATGGGCGAGACTGGTCTATTCGAAAGACTCCTCTCCAGGTATACGCTCGCATTGCCACCTAAAAATTCTCTCCTTATTGGACAAGATGGAGTCGGCCTTGTGAGGGAATTATTGCTGCTCTCAAAAAACAATATAGATATCTTTATATTCGAGATATGATTTCTTTTCACAGAATCGGTGAAGCCGTTCAGCATGGGAAATACAACAATGCCGGTTCACCTTGTAGACACGGCCACGTATGTCAAGACAGCTTGGGATGTTATCACTCCAAAATCCATTCGGAATTGATGTGACGATGCAAAACTGATGAATCCGAATATTATTGCGATGGGTAGGAACAAACTGGTTCATTCTGCGGAAAATAATAAGCTGCATATGGCCAACATGGGGTGCCTGATGAGGAAGAAGATTCCAGCTGATTTGTTGAGCTGATATTCCACTTCGGAACAGAACTGGAATCATTCGAGCAGAAATTGATCATTGTCTTTATATTGATGATGAGGATTCCCCTGAACTTCTACAGGCGCTACTGGAAGATGTCGAAGACAATTGGAATGAATTTGTCGGTAGGCCAAAGTTCAGCAGCATCGATATCTGGCGATGAACGTGGAGATCCAGATGAAGCAAGCTTTATAGGCTTTGAACAATTGCTTGTGTCTTGTATGACAATGGGTGTTCCTCTAAACTCTGAAAAACGTGCGCAACTTTGAAGCACTTGCAAGAAGTTGTCGAATACTCTTAAGCATCGTTGCACGGGAAAGAGTTGCTTCGTGGTGGGCTGGACCGTTACCCTGCTGTGGGGAGGTTCACCAGACCGCTGAATATTGCTAAGGGACCCCCCCTGATGGTGAGACGAGAGAATGCCCACGAATTCTCTGTCTGTATCAATACGCGGAATTAAACTAGCCCACGTGCAGGCCCCAGGTTACGTGTAGGCGTGCCAAAAGGCACGTGCAAATTGAACAAATGGTTCAATTAGTAGTAGTACCCCCTGGAGACTACTGGGCGTGTTTTTGATGGAAACACGAAATTTTCCGTGGAAATCATGGAGGCAGAGAGGTTATGGTTGACAAAAGGGGGACTTGAGCACAGTATATGTGAAGGTAATATATTCGAGAACTGACTCAATGGCCAATCCACCAAGCTGTGGTATTTTTGAGGAGAGTCGTGGCACTGGCCACCGTGCGGAAAGTCACAGTCGAACAAGTGGACTATTCTGACGAATAGTACAGAAGGCGGTCATCAATCTGGATTTTATACTTCGTCCATATGATTGAACGGAGTGGCCCTAACGGAGTAGCTGGAATGGCACATCGATTTGACCTCCAACTTTTGTTGAACATTTTACATTGTGATTTTGATATTCCAATACAAGCACCAAAAATGTTCAGCGAAGTTTGCTTTGCATGTGTCGACGGCGGCATCGGCAGATTCGATCGATCCACACTCTCCCAGCAGACTTTGATGGAGCTTTTCTTGTTCGGTCTAGAGAACTCAGATGAAATATGTGGTAATCGAGATGCTCCAGATGAAATGTGCGAATGGAATGGTGTGACGTGCAGTAACGGGGAAGTTGAACGTATTAATTGGTCATATGACCATAACTTTGATGCTGGCACACTCCGCTTTGAGGTTCTTCCAGAAAGTCTAAAGGAAATTGATATGACAAAATGCGCCATCGCTGGGACAATAGACCTGGGGGAGCTTCCCGAGAGCATAGAATACTTAAGTCTGTACATCAACCATTTGAGCGGTAGTCTCAACCTCGCCAGCGTCCCCACGGCGATGCGAGACTTGATCCTTGCGAAGAACCGATTTAGCGGTGAAATATCCCTCGAATGCCTCCCACAAGGGATTCGGAATGTGTCGGTCGGTGCAAACCAGCTAATCGGTACAATTTGTTTGACATCCCTTCCGCCTATGTTGGAGAATCTCTTCTTGGCCGAAAATCGCTTCACGGGCACTTTGGACCTAACGAGACTTCCAGCGTCTCTCGAAAATATACAACTTAGCGGTAATATGTTTTCTGGCACAGTTGACGTGATTCAGCTACCAAAGAATCTGCAAGTGGTTAATGTCGAAGACAATAACCTTACCGGTACTGTTCAAATGCCGCATGAGATTTTATTTGCGTTCAGTGGGAATGAGGATCTTATTGCGAAGTGGTAGGAGGCGTATCCTGAGGAGATGCTGAGGCTGAGTATAGATATAAAGAGTGAAAGATGAAATAGAGAAAATGACTGAACGGGGTGAAATAGTATACTTTCCTTATCCACAGTTGCGTTCGATAAATCGCAGCTTTTCTATCTTGCTTACCTTCTTCACGGCCTATTCGTATTCAAAATGTCTGCGGTAGTTTTCTTCGCAGTAGCCAACGATGGCATAGGCAAAGTTGATCGATCCACACTCTCCCAGCAGACTTTGATGGAGCTTTTTATATTTGGATTGGACAAAGCGGAGAAAATATATGGTAGCCGTGATGCTCCAGGTGAAGTGTGCGAATGGAATGGTGTGACGTGTAATGCAGGCAGAGAGGTCGTTAAATTTCGTTGGGCAGAAAAGAGTGGAACTGGCACACTCGGCTTTGAGTTTCTCCCAGATAGCATGGAAAATCTCAATATGTCATACAACGCCCTTAGTGAGGGGGGGGGGGATGGTGCAGTGGCTAGTGCAGGGTTACGTGCACAGCGTCGCAGCATCGCTCCCCGCTCACGCCGTTTAGCAGGTCACCGACCCGATGGATGGCCATCTCTCGATGGTGGGTCGGTCTAGTACCCGTACAATCTTTAATACAAAAAAAGTTACTTGGGGAGGACAGGAACCGCCAGATACGACGCTCAGAAGACCCGGGCACCGGCCCTTGGCATGTATCAGGCGGAGGCGTGAGTCCGGAGCACATCCACCACCACCGTGATAAGACACTGGCGCTGGTGGCCAGCATGATTTGCATTGGTACATGCAGCGAAAACTCACGGAGCCCGCGGATAAAATTCGCGCGGCACATGTTTAATACGCCCTTAGTGGGACAATCAAACTCGCTCATCTCCCCAAAAAGCTCGAAGTTCTCCGCCTCAATAAAAACCAGCTGACGGGCAGCCTTGATCTTGAAAACCCTTCCGCGGCGACGCAAGAAGTTACGCTGAGTGACAACAATTTCACCGGTCAAATATTGCTCCAAAGCCTCCCGGAAGGACTGAAATATTTGAATCTCTGGGAAAATCAGCTAAGCGCTAACCCGACGAAAGGACACCTCTCCGTGGTGGGTTAGACCAGTACCCCAGTTTTGGGGGAAGCCAAGAACCTTTTTAAACCCCTCGTCGTGTTTCTGTCATGGCGCCGACTCTATTGATGGCCATCTCTCGATGGTGGGTCGGTCTAGTACCCGTACAATCTTTACTACAAAAAAAGTTACTTGGGGAGGACAGGAACCGCCAGATACGAGGCTCAGAAGACCCGGGCACCGGCCCTCGGCATGTATCAGGCGGAGGCGTGAGTCCGGAGCACATCCACCACCACCGTGATAAGACACTGGCGCTGGTGGCCAGCATGATTTGCATTGGTACATGCAGCGAAAACTCACGGAGCCCGCAGATAAAATTCGCGCGGCACATGCTTAATACATGTTCTCCGGTACATATGACATTGAAAATTTACCGCCAAGTCTTCGGCTTTGTCGTATCGAACAACAATCTCAATGAGACCTGGCACTGCCTATTGCGAAATTTAGAATGAATAAGTCAATTACCTTGGAAGCGACTCGAAAAGAACATTTGAATCGATGGGCAAAGACTATTCAACGGGATATTTGAAATTGATTGAACCAACGTGTACACAAGAACGCTCATTGCATCTACAGTAGTCTCTGGTTCAATACGCAAATTCAACCCGCGGACTTTGTGCGTACTTATCTGGGAGGAGCATACTTGGGAACGATATAAGAAAACATACTCTTTACTGCAGGTTTCCCTGGGTGTGTATTCTGTTATTCAGATGGAAGCTTCCAAGTGACAATGACTCACGTATTGGAAAGGCTTCATTTTAGAGAGAGTATGGATTCAGCATTGCGTTTTGATTCTTCTTTCTATAAGCGGGAAGATGGTTTCATTCGAAATCACCTACTGCAAGAGGCCTGCGTAAGTGGTGAGCCTGCCAGTCGAAAGGGACTTTGTATTTCCAAAATAATTACTCGAGTAGGCATTGATGACCAAATCCCAGAAGGATTATTGGCGAATCGTAGGCCTCCGAAAGGGTGATGCCTCTTACATTAGTACGAGGAATAATGAAAAGACGAGAGGCTCGTGGGAGCTGACATTGATAAAGACTTTTTTCGGAATTGGTGAGCACATTCCAGATAGCACGATAAACTTCTAGATTGCCAACAGCAGAAGTAGTGTTATACTATCTCTGCACAGAAAGTCGACGGTGTTGGCATCTGTATGGGATAAAATCTCCATGGGGTTTGTATGTTCTCACAGTTTATCTTTTCTTCCGCAATTACTAGTTATTGACAGCCTCTGTGTAACAATGAGCTGATTACAAACGGCCAAGTTGGCATTCTATTAGAAATACGTTTCGACTGGCTTCTCTTTTTCTCTATTCATCTACCGATCTCGATGCTCCAATGTCCTTAAAACACGCATCGTTAACAGACTGTGCAATTTGGTCTATGTATGTGTTTTCTTTTCTCCTTTTGTGCTTTTTCAACTTCACTTTTCGAGTCGGAGTCAAAATGATGTATCTGTGCCGTCTCATATGCGCCGACCCCTTCCAACCCTACCGCAAAGTTATATGGCAGAATACGCTTATGGGGCTCTTCTTTGGCGAAATTTCTGGAGAGGGCATCGCCATACTCACAGAAGATGCCCAACACGGCAACTACTGCGAGGCATGGCATGGCGTCAAGTGCACCAACGGCATTGTTACAGAAGTGCGCTATCGACGATTCGCCCACGGGAATTTCAATATCCATGCGTTACCGCCCTCGACCCAAGTCATATGGATTTTTCAGTGCAGACAGACGTTCTCCATCGACACGCGGCTGCTGCCTCGGGAGCTCGTGACTTTGACGCTGAGTTCAAATAAAATCCATGGCCGCATCGACTTGACCACGCTGCCCAGTAGACTCCGGAAGGCGCATCTCTGGGGTAACAAGCTGAGCGGGCCAATCGACTTGCGAGAACTGCCCTCAACACTGCTAGTCATTGAGCTCCGCAGAAACAAAATCAAACAACACACTGTACTCTATGATAATCTCCCAATGAACATTACAACAATTTCATTGAGTTATCCGGAAGTCGGTGAGATTCATTCGGTGAAGCCATCTCGCGCGGTAGCAAACAAAAGGCTCTTCAGAGGATTTCCACCAAAAAGGGTGAATTGAGTGGTTTCGAGAGTAAGCTCAAAGCTCTATTTGGGGTCACAAAATGTGCCAATACTGCCCTCGATATCAGTATCCTGGGGGCGAGTGAATATCATCACAGGTTTGCAGTGTGCTTGGACATAACAACAGTGAAGAAAAAGTCAATTCTTAATTTTTTGATAAATCTCACCAAACCAAAATTTTCCAACCGTCCGCCTCATTCTCACATGCCATGGTATCTAAACAAGCGGCTCTGTCTAAGCCTTTTCTACCAATGGGTTGCAGATTTGATCTCCGTGTCACTTCTCCCAATTTCTCTGCTCATCCGCAGTGGATACTCAGCAAGCGAGAGAGTTTCATATTTTTATCAATACAGTTCAGTGGTTCTTTGAGAGTTTGAGCCGACAATCATCCGTAAACCTACGCCGCTACAGAATCATTCTATTGACTCACTCACTGAGCAGTCTCGTTGATCTTGTTTTATTTGAGGAATAATCATTCGAATCGCCTCGTTGACTTACTGAAGCTCTGTGAAACATTTCGGAAGCCTCAGCTTTCTCGTCAGCCCTTCCTATCACACCTAATCAAAGACCTTCTTAGTCTATTAATAGTAATTCCCTATAATTTCTCGCGAAACAAAATGACTACTTGTATTCTGCTGGATACAGTGGACTCTTTGCTTGGCCGACTGAACTACACGGCTCTCTCCGATCAAACGCTCATGGAAATGCTCATTGACGGTATTGAAAATAAACAGAAGGTCACTGGACACCCAAGCGATTCGAAAGACATTGGCGAGTGGATAGGATTGACAATTGTCGAAGAAAACGTGACAGTCATTTTCTGGAATCGCTTGGACCTCGAAGGCTCGCTGAATCTCGAGTGGTTTCCCCCGAAGTTAAGAAACGTTTGTGTTATCCGAAATAATCTCACGGGTACCATTGATTTATCAACTTTACCTTCGGGGACTGAAGAATTATATCTCCATCAGAACGAGTTCAGAGGATCTGTTGATCTCCGGACATTGCCGAGTGGGCTCATGGAATTCTGCTTGTCGCACAACGCTCTCCACGGTTCTATCGATTTGACCCATTTGCCTGGAAGTATTACAGAAGTGGATGTTTCAGCCAATCAATTTAGCGGATCTGTCGATTTGACAAGCTTACCAACTTCATTGATGTGGCTGCTACTCCAGAACAATGCATTTTCGGGAAACGTCGACCTGAGACACTTGCCAGACTGTATCTGCATGCTCAACCTTTCAATGAACCAATTTTCAGGCGATTCTACTATTCCGGCGGCAGCATTCGACCTAGTGAACGTGGCGAATACGCAGCTTGTCAAACAAACCATAGAATAACAGTGAGTTTGTGTTTGAGAGTGAGGGAATGTAGGGAGAGTGTAACAATTCATCCCATTGGGAATAGTAATCGCCCTGATGGAAGTGAAACCGTGGGGAAACGGCAATGGACGAAATGCGAGAACTTCGAAAAGCTGAATTGTATATACACGATAAATGTATACAAACGACGAATGGAAAGCAATATTTTACCCTTTCCAGTGATTTCAGCTATACATTCTCTCAACCTGAAAGACTATGTCTGCTGCAGTTTTGTTGGCATGTGCTGATGACGGCACCGAACGAGTGGCATTCAACGCAAGCTGGGAAATAGAGAATTTCGTGTGGCGTCATCATAACAAGAGTAGCTATTGTATTTTTGGTTGAATATCTCAGCGGAATTTTGCACATCCGTTGTCAGAGGATCTACCATCACTGTTTATCTTTAAAGCCCTTCCTCTATACCAGGAGAAACTAAGAGATATTTACTTTTCTTCAAGATTCTTACAAGGATAAGAATGGTCATCGATCATGCTGAACGTGATTCGGCCTATCACTGGGGATTACAAACCTGGTAAGAATCCTATGGGAGAATAGTTTCATATGAAGTACGGTGTATTTGTATCTCGATAGCAGGATCCTCGATGAAGTAGGATCTATATCTCAGCTTCAGTTTCCCACAAACGGCGAAGGTGCGTGAAGTTAAAGAAGCTCTCACAGCTCGCCATTCTTAAAGAAATGACCATGGAAGAGCATCCGGGCCACTGGCTAAGGCAAAATTGCCTTAGCCAATATACAATAAGTCAATAATTTTGTAGTAGGCAGCGTAGTTTTTCTGTAGTAGACCGTTGGTACTCTTTCACACCCCCTTTAAATATACTCATCGTATTACGAGAGTAATTCTTTCGCTCAACCACACCCTGCTGAAAGCTCTGCTTGTGCAAGTTTTGAAGACCATCACGGAAGTACACTCTCTACCTCTTCACAATGTTTCCTTCGAGGTCGCATGGCACCTTCTTCTGTCGCCAAACCC
>LFNC01000224.1:0-10837 GCA_001235845.1 Perkinsela sp. CCAP 1560/4 | reverse complement strand
ACATAAACGCTGTCAAACAGCTCATCGGCAATAAAAACCTCACCCGAAAGCTCATTGTATGACAGATATAATTGTTCAAGTCCTTGTGGGAGCTGGCTGAGGTCCACTGTGCCAGAAAAAGAGTTATGTTCCAAATTCAACTCGCACATACTTGACGGCAATCCCGTGAGATCCAATGCTCCGCTGAACTGATTGTTTCCGAGATAAAGGTCTTCGAGCCTGCCTGGAAGCTGCGTCATCACAACAGATCCACTCAGACGATTAACATTAAGATGTATAATCTGAATGGCTGCAGGTAATCGAGTCAAATCAACCCTTCCGGAAAAATTGTTGTCGAAGGCGTAGAAATCTGTCAGCGTATCCGGGAGACTGTCTAGCTTTAAAGAACCACTCAAATTATTACGATGAACACTTATCTCCTCCATTCTGTCGGGCAGTCTTTCCAAGCCGATCGATCCAGTAAACTTATTAAGTGCGAGATCTATGCTCTTCATAGATGTGGGTAGAGATGCCAAATGAAGCGTACCTGTGAGTCGATTGGAAAACGCAGCGAATTTCCTAACCGATGGAGGCAGCCATTCCAAATGAACTGATCCTCTGAGGTCATAATGAGACCAGTCAATCTCAGCGACCTCACCATCCTCGATTGTCACGCCTTCCCATTCTTCAATGTCGTTCGGCTCATCAACGTCTCCGTATATTTTCTCTTTGTTCGTTATTCCTTCGATAACCATTTCCATCAATGCCTGCTGCGGGAGAGACTCGTAGTCAAATCTGCCCAGCGAAGGATCGACTGCGTCGAGGAAGACCAATTGGAATCTCATCTTTTAGTTTGAAATAGAAAAGGGAAATAAAACACACTTTTAGATGCCACATCTTGCTACTCCTGCGTGGTCTGACTACTTACGTAGCTCAGATGGATCTTTTCGAATTCTACAGAATAAGAATAATCATCCTCCTTCTTCCGGGACACCCAATGACTCAGACTTACAGTAAAAGAATTAAAAATGATGATTCATAAGTGGTACTTGACGTTGGCTCGCATGCATTACGCTGAAGCTCTCTAGGTTGTTTTGCATTGAGTGTCACTCAAGGTGCACGTTGCTGTTTTTTCTTCATGTGCCGATGGCGGCGTCGGCAAATTTTATCACTTGACGCCTTCGCAACAAACGCTAATGGAGCTCTTTGTGTTCGGATTTAATAGCGTCGAGCAGATCTGTGGCAGTCGGGAGCATCCTCCAGATAATTCTACATGGAAACCCTTGACATGCGACTGCCAAGGGGATGTTGAGTGCCTTGAATGGTCGTAGAATAGATTATTTAGCGGCAATGACTGAACGGGCAGAGCAGAATTCCACTTTCTTCTTTCGATTATGAAAGTGCTTAAACTTTCATGGAACAATTCAAGTCTTCTTTAAACTGCAATTCTTAATGGAGACAGCACCAACCGCATCAAAGGCTTGCTTAATGTGCCGCGCAGCATCGAAAAGACTTTTCATAAATGCGTCTAGCAGCAGCAGAACTGGTTTGTCTGTTCTTGCATTCATAGCAGGAAGGGATATCTGTTCGAAGCACTTCCAGCACGTGGCAAGAGCGAACCAAGCCTTGTTTTGATGATAGTATGGAATCGGCGAGGGTTGCCGAGCAATATCTGCCAGAGACTTTGCTTTCCCAATCATTCGTACACGGAGGCCTCTAGGATCCCGTGGCATTCGAACACGCAGGAAGCGTGACTCCGCATTTGACAGTTTTCCATCTCTCGTTGTTGAGGTATTTTCGGATGGAAGTAGGCGAGTATATTTCGGCAGCTTTCCAAAGAACAGGCCGACCTCATCCATGCTCGACACGTTCTCTCGCTGGTATCGAGCAATGAGCGCGTACAATTCACACTGCGCTCTGAGTAGAGATGGGTCATCCTCTACGGGCTCTCGCTTTGTCGAGGGATTTTGCGATTCGCACGGACTTTCTGCGCGAAAATCCGACAAATGCACGTCGAAAATGGTCTGTTGAGAAAACGAGAGCAAAATTTCTGAAACGCAACTGAATTGGAGTTCTCTTCTATAAAACCGTTCATCCGAATCCCCCTCGCCGAGATTACGCGAGGGTTGAACAGAGATTTTGTTTGAATTTCGGATTTCAGGACAACCAATTTTACATTTTTTTGTTTTTTTTTGTTTTTATAGCGCAATTTGAAAATTGCACGTGCCTTTCGACACGTATGCGCATGCTCTCTGCTTTTCGCGTTATGCATGTGGGCTAATCTCATCCCGCGGATTGAAACAACAGAGGATTAGTAGATGTCTTCCCTCATCTCGCCACCAAGGAGATTCTCCCCTTGGAAGTAATTTGGCGGTTTCCCGAACCTCCCCAAGGGCTGGGTACTGGTCCTGACCCACCACCTTGCGATGGCCATCAATAGGGTCGGCGCCATGACAGAAACACGACGAGGGGTTTGAAAAGGTTCTTGGCTTCCCCCAAAACTGGGGTACTGGTCCAACCCACCACGGAGAGGTGTCCTTTCGTCGGGTCAGACCAATTTTACATTGTCTCTCATGCTTGATCGAGTTCAGAAAAGGTAGCAGGCCGATTGCTGTGTAGTGCAAGAAATTCATTTTTGGTAACAAACGAAAATTGATCTTTTGATCGAACGCTTTGTTGGTTTTATCAAGATTACATCAGCATTTCCCCAAATGATCACGCAAATGATCACCCAAATGACATTTCCAATTAGAATAAGGAGAAGGAACTTCTGTCGGCACCCAAACAGGACAGCTTGTGTTCTTGCGCACACGCAACACATGCGGTAATCACCTCAATCGACCGGTAAAAACGCCCTTCTTTCATCTCTAAATGGATGTTGCAAGTTTCGTACAAATACACTACTCTTTTGCTCAAAATGAAAAATAACGCACGTAAAGTGTTTATTCCCTTCAATTTACTACCAAATTCTACTATTATAAATAATCACGTGAATAACTCGGTCATTCCCCTCGTTTCAGTCACTGCATGTGCCGTTTGATGAGTTTTGTATTCTGAACCTCAACGTAGTCAAATAGCTCATCGGAAGCAAAAACATCACCCAAAAGTTCCCGATTTTCGAAATAGAGCATCAGTAATAGTATTACTGGATGCCTCGACGAGCACTGCATATTTTTATGATGACATTGCTAAGAACAGACAATGACCAAGAAAGAATTTTTCTCTGACATGCTCGTGTCAATGATGCTAGTGATCTACTTACCATAAGTTTTATGGTCATTTAATTGTCGTAGAATGCTTCCTACAGAACAAAAAATGCAGTACTTGCAGGTATGGAAAGTGGGCAATAAGTAAGGCATCCTAAGCATCACTAATACAATGAGCGATCAAGTTGCATATTATTACTTTGCATAATAGCGTGACGGTCGCTTTAAAAAGTCACTGCGAACGACGATGCATTCACATGTAATGGGAGGTACTACACGAGAGTAGCTTGGGATGTGGTTATTACAAAAATACAGCGTAACATCTCTTGTCAGTGGAATATTGCTACGATTGCATCGCATTCGACGGAGACGGCGCTTTTTTGTACTGAAGTGCAAGCGAATTAGTACATCTGACAGGTGAAAACCTCCGGAAGGCACGTTGCGACCTTGGTTCGATCCTAGTCCCAGCGAAAATTATGTGCTAATTGTGTTAACAAGCGTGTGATGCTTACGCTGAAATAATATCCATCATCATATATTTACCTCGCGAATGTGCGGTTGTCGAAAGGAGTACTATCCATAGTGCACGCGGCACTGCTTTCCGCAAATAAAGAAAATATCGAGTGTCAAATAGCACTATTTGTCAGATGGTCTACCGTGGCCGCTGGGTCGATACGCCTGTGCGCGATTTTCACACGTTTCTAACTCTACTCAGATATGTATATTTCTAGCATGTGCCAACGACGACATCGGAGTTTATGTACAATTCGAAAAGACCTCTTTGTAGTAGGCCAGAAGCCTTCCAAACTCTCGTCGTGTTTCTATTTTGATGTTGATTGCACCAAAGAAGTCTGTGGAATTCGATAAGATCCCTCTGGGCTACGTAAGTACTCAGAAGTAGAGAGTATGGCATGTACAAATGTTCTACTGTTCCCCATTTTTCGCTGAAACTAATAGATAAGATTCCAATTGCTATTCTTCGAAACTGTCGATCCTTCACTTGGCCGAGTTGACCACGATTCTCTCCCGCAGCAGGCATTAATGGAGATGGTTATCGAAGGAGTAAAGAATAAAGAAAAGATTTGCGTAGACGTTGATGAACCGAATGGACATTGAAGAATGGAAGGGCGTAGAAATCGAGGATGGTGAGGTCGCAGAGATTCACTGGGACCGGTATCGCCTCAAAGGGTCACTTTATCTAGAATGGTTGCCTTCATCTGTGGGGAAATTCTCGGTCGTATGCAATAATCTCACTGCTGACCCGACGAAAGGACACCTCTCCGTGGTGGGTTGGACCAGTACCCCAGTTTTGGGGGAAGCCAAGAACCTTTTTAAACCCCTCGTCGTGTTTCTGTCATGGCGCCGACCCTATTGATGGCCATCGCAAGGTGGTGGGTCAGGACCAGTACCCAGCCCTTGGGGAGGCTCGGGAAACCGCCAAATTACTTCCAAGGGGAGAATCTCCTTGGTGGCGAGACGAGGGAAGACATCTACTAATCCTCTGTTTGTTTTCAATCCGCGGGATGAGATTAGCCCACATGCATAACGCGAAAAGCAGAGAGCATGCGCATACGTATCGAAAGGCACGTGCAATTTTAAAATTGCGCTATAAAAACAAAAACAAAAATAATCTCACTGGTACGCTTGATCTGGCATCTTTACCCATATCCATGGAGAATTTAAATCTCGCAGGCAATAAATTTACTGGATCGATCGGCTTGGAAAGATTGCCAGCGAGGATGGAGTCGATACGTGTTTTCTGTAATCAGCTGAGTGGATCTTATATCTCGGATCCAATGCCTTCACTGAGTCGATCGACTTGGAAAGATTGCCAGCCGGGATGGAGGCGCTTAGTGATGCGTGAAAATAGGTTAAGGAGCATCTATTCTATTTTTACTATTATAATATATTTTGAGGCAGTTGTTTTGCAGGAAGGTTAGGTGAAAGACAGCCAGACACTAGTCGTGAGATGCATGTATGCAAACGGTCTGATAATGTGCACAGATGGCATAAATATTTCAAGTAGAATCCGAACAGACAAAGTGCAATTATTGAATTGTATAATATAGAATTAAATCGAATTATAGTTATAGAATTAATTGCTAATGAATTAATTAATATTCTCTATATTATCAATAATCCCTGATCACAGATAGCAAATTTATAGGAGAAACACAATGTACTACTCTATGTAGGCTGTAAAGCATACAATAGCTGCTTGTCAACTGATTCCTGGAATAGCCCATCAATAATAGAGTATTTGTGAAATGACATTGCGAAGAACAGATAATGCTCAAGTAATCCCCATTCCCTGGGGAGGTTGAGTAGACCATCGAATACTTCTATGGGGGATCTCGCATCGCCCTGGTGGCGAGACGAGAGAACCTCCACTACCCATTTCTGAGCTACATAACTTCGACCACTCAGGAGTAGCACGCTGTGGCATCTCAAAGTGTTTTCTTTTTTCCCTTTTGTATTTCAAACTAATAGATGAGCTTCGAATTGGTCTTCCTCGACGCAGTCGATGCTTTGTTTGGCAGAGTTGACCTCGAGTCTCTCCCGCAGCAGGCATTGATGGAGATGGTCATCGAAGGAATAACGAACAAAGAGGCTATTTCCGGGGACGTTGACGATTCGACAGACATTGAAGAATGGGAAGGCGTAACAGTCGAGGATGGTGAAGTAATAGCGATTCATTTGCGACGATTCGAGCTTGATGGGTCACTCCATTTAGAATGGTTGCCTTTCTCTGTAAGGAAATTCGATGCTGCGGGCAATCACCTCTCTGGTACCCTTGATTTGGCATATTTACCCACATCTATTGTGAGGTTATCTCTTGGATCCAATGCCTTCACTGCATCGATTAACCTGGAAAGATTGCCAGAGAGAATGGAGTATTTAGATATTTCAGAGAATAAGTTAAGCGGATCTTTAAAGCTAGACAGTCTCCCGGATACGCTGACACTTTTTAACGCCAGAGGCAATCAATTTTCCGGAAGCGTTAATTTGATTCGATTACAGGCAGCCATGGAGAATCTCTTTCTTGGAAGTAATCGTCTGAGTGGCTCTGTTGTGCTGACGCGACTTCCTGAGAGTCTCGATAGCCTTTATTTTTCAGACAATCATTTCAGCGGAGCTTTGAATCTGACGAGATTGCCACCATATATGTCCGTGTTAGAGTTGCACAATAACTCCTTTTCTGCTAACCCGACGAAAGGACACCTCTCCGTGGTGGGTTGGACCAGTACCCCAGTTTTGGGGGAAGCCAAGAACCTTTTTAAACCCCTCGTCGTGTTTCTGTCATGGCGCCGACCCTATTGATGGCCATCGCAAGGTGGTGGGTCAGGACCAGTACCCAGCCCTTGGGGAGGTTCGGGAAACCGCCAAATTACTTCCAAGGGGAGAATCTCCTTGGTGGCGAGACGAGGGAAGACATCTACTAATCCTCTGTTGCTTCAATCCGCGGGATGAGATTAGCCCACACGAATAACGCGAAAAGCAGAGAGCATGCGCATACGTGTCGAAAGGCACGTGCAATTTTAAAATTGCGCTATAAAAACAAAACAAACTCTTTTTGTGGCACAGTGGATCTTAGCCAACTACCGCAAGGACTTAAACGATTATGTTTGTCAGACAATGAACTTTCGGGTGAGGTTTTCATTTCAGATAAGCTCTTTGACAGAGTGTCTGTGCGGTATACCAAACTTATTAAGCGGCACATGGAATGAGTGAAACCGAACTGCATAACTGAATTATCAACGTGATTATATAATTGTAGAATTGAGTAGAAAATTGAACTTGAGTAAACAATTTACGTGCCTTTGTTTTAGTTTGCCCAAATATGCGACAGCAAAGTTTCAGCTTTGGCTTTATCTCGCGAATAAGTAAACCGATGTACGTTCGCTTGCTGCCGCCGTCCATCGAGAACTTTACTATGTACACGATGGATCTCGGTGGAAGCATTCCATGAGCAGACCTTCTAAGCGGTATATGAATCTAAGTGCTTGCCTGTACCAATCTGGAGGAGTCGATTATAGGCTCGAGCGTCGCCCCGGATTACTGCAGTCTGTCGAAATGGCTTCGGGATATTTCTCTGGAAGCTTCTCCTTGACGAAGCTTCCACCATCTCGCAAATTCATCGACGTGGGTGAAAACAAGCTGGAAGAGTGTCTTTCAAAGCCCTCGGGAGGCTTCATGTGGGGTGCAAATTCGTTCGAAAGGAGTGTTGACTTATCTGATATTTCGGACAACGTATTTCACATGCAGCTCGAGTTGACGAACCTCGATGAGAAGATGCAAGAAATAAACCCCGGCCAGCGCACATCTACGGTCTAACCGCAGACACCTGCCGGCAAGGCATTCTAGTGAAATCCTGTGACCCCACTATCATGTGACTTCAACGTACTCTCATATTTCTGCGTGCACTTGGCGCTATTATATTGCAGTCCTGACACATACTATCTGTGAACAGCTTAGCTTTCGCAAAAGGTACCTGCTCGCGTCATTTCGGATGTTGCACGTAGCGAGGAAGTCATATGAACGAAGACAAACTGAGCAGAAGAGAAAGAGTGTATACTGTAGGATGACTTTCACCGTTTCTTGTGATTAAATCATTGGCTACAGCATGGTAATACAACCGAATGAAAATATTTGCATTGGAAAATTGTTGAGTTTACTGTTGAGTTTGACTTATCTGCATATTCTGATATGATTCACTGTACGATTTTTCCTCAAATGGCTCCCACTGTAAGTTTTCCATTCCCCTTGAACACAAAGCGATTCCCAGGCAGTATTCGAGCAGTTNGACACATACTATCTGTGAACAGCTTAGCTTTCGCAAAAGGTACCTGCTCGCGTCATTTCGGATGTTGAACGTAGCGAGGAAGTCATATGAACGAAGACAAACTGAGCAGAAGAGAAAGAGTGTATAATGTAGGATGACTTTCACCGTTTCTTGTGATTAAATCATTGGCTACAGCATGGTAATACAACCGAATGAAAATATTTGCATTGGAAAATTGTTGAGTTTACTGTTGAGTTTGACTTATCTGCATATTCTGATATGATTCACTGTACGATTTTTCCTCAAATGGCTCCCACTGTAAGTTTTTCATTCTCCTTGAACACAAAGCGATTCCCAGGCGGTATTCGAGCAGTTCTACCGAGAACTCGCACGATAATTGTGCACATTATCGTGTATGCCACATCTATCGTACCAGAAAAAAGTTTTGTTTTTGAAGGTGCGATTTGATTTACCATTTCTTTTATTGTGCCTTGCGAGACGCATGCACACGCCCTCTGGTTTGCGTATGTAGTGTTCGATATATTCCCGCTGGTGTGTTTGAAAAAGTGTTCTTTTTTCCCATTTCTCTCTTAAACAAATGTGCGCATTTTGTATTAAGCCAGAGTTTCGGTTACAGTCGATTGACATAATTTGCCAGACACCTGTAAGATTTGCGGAGTCATTAATGAGCCGAAAGACATTGAAGAATGGAAGGGCGTGACAATCGAGGATGGTCAAGTCATAGAGATTGATTGGAACGGATTCAAACTCAGCGGATCACTTCATTTGCAATGGTTGCCTTCCTCTGTAAGAAAACTCGTGGTCCCGTGGAATAATCTCACTGATACCCTTGACTTGGCGTCTTTACCCACAGCTATGGAGAACCTATTTCTCGGATTCAAGAGTCCATTTGAGGTGTGTAAATGGGCAGGGGTGATATGCAACGATAATGGCATCCGCTGTTCGTCCTGGCTGGGGCGAGTAGCAAGATGTGGCATGTAAAACTGTTCTGCTTTCCATTTTTGTATTTCAAACTAATAGATGAGATTCGAATTGGTCTTCCTCGACGCACTCGATCCTTCGCTTGGCAGAGTTGACCTCGAGTCTCTCCCACAGCAGGCATTGATGGAGATGGTCATTGAGGGGATAGCAAACAAAGAGAAAATATGCGGGAACCCAGATGAGCCGAAAGACATTGAGGAATGGAAGGGCGTGACAGTCGAGGATGATGAAGTGGTAGATATTGACTGGCAACGACGCAAGCTCGAAGGGTCACTTTATTTAGAATGGTTGCCATCCACTGTGAGGGGATTCACGGTTACGTGGAATCTATTCACTGGTACTCTTAATTTGGCATCTTTACCCAGAAGTATAAAGAACTTATATCTCGGATTCAATGCCTTCACTGACCCGACGAAAGGACACCTCTCCGTGGTGGGTTGGACCAGTACCCCAGTTTTGGGGGAAGCCAAGAACCTTTTTAAACCCCTCGTCGTGTTTCTGTCATGGCGCCGACCCTATTGATGGCCATCGCAAGGTGGTGGGTCAGGACCAGTACCCAGCCCTTGGGGAGGTTCGGGAAACCGCCAAATTACTTCCAAGGGGAGAATCTCCTTGGTGGCGAGACGAGGGAAGACATCTACTAATCCTCTGTTGNAAGTGGTAGATATTGACTGGCAACGACGCAAGCTCGAAGGGTCACTTTATTTAGAATGGTTGCCATCCACTGTGAGGGGATTCACGGTTACGTGGAATCTATTCACTGGTACTCTTAATTTGGCATCTTTACCCAGAAGTATAAAGAACTTATATCTCGGATTCAATGCCTTCACTGGATCGATCGGCCTGGAAAGATTGCCAAAGAGGATGGAATATTTGGATGTTAGCTACAATCAGTTGAGTGGTTCTTTAAAGCTAGACAGTCTCCCAGATACGCTGACAGATTTTTGCGCCATAGCCAACCAATTCTCCGGAAGCGTTGACTTGACCAAATTACCGGCGGCCTTGGTAAATCTGAATCTTTATAAAAATCAGCTGAGTGGCTCTGTTGTGCTGACGCAACTTCCAAGCTGTCTAGAGTACCTTGATTTAGCAAGCAATCAATTCAGCGGAGCTTTGAATCTGACGAAATTACCGATAAGTCTGGCTCATTTGAATTTGCGGAGAAACTCCTTTTCTGGCACAGTAGATCTCAGCCAGACNTCTGTTGTGCTGACGCAACTTCCAAGCTGTCTAGAGTACCTTGATTTAGCAAGCAATCAATTCAGCGGAGCTTTGAATCTGACGAAATTACCGATAAGTCTGGCTCATTTGAATTTGCGGAGAAACTCCTTTTCTGGCACAGTAGATCTCAGCCAGACCCCACAAGGACTTGAAGAACTGGATCTGTCAGACAATCAGCTTTCTGGTGAGGTCTTTATTTCCGATGCGCTCTATGACATTGTTAATGTTCAGCATACAAAACTCATCAAGCGGAACATGAGTGACTGGAGCCGAACTGAATAATTGAGGTATTAACGTGATTATTTATAATAGTAGAATATAGTAAGAAATTGAGAGCATTAAACACTTTAAGCACCTTTTTGAAGTTTGAGCCACAGAGTAGTATTTTTGTAGAAACTTTAAACTATTTAGCTCAGTAATGCAGATGAACAAAGGGCCTGTTTACCTGTCAGTAAATTGGTTTGTGGCACAGACAAATGTTATCATCGTGTGTTCTGTGGAATCTAGATGTCCCATTATACGCATATCCGCGGATTCCCACGCGTTTCTAGCTCTCGAAGGTAACTTTCACCGTAGCTCGTGATTAAATCAATAGACTACTGAACCTCTACTATTTCTTTCTGAATCACATAACTCAGACCACTCA
>LFNC01000222.1:0-17830 GCA_001235845.1 Perkinsela sp. CCAP 1560/4 | reverse complement strand
TAGACTTATTTCAAGTTGCTTCCACGTCATTCTACCAACACTGTTAGCAGACCAAAGCAATACACGCACAGTCAGATGAGACCTTAACTGGAGGCTTTCATGAAAGAACAATAGCGATCGAAATACTTTTACAACACTCAATGGTCATATTTTACACAGCCACATTCGAAACACTCACGCGTTTTTTTAAAACTCAAATTGTATTTTGTGATTGTTTTGTCGCCAATTAAATTTAGCTCCTTCTTCAATGTGTCTCACAGTAAGTTGTTCATTTCTTGCAACGAACAAGATAACAAAATTATGTGAGTTTCTGAAAGAATATTATACGCAGTATAGCTGCAGATATTCCCCAGTTAAGTATGTTGCCGTGAATATGTTCTAACCCGACGAAAGGACACCTCTCCGTGGTGGGTTGGACCAGTACCCCAGTTTTGGGGGAAGCCAAGAACCTTTTTAAACCCCTCGTCGTGTTTCTGTCATGGCGCCGACCCTATTGATGGCCATCGCAAGGTGGTGGGTCAGGACCAGTACCCAGCCCTTGGGGAGGTTCGGGAAACCGCCAAATTACTTCCAAAGGGAGAATCTCCTTGGTGGCGAGACGAGGGAAAACATCTACTAATCCTCTGTTGTTTCAATCCGCGGGATGAGATTAGCCCACATGATAACGCGAAAAGCAGAGAGCATGCGCATACGTGTCGAAAGGCACGTGCAATTTTCAAATTGCGCTATAAAAAAAAATCAACTGAGTGGCACAATATGTTTGACCGCCCTTCCGCGAGCCTTGGAGTATCTTCATCTACACAAAAACAACTTTGAAGTTGAACATTGAACTTCACGCAGCTTCCAAATTACATCCGCAACATTATGCTTTACGAGAATCGTTTCAATTTGAAAATTGCACGTGCCCTTCGACACGTATGCGCATGCTCTCTGCTTTTCGCGTTTATACTGAGATCCAGGGTTTGAACGTTAGAAGGAAGCCTGTCAAGGTCAAGACTGCCGGTCAGCTTGTTGCAAGTGAAAGATACTATTTCCATCTTCCCTGGGAGATCAGGAAGTTCGATTGTACCACTTAGGGCGTTGGCATACATCCGCACAGTTTTCATACTGCAAGGAAGAAATTCGAATCCAACTGTGCCATGCTGTTGTTTACGAACCCACTCAAACTCCTCGACTTCGCCGTCAGCATTACTGTTCACGCCTTCCCATTCACAAACATCAGCTAGGTTATCCCGACTTCCACATATCTTCTCTGGTTTCTTTAGTCCGAAGATGAAAAGCTCCATTAAGATTTGCTGCGATGCCGTCAAACGGTCGAACCTGCCGATTCCATCGTCAGCGCATGCGAAGTAAACTGTCACATATACGTTTGCCAACATTGTGTGCGTAGAGAAATATNTAGAGAAATATTCAAAATTGACGCAAGAGGGGTTGAAATAAATACAGCGCAATTTCAGGTGTTCTTCCCTGGATAATGAGGAGTAGTCATTGGGTGACGTCTTGCTGAGACAGATCGATCGAATTTGTCGTCGGACCTGGCGAAGAGAGCCGTTGCAAACATATGAGATGTAGAGATCGATAGATTCAAATTCTTGGATTATTGGCTAAATAATCCCGGTGACCCATTGTTCAATTGGTATTCAGCTGTCACCGTAGCGGGAGAGCTGAAGGATTATCATTGCTACACCTCAGCAGCAGATAGCTGAGAGGGAAGCCCTGTCGTACGGCCCTCCCCCACACGGTATGCGGTGTTTTTCTTGCCACCGGCGATTTTGACACTTTTACTGGAGAAATCTTCGGATTTCATGATGAGTTTTATGTTGAGTTGCTTCCACATCAATACAACTATACTGTGAACACACCGATGCAATACACGCACAGTCAGATAAGATGTCAACTAGTGGGTTTCATGATATTATATTACGAAGCAGAATAGTTTTGAAAAACATTTTAGACACGCTGTTATAGTCAGATATTCGACATAATCACGCGTTTTTCGAAAGATTCTTAAACTCACTCTTTTTGTCAATAAAGTTTAGATTGTCGTTTGCTATCGTTTTGTTGTCAATTGAATTCAGCTTTTTATTCAATGCGTTCCACAGTAAGTTGTTCATTTCCACCATAGAAAATATGAGGGCCCTGTGGCACCCGTACTGTTCCACTTAGAGTGTTTTTTTCAACATCTAAATACATCATACTTTCAGGCAGATTCCCTAAGTCGATTGTGCCTGAAAAGCGATTCTCAGAAAGGTATATGTACCTCATGGACTTTGGCAGTCGTGTGAAGTCCAGCGAACCTTCAAAGTTGTTCTTGTCTAAATACATAGACTCCAAGGCTGGCGGAAGGGCGGTCAAACATATTGTGCCACTCAGCTGATTTTCAGCGAGCGATAAATATTCAAGGCATATCGGGAGGTGTTCAAGGGAGATTTCCCCGGTGAATTTGTTTCGACTGAGATTAAGTGTTCGAACCGTAGCAGGAAGACTGTCGAGGTCGAGACAGCCGATCAGATTGTTGTATGAAATATCAACTACCTCCATTTTCCCCGGGAGATCAGCAAGTTGGATTGTACCACTGAGGGCGTTTATGAACAACCGAACATTTTTCATACTACATGGAAGAAACTCGAAGCCAAGTGTGCCCGTCCCATCGTGTTTTTTATTACTCCATAGAAACTTCTCGACTTCGCCGTCACCGTTGCATTTCACCCCCTTCCATTCACATACGTCAGTCGGATCATCCCGATTGCCACATATCTTCTCTGTCTCATTCAGTCCAAATATAAAAAGCTCCATCAACTCTTGCTGCGACAGCATGGATCGGTCGAACTTTCCGATTCCATCGTCAACGCATGCGAAGAAGACTACCACGTACATTGAAAACATTTTGTGCATAAACAAATATTCAAAATTGACGCAAGGGAAGTTGAAATGGAAACTCAATACCTAACACAGCACAAACATCTCGCTGTTGTCGAACATTATGAAAAATTTATGAAACTTAAGCCTTCACATGCAATAATTCTCAAAGTCCGTTGTACCCGAAAAGCGATTCTTTGAAAGGTAGATGAACCTCATGGACTTTGGCAGTCGTGTGAAGTCCAATGGCCGTTCAAAGTTGATAGATGAATAATTCGCAAGGAAGGCAATTCAAACATATAGCACCGCTCAGATGATTATCAGAGAGCGCTAAACTTTCCAGACCTATCGGGAGGTTTTCGAGGGATATATCTCCGGTGAATTCGTTTTTGCTCAGTTCTAGTGTTCGAACCGCAGCGGGAAGCCTTACAGTGAAGTTGGGTTCCAGAAATCCTACGGCATCCTTGTGCAAACTCACACATCAGCATAAGACTGCGCAGCTTGATCACTGTACTCTTATCACTGCATAACGCCATGACTCGTTAACGATAACGCCATAAATCCACAGAATTCAACATGACAATATTCTATGCGTGAAAACCGAAAGCCGTCGCAGAAGCAGCTGTTTACTTCTCAGAACTTCAAGTGATAAATGACACAATCTACATCACTCAAAATTGGAAAAAATTGAATCCACCGCGCGTCAAAGGTAATTCGTATTCATTTTGATCTGTTTCATTTTTGCGGGCAGCCCACGCTTTCCCCGTGCCACTACCGAGATTTACCCAAAAATGTGCATTGCCCACTGCAGGGGTATGCGACATGCTGAGGTTCAATCACAGAGATAAAGCTGACTTGCGTAATCGAGTGCATCTCGATCATAGCGTGAATACAGTCCAGACTTAAGCCCCATGGAAACTTACTACTGCCGGTGTATAGCCAACTCGGATTGAAGTCTGACTACCTCAAGGAAATACCATGCCCTGCATATTAAGTTCCACTACATACATACAGAATACGTTAAAATATATAAAAGAAACGTTGTTGACCAAGCGCTCTTCGGCGTGTCCGTTTTCCGGGATGGGAAGCCTTTCCGAGTCGGAAATCGCACTTTGCTTTACTAAACTACGGAGCACGGCGCTGCAAGATTATCATTGCTTCACCTCAGCAGCAGATAGCTCAGAGAGCAGCCCTGTCGTACGGCCCTCCCAGACACGTTATGCGCTGCTTTTCTTGCCACCGGCGATTTTGACACTTTTACTGGAGAAATCTTCGGATTTCATGATGAGTTTTATGTTGAGTTGCTTCCACATCAATCTAACTACACTGTAAATACCCCAATGCAATCCACGCAAAGTCAGATGAGATGTCAACTGGTGGTTTTCATGATATTATATTACGAAGCAGAATATTTTAGACAGGCTGTTCTAATCAGATATTGAATCAATAAATCTTAGATTGTCGTTTGCTATCGTTTTGTTGTCAATTCAATTCAGCTTTTTATTCAATGCGTTCCACAGTAAGTTCGTCATTTCCATCAAAGCGTATGACAATGCCATGCGGCAACCGTATCGTTCCACTGATCGCGTTTTTTTCAACGTCTAAATCCCCCATACTCTCAGGCAGATTCCCAAAGTCGATTGTGCCTGAAAAGCGATTCTCGGAAAGGACCATTTCGCAGATGGACGTTGGTAGTCGCGTGAAGTCCAGCGAACCTTCAAGGTTGTTTCTTCCTAAATGAAGATACTCCAAGGCTGGCGGAAGGGAGGTCAAACATATTGTCCCGCTCAGCTGATTATTAGAGAGCGATAAATATTCAAGGCATTTCGGAAGGTTTTCAAGGGATATATCTCCGGTGAATTTGTTTCGACTGAGATCTAGTTCTTGAACCGCAGCAGGAAGACTGTCGAGGTCAAGACTGCCTGCCAGCTGGTTGGCACCAAGATTTACTACCTCCATCTTCCCCGGGAGATCAGCAAGTTGGATTGTACCACTGAGGGCGTTATTCCACATCACCACATTTCTTATACTCCATGGAAGAAACTCGAAGCCAACTGTACCAGCTCCATCCTGTTTTTTAGAAACCCACCTAAAATCCTCGACTTTGCCGTCAGCGTTGCACTTCACCCCCTTCCATTCACATACGTCATCTGGATCATCCCGATTGCCGCATATCTTCTCTGGTTCATTCAGTCCGAATATGAAAAGCTCCATCAAAGTCTGCTGTGGAAGCGTCGATCGGCCGACTCTGCCGATACCGTCATCACATGCAATGAAAAAGGCTGCGAACATTTGAATTTGCATAAGGTATTAATTATAACTGCAGGAAGCACTGTAAATGAATGAACATTTGGTGAGAACGAGCTGTCCATCATACTTCATTGACTCAACAAGTTTTCCACTCCTATTATCATGCACCATCCGAGTCTATGTACCTCAACATAAGACATCAAAAATACCATTCGATTCGTGTTCCTTGATGAGGTGCCCGTCTACAGCGCACATAGGTATGGGTACGCTCATACAGGTGGTCACGGAGAACTCAACGTCAGGGCGTCACTCCTATAAGGCACATGCGGCAATGTACGTCCACCAGACGATATAATCACTCGATGAAGCAGGACTTTGAGCATGCATGTGAATGCGAATGCCTACTATGTAATGCTGATGAGGAAGTCGAGGGTTCTTGTTCGTTATGTAGAAACGTGGGTGGAAGACGCACACTCAGCTTCCATTTTCTTTCATGGGTCCGTGCTTCGCCGCTTTCGCCTCGGCTGAATTTGTGTAGAAACGTTCAACGATAATCGTAAGGATCAATACTATTCAGGAAATTGCCAGGTCTATGCGAAGACACTCTTGAGTAGTCACATTGACCATGTTGTTTTACATGGTACCCTTGATTCTGTAATGATCATTGTCAAGTTCTATATTCCATAAAATGAGAGCTTACTTAGATGCTTCCCTTTAATTGAGAAGTAATATTGATGCGGGGAACTCAAAAGTTATTAACACACATGTTATTTGATTTTCGTAGTTACAAAGAACTACAGTTAAAGCTTCTCTCAGATTCGTGTTAGAACTGCCTTTTCAAATGATGCACATGAAATCCGCACCTTTCCTTTACTAACTAACAACCAGATGTCCTAGTCATAATATATAGGCAAAATCATATAATAGCTCGAAACGTCACATCAGGCTAAAAATGGTATAATATTTGCTATAATAGGCTTACTATTGTAAATCCTGCCAAATTGCAGCTCCACTGTGTTAGCCTCTTCGTACATGCATTAGGAGTATTAGATTTTAAGCAACATACTTAACTGGGAAATATCTGCAGCTATACTGCGTATAATATTCTTTCGGTAACTCACATAATTTTGTTATCTTGTTCGTTGCGAGAAATAAACAACTTTATATAAAACTTTAAAGAGTTGTATTATTTTCCAATCTAAGCAAATGGCCTGCCCTATAGTGACTACCTGGATACAATCTAGCTAACAAGCTTTAACAAAGGTCCTTGAATGATACGGAGACTCTCGATGAAGGTTATATTTCCAAATCTGTACAAAACACTCACATGCGCATGTAAAAACAATACTACAATATGAAAAAAAAAAGAGTTTTCTCGTTCAGTTAAAGCTTCTCTCAGATTCGTGTTAGAACTGGCATTTCAAATGATGCACATGAAATCCGCACCTTTTCCTTTACTAACAAACAACCAGATGTCCTAGTCATAACATATAGGCAAAATCACCTAATAGCGCGAAACGTCACATCAGGCTAAAAATGGTATAATATTTGCTATAATAGGCTTACTATTGTAAATCCTGCCAAATTGCAGCTCCACTGTGCTAGCTTCTTCGTACATGCATTTGGAGTATAACCTATTGAAAGCCACATTTAACAAGACACTATAAAATTAGCAAGTAATTGTGACGCATATCCATACAATTTCATAAAAGCAATTGTCCCGATATGGCTTATAGGGCTTGTAGTATCGAAAACCAGCTTTCCGGGATCATGAATCCGGTGGATAGTTGAGGTTATACGAAATACCATCAAGTTATTAATCTTATATCGACAGTGCACGAGAAGGCATGCGGTTTACCAGTAGCGCGCGATAAGGTGTGCAACCTCTCAGCATCCGTGTACGGATTTCGTTGCTATTGTGTTTATACATCGTCTGGTGTAAATTGACTTAGAAAGGTGGGAATCCGCTACGTAGAAGAATAGCCCAATGGATTGTTCTGGCGCGTACATTCCCTACGTTTTCTTCATGAATATGCTCGCTTATATTTACTACTCAAACACGCAAGATTTGCAGCCAAAGCACGGAATGCAAAATAGAAGTATTACTACAGAGTAGTAAACTCTTTTCGAACTATAGCTTGTGGATTAACCGGGCAGAAATTTCTCATTCTATATGAATATGCTTTAACGAAATGCCCGGGAAAATTTCTCCAAGCCTTTCCACATTTTCCGTGGATGTGCTACGGAGCTCGCCGATTAGGTTATTTCCCGCAACAAAGTAAAACTTGACGTATATCAAGTTTGGGGGAAGCTGGCCAAAGAAAATAACTGATTGCCGAATACGGTTGTCCGACAGATCGAGGGTTATAAGCTTGCGTGGTAATTCCGCAAGATCAACAGGACCAACCAGCTGATTCGTAGAGAGATTAAGATGTACGAGGTGTTCCGGCAGGGTTCGCAAACCGACGGACCCATGAAGCCGATTTCCGTTAACGTAGCAATACTTCAATGCACGTGGCAACGCTCGCGTATGAAGTGCGTAGTCCAGCGAGCAGCTTGTTAAATGGATATCTCCCACGGTCAGTGGCAATAAGTGAATATCCATCACTTCATCATGGCGATCTGTGCGGTCTACTCGAACCACTTTCCCGTCGACGCAAGTCACACTCTTCCACTCGCAATAGTCACGCAAAGGGAGATTTCTTAAAGAATCCGCTCGATCAACTTTACTTTCCTTTGTACTCTTGGTCTTCGCTTCTACTTTACTTTTCGGTGAATAAAAACGGTTCATTAAAGTGGTTTGCCATTGCAGCAGAAGAAAGTTTTTGTCGCCAGGCGGAATATGAGAAACGTCAGCAGAGAAGACCACAAGTGCGCACAGCGAAAACATTGAAAACTAGTTATACAGAATAGAATTGGGCTATCTCCTTCCATGAACCCTTCTAAAACACACGGCGCGAACTACTCTTTTAAAATATTTAATGGCAACTTCTTGAGTGAGATGAACAAACAGCCGATGTACGAATACCAGATGCTTCGACTTCATCGAGTCCGAATGTGATAATCCCCAGAAAGCTTTGCTGTGAGATTTCTCATCGCTCTAATCTCCCAATGCCACTTATAGATCGAATTTGAAAGATTGTGCACAAGAAGGCATGCGGTTTACCAGCGTGCGATAAGGTGTACAACCACTAAGCATGCGCGTAGAAAGTGCGTTGTTATTGTGAATAATATATATTTACTAGCATTCTGAGTACTCGCATAGCGTTATGCTGCTTAACCTTTTCCATGTAAAATAAACGTAATGTTCACTTCTGCGGCGCTGTGCGAAGGTCATGTACATGCGAAGAAATATACTCTGCTCCATGATTTTCAGCTGCCCGTTACTATCGCTGGTCGTTATTAAATGTTCCAATCAAGTGACTGTTCGCATATTGAGAGCACAAATGACACATACACAATGAGAGCGCAGGCGTTATTCATTAATCTCGAAAATGAAGCGGAATAAAAAAGAAGTAGCCGTGACAAAAATAAAACTGTCGCTAGTGCTAGAGATGCAAACTCATCTTGCACAGCTTAGCATTAGGGAAACAAAATGAGTTGAATTATTTTCTAACCTGAGCAAATGGACTGCCGTAGAGTGTCTGCTTGGATACGATATATCTTACAAGCTTCAAACACACTTTTATATTGAATGATACAGAGACTCTCGGTCAAGGGTATCTTTCTCACTCTGCACAAAATACTCACATGCGAACGTAAAAACAATACTACAATGTGAACGAAATATTTATAGTGAGTGTGAGATACGCTAATATTGACCTTGACAGTGCGTGACCTGCAAGGCAATTATTACATTCTTTAGTAACTAACTATTGATGTGCAGTTGAGTACGGGCAGGCGCAGCAAAATTAGCACATGAGTTACCGCACATAAAATCTCACATAGTAGCACATTTGTAACACATAAAATTGCGCACTGTAGGAACGAAGCGCCGATGTAGGCGCAAAAGCTATGTGCCGTGGTTTGTTCTATAATTGCTCGTACGAAGAAGCTAGCACAGTAAAGTTACAATTTGGTAGGCCTTACAATGGTAAACCTATAATACCAAATATTGTAGCATGTTTTCAGCCTGATGTGACGTTTATAGCTATCTGTGAGGCTTTGTGTGCATATTATTACTTGTACAGCTGAATATTAGTTAGTAAATGAAAAACGTAAGGATTGATACGTAAGATAAAAAGCTCCATCAAGTCTTGTTGAGACAGCATGGATCGGACGAACCTGCGAATTCCGTCGTCGGACCAGGCGAAGAGAGCCGTTGCAAACATATGAGATGTAGAGATAGATAGATTCAAATTACTCAACATGAATTACTTCGATAAATAATCCCGGTGACCCATTGTTCAATTACTTACTAAATTTATAGTGTTTTGTAAAATGTGATTTTTTTATAGCTAATACGCCGAATGCATGTACGAAGAAGCAAGCACAGTGGAGTTACAATTTGCGGAGACTTATAATCGCGTGCCTATTATAGAAAATATTGTACCCAGTGTTCAGCCTGCTGTGACGTTTCTAGCTACTATATGGTTTTACCTTCATATTATGACTTGTACAACTCGATGTTATTAAAGGAAAAGGTCAGGATTTCATGTGCACCATTCGACATGACATCGGTGGCACGTATCTGGAAGAAGCTATAGCTGCAGTACTTTACAGCTGTAAAAAATCAAATTACATCACCATCGAGAACCTTTTTAGCTTCCCCATCAAGATTACTATCGACTACAGGTAAGCATATAATTATGCTTCATCTTATAGTATGTAGAACTTGACAAATCAACTCTCATCCACTTTTCTGAAGGCTACAAGGTATGACCGAGAGGTGTGAATATAGTTCAGACTTTAAGAAAATCTTTCCTCATATATTCCACTGTGAGGTCCTTGGTGTTGGCAAGGAGACGGTGACTCTGACAACCCACAACCCAACACGAAGCTCCAGACGGCACCCGTTCTGTTTAATTCGGCCTATCGTTCCAATCACCCGGATATTTCAGCCTCTCTGGCAGCTGACTCATGTCTATTCTGCCAGACAACACATTATATCCAACGCCCAGACTTCGGGAGCGTCGGAATGCCTTGTGAAATGCGACACATATGAACGATTTTGACACTTTTTCTGGAGACATGTTCCGGATTTTATGAGGTAGACTTATTTCAAGTTGCTTCCACGTCATTCTACCAACACTGTTAGCAGACCAAAGCAATACACGCACAGTCAGATGAGACCTTAACTGGAGGCTTTCATGAAAGAACAATAGCGATCGAAATACTTTTACAACACTCAATGGTCATATTTTACACAGCCACATTCGAAACACTCACGCGTTTTTTTAAAACTCAAATTGTATTTTGTGATTGTTTTGTCGCCAATTAAATTTAGCTCCTTCTTCAATGTGTCTCACAGTAAGTTGTTCATTTCTTGCAACGAACAAGATAACAAAATTATGTGAGTTTCTGAAAGAATATTATACGCAGTATAGCTGCAGATATTCCCCAGTTAAGTATGTTGCCATGAATATGTTCAATGCCGTACACATGGAGAACAAGAGAAATCACAACAAACGCAATGCGTATCTTCTGTCATCTGCATGACACTCAAATTCCAGATAGGAAAATCATCTACAAGTCTTTGCTACTCCACGCTCTCGCCGTCAGAAATATCATCAGAAACCTCTATGGCATGCTCGAATAATAAAGAGCAAGTGTTGAAAGACACGGATAATGGATGATCCACTGAAAATGTACCCCATCAAACCACATTCGTATCACTGTAGCCACTTTTATTTATTACGCATTGAATTCATATTTTAATACTAAGGAATGTCTGTGCCTACACTCGTTACACGATGAGGTTCATGTTTCCCCCAAACCTGAAACTTCGATCACCCTTGCGATACACTTGTTTCGGCACCCGCACTGTTCCACTGAGCGCATGTTTGGTAACATCGAAACGTTCCATACTTTCAGGCAGATTACCCAAATCGATTGTGCCTGAGAAACGATTCTCGTAAAGCATAATGTTGCGGATGTAATTTGGGAGCTGCGTGAAGTCCAACGAGCCTTCAAAGTTGTTTTTGTGTAGATGAAGATACTCCAAGGCTGGCGGAAGGGCGGTCAGACATATTGCACCGCTCAACTGATTCTTAGAGAGCGATAAACTCTCGAGACATTTCGGAAGGTTTTCGAGACAGATTTCTCCGGTGAATTTGTTTCGACTGAGATTCAATGCTTGAACGTCAGCAGGAAGTGTGTCGAAGTCAAGACTACCTATCAGATTGTTGCTGAAAAGAGAC
This sequence comes from Perkinsela sp. CCAP 1560/4, assembly GCA_001235845.1. Classification (NCBI taxonomy): domain Eukaryota; phylum Euglenozoa; class Kinetoplastea; order Prokinetoplastida; family Perkinselidae; genus Perkinsela; species Perkinsela sp. CCAP 1560/4. The sequence continues at coordinate 6,362 of LFNC01000222.1, read as the reverse complement.
AATTTTTTCATCCTTCCCGGGAGATCACCAAGTTGGATTGTACCACTGAGGTCGTTCATGAACATATAAAGTGTTTTCATACTGCATAGGAGAAACTCGAAGCCGAGTGTGCCAGCCTGTTGTTTATTATTCCAGTGAAACTCCTCGACTTCGCCGTCAGCATTACATGTTACGCCCTTCCATTCGCATACGTCATCTGGGTCATCCCGATTGCCGCATATCTTCTCTGGCTCATTCAGCCCAAATATGAAAAGCTCCATTAACTCTTGCTGAGACAGCATGGATCGGTCGAATCTGCCAATTCCATCGTCGGCGCATGCGAAGTAGAATGCGGAGTACACTTTTGAAAACATTTTGTGCATAAAGAAATATTTAAAATTAAGCCCTTCAAGTCACACAAGGTCACAGTTCGAACGTTTTTCTTCGTGTATAAAATTAAAAATACAATCTTATAATACGAAATTGTTTTCTCGAGCTTCAATTCGTATTGACGCTGCAGGGCGAGAAGATTGTCCGATGGGATCCAGAACGGGCTTTTTTCCCACAGACAGAGTTCCTATTGGGTATTTACCTCTGGAGTAAAGGCTGTGAACGTCAAGCCATTGATACGTCTCAGTGCGATTCGCAGATGTGCGGTGACTTGAAGAATGGGGGAGAATTTCTTCGAAAGGTGCAAGTTTCTGCCATAGTCGCTTTATATATTATATGTGAGTTTTATTTCTCGGCGAAATGTTCTGTTCATGTTTGCGAGCTTCACCAATTGCTTCGGTATTTTCCGAGGCCGAGTAAATCACGTAACTATATGCTGAGGAAACGTAATCGGACACGTTTGGGGCATCTACTTATGAGTAAAATAAGCTGAGCCATGAAGATGGGGCTGGGGGCAGGTCACGTTTAACAAGGCTTGATGAAACCTTGATGTTTCTTGAAGTATAGGAGAAGATCAGTGCTGGTTCAACCTGACACTAATTTGATTTTTAAAAAAAACGCGTGTCTAAAATATGACCATTGAGTATTGTAAAAGTATTTCGCTCGCTATTGTTCATCATGAAAGCCTCCACTCGACGTCTCATCTGATTGTGCGTGAATTGCATTGCTGTATTTACAGTGTAGGTTGACGTGGAAGTAACTCAACATAAAACTAATCATGAAATCCGACGATTTCTCCAGGAAAAGTGTCAAAATCGTTTGACAAACAGCGCATAGCGTGTCTGGAAGAGCGGTAAGGCAGGGCTCTGGCAGGTATCTCCGAATGCGGTTTTCACACATGTTTCTATCTATATGGTTGAATATATCATTATATATAATAATATAGAATACCATCCTACTAAAAATATGTACTATCCTTCCATTCAAAGTATAAGTTCAGTAACTCGATTGTATTTCATACATTTTGTACTGTGTTCACCAAAAGAAACTCCGAAACATAGTTTCCGTTGTGTGCGTAGACGAAACTTCGAATAGAGCCCGCTAAGCGAGTACGTATCTGTTCGAATAAAGAACAAGAACGTTTACATACGTCATGCTCTTAGGCAGATTCCCTAAGTCGATTGTGCCTGAAAGGGATTCTCGTATAGGTACATGGCCTTCATGGACTCAGGCAGTCGTGTGAAGGGTCATACAGACCGATAACCGGTGGTGCGATTGCCCACTATTTTTAGGACTCGAACTTGATTCCTCATACAACCTTGCGTACGCGAGCGGTCAAGCCTGCCGATTCTATCGTTGGCACATTTGGACTAAACGAACGTACTGCGCTCATTTGAGGCCAAGGTCAAAGTAAACACAACAATTGCGAACTGTGAAGATAATAATAGCCGCAGTATAACAGATGAAAGTATGCGCTTTCAGTCATTCGGCGTGCCGTTTCATAAGTTTTGTATTTTCAACCCCAACGCTGTCAAAAAGCTGATTGGAAATATAAGCCTCACCAGAAAGGTCATTGTCTGAGAGATCTAAATGCTGAAGTCCGAGGGGAGAAATATTCGTGAGGTGTTCCAAGCTGCCTCCATTTCAATCTAACCACACTGTGAGTACACCAATTCAATACATCAGCGAAACGGGACATCGACTGGTGGTTTTCATGATGAAAAATACAGAGAAAAGCTTTCTTAAAAGGACTTAATAGTCATCTTTTAGACATCCACATTCGAAATAATCACTCGTTTTTCCCATAAATCTTTAATTGTAGTTTGGTATCGTTTTGTTGTCACCTGAATTCATCTTTTTACTCAAAATGTTCCACAGTAAGTTGTTCATTTCCACCATAGAAAATATAAGGGCCCTGTGGCACCCGTACTGTTCCACTGAGAGTGTTTTGTTTTGTTTTTATAGCGCAATTTGAAAATTGCACGTGCCTTTCGACACGTATGCGCATGCTCTCTGCTTTTCGCGTTATGCATGTGGGCTAATCTCATCCCGCGGATTGAAAACAAACAGAGGATTAGTAGATGTCTTCCCTCGTCTCGCCACCAAGGAGATTCTCCCCTTGGAAGTAATTTGGCGGTTTCCCGAACCTCCCCAAGGGCTGGGTACTGGTCCTGACCCACCACCTTGCGATGGCCATCAATAGGGTCGGCGCCATGACAGAAACACGACAAGGGGTTTGAAAAGGTTCTTGGCTTCCCCCAAAACTGGGGTACTGGTCCAACCCACCACGGAGAGGTGTCCTTTCGTCGGGTTAGCACTGAGAGTGTTTTTGCTAACGTCTAAAGCCACTATACTTTCGGGCAAATTCCCTAAGTTGATTGTGCCTGAAAAGTGATTTTCGGAAAGGTACAACACCCGCAGGGACGCAGGCAGTTGTGTGAAGTCCAACGAGCCTTCAAAGTTGTTTTTTTGTAGATGAAGATACTCCAAGTCTGGCGGAACGGAGATCAAACATATTGTGCCACTCAGCTGATTATCAGATAGCGCTAAACTTTTGAGACCTTTCGGAAGGTTTCCGAGGAAGATTTCTTCGATGAATTCGTTTTCACTGAGATCTAGTTCTCGAACCGTAGCAGGAAGCCTATCGAGTTCAAGACTGCCGGTCAGCTGGTTGACACTCAGATATACTCCCTCCGTCTTTCCCGGGAGATCAGCAAGTTGGATTGTACCACTGCGTGCGTTATTCCACATCACCGCAATTTTCATACTCCATGGAAGAAACTCGAAGCCGAGTGTGCCAGTTCCAGCCTCTTGTTGGAAAACCCAGTGAAACTCCTCCACTTCCCCGTCAGCATTACATTCCACTCCCGCCCATTCGCATACGTCATCTGGATCTTCCCGACTGCCACATATCTTCTCTGGTTCATTCACCCCAAATATGAAAAGCTCCATTAAGCTTTGCTGCGATGCCGTCGAGCGGTCGAACGGGCCAATTCCATCGTCGGCGCATGTAAAGTAGACTACCGCCTGCAATTTTGATAACATTTTGTGCATAGAGAAAGATCCAAAATTGACGTAAGACAATTCGAAATTGAGCAGAGCGCGATATTTTTTAGTGGATATTGCAGGTGTCTAACGATTGCTATCGGCAAGTTACACAAGGTCACAATTCAAACCTTTTTTTCGTGTATAAAATTGAAAATAGAGAATGAATACGCAAATTTTTTCTCGATTCGTTTTGCCGCTAAAGGGCAAGGATATTGTCCGCTGGGACCCAGAACGGGCTTTTTTCCCACAGACAGAGTTCCAATTGGGTATTTACCTCTGGAGTAAAGGCTGTGAACGTCAAGATATTGATATGTCTCAGCGCGATTTGCAGATTCGCGGTGACTTGAGGCATGTTGGAGAGTTTCACCGAAAGGTGCAAGTTTCTGCCATAGTCGCTTTATATATTATATGTGGGTTTTATTTCTCGGTGGAATGTTCTGTCCATGTTTGCGAGATTCACCAAGTGCTTCTGCATTCCCCGAGGACGAGTCGCCCATGTAACTATATTCTGAGGAAACGTAATGGCAAACGTCATCCTGCTTGGGGCAGCTATGTATGAGTGAAATAAGCTGAGCCATGAAGATGGAACTGGGGGCAGATCACGTTTGACAAAGCTTGATGAAACCTTGGTGAGAGGATATATAAATTGGGTGGGGTCTCGTGGACAATATTCAGGTAGATGTTTCTCGAGATATTGGAGAAGATCAGTGATGTTCAACCTGACATGCCTGAAGTCATGCGACTCTTGACTGACGTGACAGGGCCTCCAGTAAAGCTATCGCTTCAACAATCGCTGCGGGAATAAGCAGCGTATATGCTTCAAGATCGAACATTTGTTGAGAAGATAAAAGGGAAAGAATAAAAGGCATACTTTGTTTAAATACATATACTCACCCAGCTGTTGCTATAAATATGAAATAATAGATAAATAATAGAATAAATACATATACTGATATTTATTAAACCGTTCACACGTAATATTAAATATCCAGAGCTTATGGGACATAACCGGCGGCAATGTACGAAACTTGGAAAGTCGTCGACGATCGCTATTTATTCTTCTGTGGACAGACATTTATCTTTACGGCCCTCACAGAATTACTCGTTTTTTCTGTGCGAGTTAAGTGACGAAAAGTCATTCATCATGGATTTGGTCTCTTTTGCTTTACCAGATACGCGACTAACAGTCGTTCATCGAAATAGCGATTGCTCTAGTGGATTATCCACCACAATAACAATAATGCATAATAGCAACGTGCTACATCATAGCGTTATGAGTGCTAGCATAGCGTTCAAAATGAAGCGGAATGGGAAAGATGTAACCGTGACGAAAAAAAGAACTGTCGCTATTGCTGGAGATGCAAACCCCTTCTTCAAGAAATCAAAATGAGTTGTATATTTTCCAATCTAAGCAAATGGCCTGCCGTAGAGTGTCTACCTGGATACCATATAGCTTACAAGATTCAAACACGGTTTTATCTTAAATGATACGGAGGCTCTCGATGAAGGTTATATTTCTAACCCTGGACAAAACACTCACATGTACATGTAAAAACAATACTAAAATGTGAACAAAATATTTTTCTGGTGAGAGTCTGTGAATTATACTCTGTGCCATTCTGTTTGGGACCTCTGGATGTTCTCTGCAAAAGTTGTCTACACGAAAAGAATATTTCCCTCGTCCTTTCTTTTCGTGCACCAATACTCCCTGGGACGGCCTGAAAAGGACTTGATGCCACAACAAATGCTTATGGGGGTCGTTGTGGGCGAGTTGAAAGCTACAGCGTGTTTTCGAGGTGGTCGACTCTATCATGACAATGAATCATTCGAATGCAACATGGAGAGACTATTGACCTCCACTGGATTCCATCGAGTGTGACAGGCTTGGATATCTCGGAAAGCAGCTTTTTGGGTCGATTGACACGATCGGGTTGCCGGAAGGCCTGTTTTTCACTTTCTATCGACAGAAACAAATTGGGAGAAACATCCAACACTGCAGAACGTTCGCGCACGCTTCGCGGCGTCGACGCATCGCAGAATCAGCTTTGTGGCTCCCTCAATCTGATCGCATAATGCGTTTGCAGGGAGTATCGATCTGAACTCGCTGCCGGACACGCTCAAGCATTTCTCGGCCATCAGTAATCGTCTCTCAGGCTGTATCGATATTTGGTTTCTCCCGGATGGACTATCGCAATGTGGCCTGAAAAGAAACGCTTCTGGGCAAAAGGTCATTGGACATACAGAGCGACGAGTCTGAGGGGCAATAACCGGTGGTGGAAAGCATGCTCGCCCGGCAACCCGATTTCTCACACAATCTTAAACCGGTCAAACCTGCCGATTAATAGACAGGTCAAGATGCACAAGATGTTCAGCAATAGTTCGCAAACCGACAGCCCCATGAAGTTCATAGCACCCCTTCGACGCACTTTACACTCTACCACTCCCAATAGTCACGCAAAGGAGCATCCCTTAAATCCCACTCGCACTGTTCTACTGAGAGCATATTTGCGAACGTACACATTAGCTGCTAGTGGACAAGCTTTCGGCCCATAACTGAGACTGCGCACCCGCAGGATTCGCTACACTCGGCACGAATCGTGTTTCCAATCTCCATTCTTGAATTGTAAAAAAAGGCGCTCAAAGAATAGGATATTGAGCTATCCACCAAAAAGGTCTTCCATCGAACCCCATTCGTATCACTATAGTCACTTTTATTTATTTATTACGGATTGAATTTATATTTTTATCCTGAGAAATTTCTCTGCCTACACTCGTTCCACGATGAGGTCATGGTTTCCCCCAAAACAGCAGGCACCTGGATCTTCGTTGAATTTTCGGCACATTTGTTCCGGCACCCGTACTGTTCCACTGAGCACGTTTTGTTTTTTTGTTTTTATAGCGCAATTTGAAAATTGCACGTGCCTTTCGACACGTATGCGCATGCT
>LFNC01000209.1:43222-74636 GCA_001235845.1 Perkinsela sp. CCAP 1560/4 | reverse complement strand
ATACTTTTCTTCGTGGTGATCCCTGGACGATTCAGCGAGACAACGTTTTTTTCCCAGTCAAACTCAGTAGCGTAAAATTTGAAAAAATCAGCAAGTAGTGACCCCATCTTGATTTGTACTTCGCTGGACCCGGCACTTTGTGGCAAAATTGGCACGTACGTTGGCTCACGTAGCGCTTCACGGGGATTCTCGGGAGTGTCATACGGTGAAGCATACGGTATGACATCGCGCTTCACGAGAAAAAATATCCACATAATATTGATAGCATAGGACGTTAGGAATCCCATAAATGAGTTGTTCAGTCCCCACAGCTTTGACCACTCTTTCAGCACCACCGCACCACTTCGCAGAAAGGGACTATTGTCGTACAAAGTGTGCAATTTTCGTAAATACTCAGAGTTCCGTATCCCGAACTGGCGCAGGCAAAGATCAAAGTCGATACAATGAGCTTCAGGGGGAAATCTTTCATCCATTATTCTCGCTGAAAAGTATTCATTTAGTCTTCTCTTCTGCCCATTGTTTACTTTTATCATTGCAACCATAGCGTTTGTGCTTGTAGTGAATGTCACTGTAGCATTGCACTGGCCTTCATCAATAATCTCTTCAATAGTTGCAGTTTCAGTTTCTTTCTCTAGCCATGCGCGTAGAGCTTCTGTGGTTTTTACCTTTTCACTGCGATAAGTAAGACAAATGCTTCTTCGAGCTTTCTCTGCTGGTTTCGTATTTGCTACAGTATTCAGTAGGCTATCTTGTAAAGTCTTGTGCTTAACGATAGGGACGCGCGCAGTATCGACGCACTCAAGCGAAGAAACTTTAAATCCTGCAGATTTACAAAGGTCTGTAAGCTCGCGAACTGCATTCTTTTCTTCGGGTGGCCATTTCCGTTGAACATATGCATGTGGGTCCACTACAGCAAAGTCAATATCGCTTTTGCCATCCCAAGACGACATTACGAGGCTTGAGCCAAAGATAAAAACTTCGGCTCCGGGATGCCACACATCCACAATGCGCTGAAGTTGCTGTCTCGCTATCGAAGCACATTCTAGCATTCCATGCCCCGCATCGCGCTTTTTTGCAACATCAAAGGCCTTTGCACCCAACGCAGCCCGTTTTTCATCGCTTAATTCGATTGTGAAGTCGGAATGTTCCTTTCCCAGAAGGAAATTGATTCCTTCCATCAAACTTTTGTGTCGAATCTCGATGTGACGCTCCAAGGCCTTTTCGGACTCAAAAATGACCTTTGGGCAAATATCGCAGGTGTGTATCACTGAGCAGTTTCCTGCTTCGACAGGAAGATTTCCTTGAGTACCATCACAATCCTCGGGAAATTGGGTATTCCCGATAGGTGATTTATCAATCATTCAGCTGTAAATAAACACGTAAGAAAGGGGTGTGACTAATTTGTCTTCGAGCATTATCAATGTGCGAAATACGGTTTCACGATAAACCTACTTGATAAGGCAAGTGAAGATTTAGCTTAGTTTAAAGTTTCGGACACCACTGCCTACTCTTGCCTGATTAAAATTTTGCCTCAGTCGCTCGTTCTTATACATTTCAGAGAGGGATTTCTTCTTTCTTCTCTTCTCTGCTTGAGTGCTTTTAACCAATTTCCGTCGTTCTTTTTTCTCGTCTTTCGATTCCTGTGGATGTTTGATAGGAATTTCGTTTAGACCTGAAAAATCAAGTTGTGTGTTCTCCGTCGCATGCGTTCGGTCACTACGGCTGCAACTAGTGATTGACCTATGCTCTGGAACTATAACACTGGGCCTATTGTTCGTGTTTGAGAAGGAAGATAACATTGATTCACAATCAAACTGTAAGTTTTTTTCTGGGATTTTCACAATCTCAAACTTTCTGTCGACTTGTTTCCCATCGGAGTCTTGCACACTGTTCAGGTATTCTTTGGTTACGTCTCCAAGCATCTTTTTCTCTTCCATATAGGACTGCCGAAGGACGGCAGCAGCAGTCCCACCCATCCTTGGAGGGCGCATACGTTTTCTTTTGTTGGCGCTCTCCTCGTTAAAGTTAACCTGGGACTTTGGTTCACTACTCAACAATTCTTGCATGAAGGCATCATCCAGCTCTTCACCTTGGCAACTTCTTGAGTCTGCTTCATCGAATTCATCTGCGCTTTCAAAGATATCAAGTTCGCTATTTTGGTCTTCACAAACAGCCGACACCTGACCAAGACTCTCATCACTGACATTACTTGATGTCTCTGCATCATCGCCCGATCCTTCACCTCTTTTATTCATCAAGTGATAATACGTCCCCTGTTGATTACCTCGGCGAATCCATCTTTTCTTCCTTTTGCTAATATGACCCTCCATTTCTAGAAATATCTCTATAATTAGAGTTGTTACAAGTAGAATATCCTCAACTCGCTCTGCTTCGGTTGCAGAAAACTTAAGGAATGCCACGTCCTCTATTACAGTTTAACTTTTGTAGAAAAAAGATCAAGAAAAACATATCATGAGCGCGTTGAGAAAAGTATCAGTACAATTTTCAAAAGCATGCGTGTACAACATGCGTTTGCTGAATACACATTCTCGATAGCAAGTTTATATCCAGAAGACGCCTTGCTCAATAAATTTAACGGAGTCGTCCTTCTCTTTCAGTGACACGTGGACTTACCTCAGATTTTCTTGTAATTTTTTCTAATTTGAGGTCCTGGCTTTTAAGATTCGTTTGCAACAAAGACGAAATTTTGCTGAGGAAAAACATGCAGATGGAATAGTGAGAGTTTCTTCAAACTTTAAAAGGGGGATTTGGAAAGATTTCTGCCTTTTGCCCCTTATTTCGGTAGTTTATACCCATGGGCCTCCTTCAGCAGAAACTGTGCAAAAACTGCAAGAAGAAGGGTGAGCTGGTGGAAAATACATCAGAAGGTTATATATACTGCAACAATTGTGGTCTTATAAACGGAGAAGTACTTGACCATTCAGGGGGGAAAGAAGGACTTTTAAGCGGCAACAGAGCTGATGTAGCAGACGCTACTGATGAACTTCTGCAAGATGAAATGACCGTTGATATCGATAGAAATATGGAAAGAGACTTTCGTCTTCAAAAGCAAGTGTTATACGGTCATACCGCGAAGATTGGACTTTCGGGGTCGGTTGCAGACGGTGCCTTGCGCATTTACGCAAAATTTGTAAATCACAAGAAAAAGCGTGGTGAACGACTACGCCTCAAGGAAGAAGCCATTGCAGCCTGTATTCTTGAAGCCGCGTCAAATGTCGGAATTACGATTAGCTTGCAGGAAATTCTACATAGCATGCGCTTCCCGGAGGGCTCTCATCGGAGAACTATAACACATATTTCCAGAATTCGTAATTTACTATTTGACCTTCAAGGGAAGGACGCTTCGATCGCCCGACAGGAAGGATCTTTTGATTTGCGTACTCAGTATAGGGAAATATTTGACCGAGCAAAGGCGAAGCTTTTGTTTCCTGGACTGTGGACAAGCCAAGTTGGAGCCTCCTTAGCAGTCCTACTTGAAAATGAGTTGGATGAAGTTCCTGGGCAGGGTGTTTTATGTGCTTACCTGCTGTATCTTTTTCTCACAACCAAATGCTTTGCGAAACAGTGCGGTATCAAGGAATCATTTGTTGTCCCACTTGATAGTCGAGGCGAGCCAGTCGTACGTGATCGGATCGCGAAACACTTTTGCGTGAGCTGGCATGAGATCGAGGAGTTGAAATCAATCATTGACGTACAGATGATGCAGAAAATTTTAAAATTAGCAACGTACGAGAGCGAGAAAGCGGAGAAAGACTGGGAGAACGAAAATCCCGATCTGCAAAGCCCAGTCACGGTATAGGGATTCGTGTGGAAATTCGAAATACCATGGAATAAATGGGCAGGCATATAGTGTGTTCAACATCTAGTTTCTTATGCTATAGTGCTTGCAAAATGATATGCGTCGATCACTCAAGTGCATCTTTTTCAAGATATCCCATGATATTGAGAGAAAAAGGAGGCTTGAAAAGAATGATGATCACGTAAAGCCAAGAAAGGTTCCGCCATCTAACATTCACAAACCGCGGAAAAAGCTCTTTAGTGTCCAAATACCTCGAGAGGACCCCGATTCTGCATATGCCACGGATGAGACAGGTAATGCTTCTGTCACCGCAGACGATCTAGTTCACCTAGGAAAGCAAATGGGCATCGACTACCCAAAGTCATCCCGAGAGAGAGAAATGGCCCAAGTCAAATCCAAAAAAGACTCAACACGAAAGATATTTGACGATACTCGCGATTTTCATAAGGTGCTCTCTAACGCATCAATCACTCAGCACAAAAAGAAATCACTTATCGATGAGATCGGAACGAAACTTGAAAAGGATGGTATAATATCGAATCTATTCGAATTCTTGCACACAATGAAGCAAATAGGGACAGTGTTCATCGCAGTCTCTCCCCAATTTCCCGTGTTCATCCAACGTACCATAATCGCACAGCTCATGTCAAGCGGGCTCAGTTTTCAAGTCGTCACATCAGTAGCAAAAATTGCATTCGTCGTGGCCATGGACGGACAAAGTGAAAATTATCATGAAGAGCGGTTTATTAAGTGGATGCAGCGAAACATCATCATTGGGACCATCTTTCTCACTGACATTTGCTCTTTATTGGCATGGGAGGCAGTTCATATTTTCGCTAATCGACAGCTCGGCACCGAACTTCGTCAATGCAATGTGTATGATGCTTCCAACGACACAAAGGATCCGGTTTCTCTTTCCCATGGGCATACTGAAGAATCTTATCATGATGCTGTTAGAAATTTTGAGAAGGAGCTATGCACAACGCGTACCCTTTGGCTTGATCTGTCCAACTTTGGACATAATGTCCTAATGGCACCGCACAATGGAAAATACGCTAGTAATGATGCAGATGATACTGTCAAAATGCGCACATGTGCAAAAATGCACGCTATCTCGCGCCAGTTTGCTAATTCCGCGACTGCGTCCTTCGCTGTCGCCCAACCGAAAAGAGTGGAACAAATTACACCCAAGGCAGAATTAAAAAATCGCATTTTGGTTGATATTGTTTTGTGTGCCCCAAGAACCACAAACAGTGGCGTGCGCGAGAACTTTAGCCTCGAAGATCTTGAATCTCCCCTGAAAGGAAAAAAATTGCGATTTTCTTCGAACAAGGAACAACCAAAATCTGTCAGAGTCACGAATGAGGAAGTGATTTCTTGCCTTTTAGACAAATCACACGAGTCAAGCTCATCTGGCGTTGCGTGTCTTCGTGGGCATCTGACTTTTCTTCGGGAATCTCTGGAAAATGCTGTCCTATCAGCTGGAGAATTCGCCTCGCGCAGGCCTGAGTGTCAAGAAACTGCCGGCTGTTCCGTAGTTTACATCACGGCTTCACTATTTCAAGAAGAGAATGAGCGAGTTGTCGGGTCACTTTTCAAAGGAGGCGAGGTCGACGATCGTGGGTATACATTGTGGAGAGGCTATAGAATACGACGCATGAAAATACCTGAACATGAAAGTCGACCTGGACTAAAAAAGTCTCCAAAATTCATCAAGGAGTCACCCCTTTTGAGCTCAACTTACCGCGCTTTTCCCGATTTGTCTACTGCAGATGGCGCGTTTTTAGCTGTTATTCAAGTTCTGCCAAAGTCCTATTCTTCTTCGGCTGACAGGCAGTCTGTAAACTTTCCGAAGCAGTCCGGTGAATTTCATTCATTCTTTGGTTTTCATACGAACCAATTAAACTACCTTTCGTGCGGTACTTTTTCGCCCACTATTTTGCTCGAAACGGCAACTGCTGTGATCGCCAAGTCAAATCCGCTCTTGGATGTTTCTGAGCAACCTACTCAAGTTTTTCCTGGGAAAATCGGGGCACTGAAAGTAACTTCCGGATTAAAAATCCTCGACAAGGTGGATTTCATTTTTCACATTTCGGATTTGCACGAATTCGATAAAAACGCAAGCAGAGTATTAAAGTACAAGTGTTTTATGGCAACAACATCATTTGCATGTCACCGATACCTATCCCCTTTATGGGAGTGCTACTACTGGTCAAAAAGTGAGCAAGTCAAAAACCGGCGCGTTCATTTTCTTTGTCTAGAAGATATTCTCTTACTTCTGTATATCGGGGAATTTCCAAGCGAAATCATTGCCCACATGGGGAACCGCATTTGTGGATGGGAAAGTTGCATGTACAATCACTCCTCTACCAAAGATGATGTCCAAGTCGGCTCAAGGAGCGAGAAGGACGTTGTTTATGAGAAAGGAAATGTTCTGCCGAGTGATTCGATGCATATTATGCCAGGAGCGGTAATGGTCTCGACCAAAATTGATCTTCGCCGCTTCCCGCTCGTTAATCTGGAGGAGGTCAAGGCGGGTATCGTGAAAGACGCCTTCTACTACGACGAAGAAGAATGTACTTTAACTATCTGCCTTGTTGTGAATATTCACTACACACAAGCTGAGTTGGGTGATTCTGGTATAAAATCTCTTGCAGTCAGAAACAATCGAAGCTTTGAGATTTCACTGCCAGAAAATTGGAGAAAATTTACACGCCCAAGGAAAGTGCAAGGAACCACCGAAAATGAAGCTGCCAATAGTCATCATGTTGAGACAACTATAAAGTATCTTGTCAGGGACCCCTTTTTAGTTGCCCTCCGGGATGCACTGTGTTTTCTTCGTACGAGCCAAGGCTTGCCGTACAAGTACGAAGATATTCTCTCGAGCTACTCCAAAGAATCTCAGCTGATCATACATCATGTCGCTCGAGAGGCATCATTGAAAGAGACTGTCACGGATCCCAATGCATCTACACAGCAATCAGCATTGGAAAGTCGTTCGAACGAATCCAAAGAATGGGAACAAGAAAACCTTGATGACGAGGCTTATTATCATCAAATACAACAAAGCGGAGTCGAGTTCATCGAAGAATCGGTTGTCAGTCCAGATTGGAAATAGTCTCAAAAATAAATCATTTGCAGAGGAGAAACTTGGCTGCATGTGAAAGGCAAGATGAGTCAAAATGGTATGAAAGTCGTCTGTGAAGAATAAGTTGTGATCTAATTATACGCTTCAATGTTCTATTGTATACATTTTCATACTTTCCTAGCCACTAATTTCGTCGGCGATCGGTACAAGAATACCGCGATACCTATGTCCAAGGAAGATTTGACGGAAAGAGATTCACACTTGTCCTCGAAAACTGCGCCACGATGGACTTTCAACCTCGCTCCCGCAGAAATGAGCGAGAACGTAGCTCCGATTTTACCTTTTGGATGCATTCTGAATCCCCTGGGGGAGCTGTCAGCGTTGAATATTGTCCCCTATTCGCCCATCTCTTGTCGGTATTGCCAGAGTATCCTCTCACCGCTCAATAAAATTGACTATCGAAATCGCACATGGCTGTGCGTTTTTTGTAATTCCCGGTCTGGACTTCCCTCCACCGGATCTGACCTTGTTCCAAACGCTGACTCGACGGACACGTTCGTCACTGACTATCAGCTCAAACCAGGTTCAGCCGTACATTCACAAGGTATCATACACCTTTTTGTGATTGACGTATGTGTGCCCACCGAAGACGAGCTGGCAGCACTCAAAGAAAACTTATTTCAGTCGATTACTCTCCTTCCAAGCAACGCGCGTGTGGGGTTGATTTCCTTCGGCGCAGTCATCGAACTTCACGAGATGAGTCCAATGGAGGCTCATTCGAGATCATACGCCTTCCGCGGATCGACTGAATACTCTTCAGCAAACGTGCGTGAAATTCTCGGCGTCAATGCGATCGCGGAGCGCTTCTTGGCTCCCATAGCCGATGCCGAGTTTCTTCTTTCACAATGCATCGATAGACTCGAAGGTGACGTCTGGCCGGAAATTCGCAGCCAACGCCCGATTCGCTGTACCGGGAGTGCACTCTCATTAGCGGCGGGGCTGCTGGACATATGCTATCCCAAGCAACCCGCGCGCATACTTGCGTTTCTGTCCGGTGTATGCAGTGAGGGACCAGGCAAGGCCGTCGGGCTCAGCAAGGAGGAGCTCATTCGAGGCCACATGGATATCCGCCGCGGGTCAAACGCCGGAAAGTATTGGCTCGATAGTACAGAATTCTTCTCAACGCTTATGCAAAAGATGGTGCTCAACTCCCATGTGCTTGACGTTTGCAGCGCGTGTATTGATCAGACAGGCATCGCCGAGATGAGAAAGTGCATTGAGTGCACTGGCGGGTATTTGCTGATGGTCGACACATGGCGCAAATCATCTTTTCCCCAAAGCTTGCAGAACATGCTCGCGCATGTCGAAAGTCATGCGTATAATGTTTCCATCGAAATCAAAACCAGCGTCGATTGGAAGATAATGGGGGCGATTGGACCCTTCACTGGAGTGTTCAAAAATTCTTCCTCCATTTCCACAACTGAAATGGGTCTGGGGAAAACATGCCAATGGGTATCCAGTCGAATGGACACGGAAACTGCTATTGCGTGCTACTTTGAGCTACTGGATAGTACCCTCGAGTATCGTTTTCTACAGGTGCTCGTCAAGTATACGGATTCAACCGGAGACGTCCGTTTACGTACTGTAAGCGTCCGCCACCCGACAAGGAAACTTTCAAATCACTCGACCATGGGAGAACATTTTGATCAAGAAGCAGCCGCGGTGCTTGTCGCACGTCACTGTTCTTTCTTATGTGAGTCACAACCGCCGGATCATGTCCGCCGCTGGTTAGACACTACCCTTATCAAATTTGTCCATCGCTATGCGGATTTCACCCAGCGAGATGCGGAGTCCTTAAAGTTACGCCCGTCACTGTCGTATTTTCCAATTTTTATGTACCACTTGCGCCGCTCACCTTTTCTGATGACGTTCAATTCGTCTCCAGATGAAACAGCGAACTACAGACTTCAGCTCTATCGCTGCACCGTCTACCATTCAATTTTGATGATACACCCAACATTGATTTCCTACACGATCAACGCCCCTCCCAAGCCAATCCCGCTCGATGAGCAGTACATTGAGGACAGGAGCATTCTCGTGCTTGACACGTTCTTTGATGTCCTCGTCTACTACGGTCCCATCATTCAAAGCTGGCGAAATGCTGGCTTCGAGACGAAAAACAGCGACTTTCGCGCATACTGCGCAATGCCCTTACAGAAAGCTTCGGCAATCATCCGCAGGCGCCAGCCGTGTCCGCAAATCCTTGAATGTACGAAAGGTGACCCAGCATGTCGTGTGCTCTTTCACAAACTGAACTCAACAAACCCAGGGCTCGAAAGTGGAGATGTCTCTTCGGTCGCGACTGACGACATTTCGCTCCAAACCTTCACCAAGCATTTGAAGCAAAAAGTGGTGAATTTTTAGAAAAGGTCGTTGTTTTTTATTTGAATTGCTTGTATGAGGTGTGGGTTTTGAGTGAAGAAACGCACTCTGAAAAAAATCTACTCGTATGCCTTTTCGTTAGCGGCATAGAAACATGCATTTCTCGTTGTCATTCATGTTAAAATTTGGATGGATCGTGCGAGCGACAATGGCCGACGCTACCTTGGGCAGGCTCAACTATGAGTCTCTTTCAGAGCAATGCTTGATGGAAACGCTTGTTGGTGGGTTTATGAACCACCTTGGTATATTTCACGACGAAAAATCCCAATTCCTCGACGTCGAAGAATGGATTGGAGTCAAGACTGATGGTTTCGGCCGGATCGAGGAGGTCGATTGGTCGAGTCGTTTGTTTGGTGGATCCATTTCTTTGGAATATCTACCTCCACATATCAAGCATATTGACCTATCTACCAACAATCTTCACGGGGGTGCACGAACTGACCTTCTCCCCCGCTGCGTCGCCATGTTTCACATATACTCAAATGCTTTCACCGATGAACTATCGATCGCTGGCCTGCCTTCAACAATTGCGGAATGCTTTGTCAACCTCAATCGATTCTCGGGATCATTAGACCTCACGGCTTTTCCATGTGCTATCCAAGCATTTGAGGCGAGTGACAACGACTTTACAGGAACCCTCGATCTATCCCAGTTACCTGACAGCCTAGAGCACCTCTCCCTGCAAAATAATCACTTCTCTGGTACCATCGATCTCATTCGTGTGCCACAAGGCCTTGTGCAGTTGAGCATTCGAAAGAATAACATTTCACAGAAAACTGTCCGAATCGGCAAAATACCCAAGACAGTTTACGCCATCGATCTCCGGGAAAACAAGATCCATACAGTCAAGCATGTTCAGACGAATGTTCCGCTGGATCCGCGGGTGAAGTTTCTCTTATAATCGAAAAACTTATGGGGTGTTCTGTTGACAGTCTGGAGATATTTGTCTGTATCATTCAGTGTATTTTTTCATATAGAGACGATGCACAAAAGCTTGCCGCGGCTCACGCCGCAAATTAGCTGTCAGACTGGCAAGCCGTACAATCACCACTACTCAGAACTGCTCGCAAAGTTCAATTTTCCTTCGTCATACTGGATTTCCGAAATAGCGATGAAACGCTTTGGGCTCAAGGTCAAAGAAGGGGAGGTCAAAAACGCTGTTCGTCTTGACTCGAATCGACGACTCTATAACGCATCACAAACTGTGGATCCTGCGAAAGTTGAGTCATTGTCGGGAAAGTTTTCCCCAACCTTTGCTCTTGGCGGATCTCCGCTATTGATTGGAAGGGGAAAACCTCTTGTGAGCTCTGGCGAAAATAAGTGGGTGACAAAGAATCAGATAAAGAAACTTGGACTTTCGGTGAGGCCCTCTGTAGAATCTGCCATAAGTATTATGTTTGACGGTACGAAGCGGACAGAAACCGTCTGTTTTCCCTTAGAAGGCATAGTGGAAAGGAAGTCACTGCAGAGAGCCCTCCGCATTCGGTATGTAAACTCAAGTGGAATTCCATATCAAGTTTCCATAATATTGCCCCTTGTGAAGGATACAATGCGGAAAGGATTTACAAGTGGATATTGGATCACCCTTGGCCAAATGAGAAAGCTCGGCGCTTCGCTAAATCCCGGTGAGTTACCGACGACGCTTAAAATGGTCCATCAAAATTTAGAGCTATACAATGTCGATCAGCTTGTCGATAAAACGCACGCATTGGAAGTTATTAGGGAGCGAGAGGCTCAACAAATCTCAGGTCTTTCGGGGTTTTCATTCCCAAAGGCGCTTTCTGACTTCCTTGGGAATATTGTCAAGGAACACCCCGAGTACACTCGCTACTGGTTAACCTATAACCAGGCGACAAAACTTAAATCGGTGCTTCCAGGAGAGAGCCCTATATCATTCGTAGACAATGGGTTTAGTAAGCTTTATTATAACGCCGCGCAGCTGAAGCCTTTTGTCATGAATCGATGTGTCATCGCACACAAGAGAATCGTATAGATGATTTTTAGAAAGGGATTCTTACATTAGAGCCGAATTTGAGTGAAACTTGGGCGAATCTATTGAATGGCACGGCAAAGATTGCAATAGTGTTATTCTTTACGATCTCAATAAATTATTTCTTATATGGGATTATTATTTCATAGTAGATGCATTATGAAACTAAATTGGCTTCATTATAAAATGATAACTATGTGCACTATCATCCACCATCTTCCACGTGCTTTGTAGCTGGCATGGAGTCACACTCTCCGTGAGATTTTATATACCAAGTGTGTGATCGAGTCCTTGCGCAGTGTGCGAAGGAGGCCCGACTCCTCTACCAGGAAAAGGCTAACAGTCGACCTATTGACGTGGTTAGGGCTGTGCTTGGGCCACGCTCTCGCACACTACTTTGTGTTCGGGCCTTACTTCTCCGTTAAAGCGATCTTTAAGAAGACCTAGGCGAAGAGAGCTAAAAGCGAGTGAAGCTTTTAGCGCTCACTTCCCGTCAACACGCAGCAAAAAGTTGAAAATTTCCCGCACAGACTTTGCAAGAAGAGACTTCCATAGGAGAAAAGGAAATAATAGCTTACCAAGTAATCAGCTAGCTCTGTACAACAATGGAAGTGAAGTCAAGTCAATCGAACCACTTATGTAAAGCGTTGTAATTCCGAAATGGTATCCTGTGATCAGCATTGCGAACTTTTCGAATCCCGATTGCCAATCTACCCTTACTGACCTTGCAGCAGCTGTGCGGTCTTTGGCCATTCCACTTCACATGACGTCCGTGCAATATTCCTGCTAGCGAGCTTATTCTACGTTTTCAAACATGGTCACGCATCCAAAGTTGCACAAATTTTGCGACACACTTCATCGTGATGTGTATACACATTCATTGCAAGTCCCATCAATCAAGCACAAACCATCGTCTACGGTACAATAGCATGGATCGTTTAACAGAAAGCATTACTGGCAGTAAGA
The DNA here is from genome assembly GCA_001235845.1 of Perkinsela sp. CCAP 1560/4. Classification (NCBI taxonomy): domain Eukaryota; phylum Euglenozoa; class Kinetoplastea; order Prokinetoplastida; family Perkinselidae; genus Perkinsela; species Perkinsela sp. CCAP 1560/4. The sequence continues at coordinate 62,330 of LFNC01000209.1, read as the reverse complement.
ATAGAGCATGTTTTTTTAAGTATAGCAAACAAAGCAAAGTTAAACAGTCTGTGGGATTGCGTTTTTAACACCCGTAATCCTATCAAACATATTCCCTCGGGACGAAGGAAGCTATAAGTATCTTTCATACTGAAGTAGATATGGCGACGTTTCCAGAAGTTCTTGCCGAATTACACAGGCGTATAACCATTCCATAGTTACGACAACGGGCATTTTCTTGTAGAAAAGGGATTTTTCGCTGCGTATGGATGAGCGTGTATAACGCCCAGAGATTTCGCTAACCATCTTTGAGCCTTTTATTGGGGAGCTATCGACCGAGCGCTTCCAGGAGTCAGCAATCGCTCGTGCAGTGTCACTGGACCCAATAATATAATCCACTGGATCCTGAGTGGAGTCGATAAGGTTCGGCTCGACACTCGCATCGGCAGTTTTGAGTACAGAGAGAATGTCGGTGTGTGTAGCAGAATAGCCTGGCTCCAATGTTACAAGAAGGTAAATACGCTTTCTTGATAAGAGTCCGTGACCACTTTGTCGAAGAAGTCTACTACGTGCAAGTGATTCTTCAAGAACAAAATTGTATTTTTTTTCAAGGCCTGACTCTCGTATGCGATAGCCAGACATGTCTTGAGTGCTATTTTTACCCTCCACAAAGTCAACAAGCCACCTATAAGGCACAATTTCAAGACCCAAATTGATAGCACAAAGGAGTTTGATGGTTCGGAGTGGGTTACTTGGGACAATCAAGTGTGTACATAGTGCGACTCGGGGATTGTGCTTACTTTCGATGGAGGCTACCAAGGTGCAATTTTCCATCTCAGAGATTGATTTCACAAGCTTTTTGGAAAGGACAAGGCCTGTTGTAGCAATAGACAAGTGTCCTGGAAATAGTTGCGTAGAGCCTAATGTGCTTCGAGATTCTTGAGTGGTACCACCAGTTGAAGCAGTCAATGGAACAACAGAGGCATCGTTTCCAGTGGAACAACTGGATTGAGATTTTAACCTTTTGCTTCGTTTACGCATAACAGCGATCCCACCAGTTTGATCAAGATTACGTTCTGGCGATTTATTCGTCCGATGTGATGCGTTTTCGTGCTGTAGTAAATTAAGGGTTGTGACTTCCATTGTGTTTGAGCAGTGTTCTTGAGATATCATTTTTGAGGTTTCATTTTCCGTCGAGGATCGAGCGAACCTCTTCACTTTCACGCATGGATGGGAGAATGTGCCGTGCGATACTATTTCGGTCATCCTTGGTTTGTTGACAGCTGATATCTTTTGCGGTATTGAAAAGTATATAGGATGAAGTGAGAACGAACACTTTCCCCGGTTTGCTTGTGCATCTACAGTCTCTTTACTATCAAGTGATGATACACCCTTTTCAACCCCAACTTCATACACTAGGCCATTGATGCGTAGTCTTTGTGGCTGCATCAAATGGATCCATGTATTTTCTGGAGCATCATACCATTCGCCTTGCTGCCCTGTGAAGCTCGAAGACGAATCTTTCTCTATGAAGATTGCCATACTTTTGGTTTCCTTCCGAAAAAGAAGGAAATCGTTTTCACCTTTAATCAAGCTCTTCTCACCTGCGAGCGAAGTACAATACTGTTCGAGATCTTTTAGGGTAATCAGGTTCATAGTAAACAGCGTAAAACCGCTGCCTTTAGGAAGTGGCACTATGAGGTCGTATTTGATCAGAGGTTCACAAGTGACTGTTCGCGCTCTATGCGTTGTTAAATAACCGATTCTACATCTGCGAGACTTTATCTTATACCTAACTTTTCGTTCCTGGCAGGTTATTGTGAGACCAGCATCCTCAGATTCTTCGCTATTTTCACTATCGCTTTCTGTATCGGAAACATCTCCAACGCATTCAGTGGAGCTTCGATGCAAATTTTCTCTTCGTTCGAAGTACCCTAACAACTCTTTATTTTTCGGAACCCCAGTGTTGAGTATGTGATACCGTTTCCCTAGGTCCTTTAAGATGTGTGCTAATTTTCCCAGAGAACGAATCAGAGATCCCGAGGTACCATCCTTTTCTTGTACCAAGGAACTCCTATTTTCAGTTGTTGACGCGGTTTTGTTATCTGTCAAGTTTTGCTTCACTGTTAGTAGTGTGCATGTCAATGTGAAAATTAGACGTATTATACAACTCTTGAATGAAATTTCTTGTTCAAAAGGTTTGTCTTAATCACAACTTAGTTACTGCAAATGTAGTAAGCTCTTTTATATTACTTTAGTCTTGAATCCAGCTGCAAGCGCAGTGTACAAAACTCTCGGTCTAGAATTTTCATGTTAATTCCTGCAAAGATCTAGAAAGTCAAAGAGCTTCGGAAAGTCAACTCCACGACCCTTGTGAAACAACTATGCCTGCAATTATTAAATTCTACGTTAAGTTCAATTCATCATTCGAAAAATGATTGTGTCCACCCATCACGATGTATGCTGAATCGAAAGCGAAAATTGCTCTCTCCATCTTTCGCGAAATTGAAGTAGAAGCTAGGGCACTTGAAGCGCTGCAAAGTCGGAAAAGAGAGGTGATTCGCCTCTTGTCAACTGAAAGCAGCAGCCTGGAAAGCGATACTAGTCCAAGTGTGTTGGGGAGTATTGTAAACTTGACGAAGGATGGCAGCATTCCCGCAAGCTGCTCGTTGAAAAGGACTGAATGGTTAGACGGTGAAGATTCAATGTGTGAAGGTATTACCTCTCCAATGCAGCCATCCAGATTTCAGTACAGTCCTTTATTGACAGAGGGTAATTTTACAAGAGATGAATCGTCTGAAGGATGCGAGCATGATATGAGTAACTTTTACCGCCTGGGAAAGTCATTAAGCACACTTAGAAAGAAATCGATAGAGCGTTTTCTCGTTGAAGAATCTGGAAGAAGTGAATCTCTGAAGAGAAAACTAGAGGATCTTCGCTTGGATTATGCTAATGCTACTTACCTGGATCGTGAATGTGCCAAAAAGGCCTCCCCTAGAAACTTCTGGTCAGCTGATGCTCCTATAGAAACATCAGTAGAGAGGCACTCAGATACTCCCACGGTAGAAAGGCGTCAAGCTTCATTCCAAAGGTCTATAGAGAAAGAGGAGAACAGTGAATACGGAACGGACGAAGAAGATTCTCGTGACGAACTTTCCAAGCTTCACTTCGTGCAGTATTATGGACTGGATGAATATTTATGTGATCTACGAAAGAACCTCGATGAAGAAATCTCAGTGTTGTTCGAATGGATTTATAGTTTTTCGATCACGTAAAGTGAACACCTAAATAACGGTGAGGTTCTTCTATGGTGCACTCCTATCGGTGCTCCTTGTTCGATACTTTGGTTCACAACACGCAAAAAAGTGTAAAAGGAATGTGAAATCGATCACTCAGATTTTGTAGGAAAGCTAAGTTTCCAAATTGTTTAGATTCGCTGGTTGGAGACTATTTTGTAGCTGGGGGTTTAAGTTACATTTCCTACTTTGTTGATTCAATAAATGGAACTGGAAAAGCCAAAGAATTCTTTTACTTCCAATGCACTATGTGAAGGCTTACGTCTGGATCATCGTTCACTCCACCAATACCGGCCCCTAGATATCAGCTTTGGTCCTAACTATGGTGAAAACGTTGTCGTTCATCTTGGAAAGACGTATGTTTCGGCTAGTGTAACGTATGATTTGGTGGAACCATCACACAGTTCCCCATCTACCGGGTTCTTTGATATTTCTATCTCCGCCAAGAATCCCCCGAGACATCAAGGGACAGTACACAAATCACCAAAGATGATGAACGCCATCCGGTTCGCATTGGAGCAGTGCGTTAAAATGTCTGGAATTATTGACGTCGGTTCTTTTGTTCACATCCCGGGGAGAGTTGTCGGCAGTCTCCGGGTAGATATGTCTATACTGAACGACGATGGTAACCTAATTGATTGCTGCTCGGTAGCCGCTCAAGCAGCATTACGACACTTTAGGTTTCACGAGATCACGTGCAATGAGAGCAATGAAATATGCATACACAAAGATAGAGATCCCGTTCCATTTGTAGGAAAATCAATTCCCATAGTTGTGACCCTAGGTTACCTCGGTACATTAACGGTTGTGGATCCAACGATGGCCGAGATGGGCATCCTCGATGGCTTTATGAATATCTGTGTTTCACCGAGTGGGCAAGTTACTGGACTGTACAAGTATGGTGGCCAACTAGTATCTGCTGAACTTCTTATTGAGTGTACGAATGTTGCAGTAGTAAAAGCACTGAAACTACTGGGTTTTATCGACGAAATGCTGGAGAAAGACCTGCGCGATCGGGACTCACAATTCCGCGCTAAACTTGAAAACCTCAAAAAATCGAGACAAGGAGGAATTCTGTCCGAAGCAGGGTATTGAAGGATATTGGTTCTCTCGATTTCATATTTTTGTTTTCTTTGCTTTCAACCGATAAAGCTTCGTCATATTGTGCCAGACATCTTTAATTCATAATGTTAAGTCGAACGTTGTGTACACTTCGACGTGGGAAAAGAAGGCCCAAGGGATCCGATTTCGAATCTCGTTGGAGACATGAGCCCCCTTCACTCAAACCACAGCAAGGTGGCCAGCAAATGTTTGAGTCACTTCTTCTGCAAAAAGCCAATACTCGGGCGAAAGCGTTTATTGCCCAATCGATGAACACTTTTTCGAGACCCACGGGATTTTCGACGGCGCACGATGGAAATGCTACTATTTCAAGTAATGGTGAGAACGATATGCCGATGAGCGAAAATCAATTAGAAATACTCCGTCATCTTCGACTACCAGGTGTCGACGTCGATATGCGTAGTCCTGAGGGCTACGAGATAAATCAATCACTCGACGCCTTTACCGATAGAAGAAAGTTTAACCCCGTCGACTGGTGCATGGATAATGAAAGGGAACTCACAGAGACCCCAAAATCAAACGAGAATAGATCGATGTTTAACATGCAGAGAGACCCGACAGAAACAGATGCAAGTCTAGCTTCCTCAACGGCACCCGAACAAATGAGCATTCATCTATTTCAAGAAAAGTTTGGTTGCTCAATGCTCAAATCTTGGCACGCGAAAACGAACTTTCCTTCAGGGGACCTTGATTTTCAGGACAATCTGGACATTTGGGGAGAAATGCCAAAGTACTCGAATGATATGTACTTCCTGTATTTGATAATTCGTCGCCGTAACACATATGCAGTGATTTTCGACATCAATGGCAAATGCATTCATTCGCCAATGTCGGCCGGCAAAGTGGGCCTCAAGAACAGTGACAAAGGCTGGCGGTCCGAAGGGTCCGCGAGCACTGGAAATATTGTCACTTCAAAATATCTCGATTTGGTCTATCCAAAACTTTGTTCGCTCGAAGAGTCACAGAGTAGGCAGAAAACGGGCATACAAAAGGGTCGTCGGCCAATTCAGGTTGTTCTGCGTGTTATGGGATGGTACAACGGACGACAAGGAGCCCTCAAGGCTCTTCACGATAGAAAGGATAAATATCACATCAGCTACTTTGAGGATATCACTCCAATCCCAAGAAATGGACCTAAAATGCCCAAGCTGAAGAGAAGATAGTGAATCCCCCTACTATTTCTGAATGCCGATTGTGTTTGGCGTCACTTGCCGGGTTTTCCTGATGAAGCCTTTCCGCATAAAAAAAGAACTTGTTCGATCGTGCAATCTTCGAAAAGTGTTTTTTTTATTTCCTTCATAGATTCCCCTTCACTATGCATTGAAACGCAGAACATGACCATTCCAGATATCGAAGATGTGGATGGGTTCCGGCATCAGCTGATGACATGGTATGACAAACAAAAACGCGACCTCCCATGGCGCCAACCTGGCGTATCACCATATGGTATTTGGGTCAGTGAAGTCATGCTCCAGCAAACGCAGGTTGTTCGTGTAATTGAATATTGGAACAAATGGATGAAGCGATTTCCTGACGTCCAAACGTTGGCGAAGGCAAATGTCGATGACGTTTTCTCTCACTGGAGCGGCCTCGGATATTACAGACGGGCCACCGGGCTTCACAAAGGGGCACAATATATATTGGATCATCATGATGGAAAATTACCACGCGACATGCCGTCGCTTTTGAAAATCCCAAGCATTGGGCCGTATATCGCAGCTGCAATTGCTTCGAGTGCCTACGATGTACCATGCGCTGCTGTCGATGCGAACATTATGCGCGTTTACGCGAGAATTTACGCGCTTGAGAAATTTGATTTGAATCAAGGCGAGTCCAGACGAAAAATTCAGGCGATCGCCGATAAGGCGTTTGATACCACTCGCTGTGTCGACTGGAATCAGGCAATAATGGATCTCGGAGCACTCATCTGCAAGCCAAGAGAAGTCAAGTGTGACATTTGTCCAATACGGAAATTCTGCGGCGCCTACCGCTCGCTCAAAGCACAAAATGGTGATGAACCCATTTCCGAAAAGCTCACCCGGCTGTATCCGCTCTCACGCAACACTATTATGGATAAGGAGACGAAAAAGATTTCCAGCGTGAAGCGTTCAGATCTACGGAAGTCGTCGCATGTCGCATCGGCGGTGATTTTTGACTCACAGGGAAATGTATGGATGAAGAAAAGGCCCCCCAATGGTCTTCTCGCAAACACGTGGGATTTCCCAACGATTTCAGTTGATGATCTCCAAAAGAAGACACTCAAGCAATCATCCGCGAAGAAACTTCAGACAATGCTGAATTTGAGTAAAATCCCGGTTGCGAAGCGGCTATTTTATGCTGGCAGCATAATGCACATTTTCACACACATACGTATGCAAGTTGAAGTCTTTGTCGGAGAGGGAACTGATGTGCAGATCAAGAGTGAAATCAAGGATAACATAGACGACGACAAGGGGCGGATTTTGTGCTCAGAAGGGTGGGTCAATCGGGACAGTTTTTCGTCGATCGGTGTAAGCTCGCTCGCTCGAAAAATTCTCGAATCATCCCTTCAAAGCAAATCCTTTGCTGGATTTATCAAGGCGGAAGAAGCCGATGGGGGAGATATGTCCAGTCAGCCCGTCAAAAAAGAGAGATCGACTGAGTAACCACCTCCCATCGACAGTGTGATGTAGTGTTTAACTGAAGTGAACCAGCGTAGTTTGTACACACTTGGCCGGTGATGGGGACTTGAAACCATCCAAGCTTAAGAATAGAAAACTCAAACCCGTATTTTTTCAGCCACATATGTAGACTTCTAGAGATGCGAACTTTACTATTTCTGTATTCTCTCCATGCCTGTGCCATACGACGTCAAAATCTATATTTTGAAATAGTGCTATATTTTGTATGTTTTCCCTATTTCTATCTTTTTTGGACTATTAATACATGCAGTGTGTCTAGATGTTGCAGTTCCACAAGCTGCCCGATTGTCATACATCACCCCGGGTATTATGTATTGCACTACACTCCTCCTTGTCAAAAATTGCAGTGGCCCGTGAGCGTTGCAGCATCGAAGTCTGGGAATTCGCTGACGGCAAAAGCTTGACGCTGGCAAATAGTACCGATCCCAAGAAGCCAAAATGCACTCGAGAGAAGACAAGGTATACGCTGGCCCAACGAACTTCAGGCATTCGCAAGGTGACGCCATGTGCGCTTTTCTGGGAAGACTTATCTGAAAAAGGGGAAGGCTACCGAGAGGTTCTTGTTGTCGCGACGCTCTCAGGTCAGTTCCTCATGTATTCCGCCGATGAACTACGTATTCTAACGGTAACAGAAAATCCACTGAAAGGGTTTTTCGCAGTGTCCACAAAAGCCATATACCTCGAATCGACAATGCTTGAGGGTCTCGTTGGTCTCACCTCCTTCTACGCAGCAGCTATGGAAAATGGATTTCTGCAAGTCTATGGCGGGGCACCCCACTTTGAGCGATTCGGTGTCGGTTCACGACACGGGATGGCGTCAGCTGCATTCAGTGTCTGCTTTTCCCCGAAAGGACAGTCAATTTTCATCGGGGATAATCGAGGCCATGTTCAGAAGTTTGACACTCGGGCATTGCTGACGAGCAGATCCGACGATTTGCCGAGGCGCCCGTCAGAAAACTACGGTGTCGCCATGCCAGTCCATGTATACTATCTCCCCAAACCAGCTGGCACTCGGACGAAACAAGTGGTTGCACTATCGATGTGCTGTACAATACAGAGCCCTTCACTTGTGGTTGGGACAAACACAGGAGATGTTTTTGTCATTTGTCTCATACGGAATAGCATTGCGGCTCGATACAATATATCTCGAACATCAATACGCAGCATCGCCTGTGCGTCGAGGAATTGTATTATTGCCGGTGGATTAGATGGAAATTTAGTCACATTCACATGTCAGCCGAAAAAGGGCTGGACAGTCGAAAACAGAGCTTGTCTGCATAGTCTCACCTGCGTCTCATCGAGGGTTGATGTTGAAAATCCCTTAAATTTTCCAGGGTATTCCACCGAGGTCGGTGCGAACGACTTTCTCTGTGCTGCCGGTGGCATGGGGGGTGAAATTTTCTGCGCATCAAGCTTCCCCGAGATGCGAGCCGCACTCAGACCGGCGAAAAAGAATAGGCGCTTCATCTCCACCTGTTTACCATTCGCATGCCGGAGTGATTCTTACAGCATCAGTGCAGTGAACGACATGTGTTTGTTGACCGCCATTGGGAAAAATGGCCTGTTCATTTCAAAGGTTTCAAGGGATAGCTCAAAGATTGAGTTCCTGTCGCGTATATTGACTAGCAGATATAGAGGAGACGAGCAATTCATCGCCATGTCGCGAAACTCACAATATATCGCCATGGCACACCAGATGGAGCTGCGTGTCCTTTACTTTCGCTGGAATTTCGATCCCCCCAGGCTGACACCACATAAACTGCACTTTACAACTAGACCCGTTTTCAGCGGAATACAAGGGCTTACTTTTGGCTACAATCCCTCGGCTGAATGGTGTTTATTCGTTGCTGCACACAATGCGGTATTTTCCGTATCGATGAAATCTGGGGCAGTCACATCTCGATTCACCGTGCATCATCGTATTTGCAAGATCATTGCACAGCAGGTGATTCTCTGCGTTCTGTGCGCCAATGGTGAGTATCTCATCTGGGATGAGTCTGCCTGTGAAGTGATCGTCGCGACCACGAATTACATATTGGACACTGACAAAGAGAATTTTCCAATTTATTCCAAGCCTTCACCTGTGATCCATCAGAAAATCACCGACGTTTGCTTTCTCCACACAAATCCATCGATTGACTATCTCGATCGACCCAAATCTCTTGTTTTTGCAAACTCTGTGGGTGAATTTACGATAATCTCCCTTGAACCAAACACACTCGGGAACGCACTCTACGATTCCAAGGAGTTTTGCCAGTCGGTGTATCCGTTGCACCAGCGATGTTCTGTCTACTCTGTCGCATGCTTACCAGTTCAAAATCCAAAGGGCTTGACGCTTCGAGATGCGAATATTCTCATTTTTTCAAGCGCCCATGTCGCCCTTTTTGAACTGACGAGGCACTACGAAAATGGAACGAGAACTGTCCGACAAGGCGAATTTCTCGAGGCATGCCGTGCTGCGTATATGAAACAGACGAGGGACACTGCCCAACTGGCAATTCTGCCCATTCGGAATACGGTTGCCATTGCTCCTGTTGTCGATGCGCACAATGAGTTGAAAATTCTATTCTTCCGTAGCTGAATTCGGAGTTGAGGGTCGAGAAACAAGGTATTTGGAGACACACATTGAGCCTTCATAAATCACTCGTCAAGCTTGCCAGTGTGACGAAAAGCGCTCCTCTTTGTCTGAATTACTTTTGAAAAAATATTTGAGACAGATTTGTTTTCCTTTCCACTTCGCTTATCTTTTAAATGATAATCACAGGGGTGTACGTCTTGACCCATCGAGGAGATCTCATCGTATCGCATACATCCGAATCGGCAGCGGCAATTCGAATGCTCACTGAGGTCTTTCGAATGGAAGTCATTCTCTCAAAGAAACGTTCCGGTGCGATACGAAAACTTGATGCAAAGCCCACTTGGCTTGTCCATGTCGAAGCAGCGGAAGTTTTTCTCGTGGTCGTCGTCGAGGGCGATGGGTGTGCATCGCAAATTCTCCGATTTCTCCGAGATTTACACGATTTATGCGTCATACAGTTTGGTGTTCTGAGCGTCAAGAATCTCAATGATAATATCGTGTGGCTTCGATCGGTATTACACGCAGTCATCACTGGAGGCGTCGTGCAGCCCATAGAAAAGGGGATTTTGGAAGCAATTTCCAAAAAGTCACTCGAAGGCGTCTCGAATTCCATCCTCCAGACGATACACCCAAAAATGTCACAGGCCAGCAAAAAACGAAATTCCTTCGGTGTGCGAAATGAAGTCTTTATTGATTTTGTCAACAAAGTGGATCTCACCTTATCTCGGAATGGGGAGGTTGTCTTTCACAACACCGTCGTGGACGTCCTGATGAAGGGATCGCTCAACTCGTCAGACAAACATCATATCACACTCGCCGGAAATGGATTGGAGTCACACGCCACCACGAGTGGAGCTGTGTTTGGTGATATGACCCACGATCAGACCCGGATTGAAGTGGCGTCATTTCATCCATGCGTCGATCTTCTGCAGTGGAGAACCGAGGAGAAAATTCAGTTCTTTCCGCCCTCCGCGAAAGAGTCCATACAGTTAATGTCGTTTCGAGCAGCAAAGTATCCCGGCACCGTACCTTTCATCATCCACACCCTCGAAAGAGAGGCGAATGGGAAAACGCGAGCGGAGATGGAGTTTAAAATCAGAGCGAACTTTCCTGCGCGGTACGAAGCGCAGAGTATAGTCATCTCCATTCCATGCCCACCCACGACATCGACAGTAAATGTGTACAACCGAAAAGGGAAGGCAAAGTACAAGCCTGAAAAGGGTGTCATCCGGTGGAAAATTCCGGCTATGACTGGGCAGACCGAGGAGATTTTCTCTGCGGAGATCAGATGCATCACCCCGACAGAGTCGAAAAAAGTGCTGTCTCACCAACCGCCGATTTCGATTTCCTTCGAGATTCCGTCGTACAACTGCACTGGGATTCGATTGGTTCACTTCCGAAACTTACACCCTGGATCGAGGGAAGTCTCGTCGTTTGTCAAGCATACGACACGGTCCGGGAGTTATCAATGTCGTGCGGAATGAGTTTTGCCCCTGGCGTGTATTTGACGTTGATTGCGTCATCGATTCTCTCGGGCGAGCTTTCTCGGTGTGCACCGAAATCAGTTGTCGGTCAGAGAACCCCTTTTCCGCGAAGGTTGTAGGAGTTTTACACGTTGTTTTCAGTATAATTGTACAGATTTGCCTATTTGCTTTCTTACCTTCCGACAACTTACAATTATGACCAACTGGAAGAACCATCCAGATGAGGCCTCCGATGAGGCAATGGATAGTGATTATGATCTCTATGAAGACGATGAGGAGGGCTTTGAGGAGGATTACTTCGAGGAAGAAGAGGAAGTCGAGGAGGAGGAAATATACCCCGAAGGTCAGGATGGCGCCAGTGAAGGAGCGGTCAGTCATGACCCTATTGAGCGCCTACCGAACGACGTGCGAAATCGCGTGAAGGCACTCCAGGTCTTGCAGCGACACAAGAGCGACATTCGTGAGGGCTTCCTCAGCGACATACTCAAGTTGCAGCAAAAGTATGAAAGTGAGTTGGATTTGGTGTTGGACGACCAACGTGAGATTATCCAAGGAGCCATCGTTGAAAGTGGCGATGCGATTGGGGAGAAGCACTCCGCGGAGAAACTCAACTGCGAGGGAATCCCAGACTTTTGGCTTCATGTCTTGCAGCAAAACTCGTTTATCCGCTCGAGGATCTACCCGCGGGACGAAGAAGCGCTTTCGTACCTCGTGGATATTCGGTGCAAAGCGAGCGAACACAATCCTGCGGCGGGATTTACGCTTTCATTCGAGTTTCGTGCGAATCCTTACTTCGAAGAGACCGTTTTGACAAAGCAATACATCAAAAAGCCATGCGTTTCGAATGCCATTAGTGAGTGGTACCTCGCGGATATCGTTGGCAGTACCATTTCGTGGAGGAGTGACGAGAAAAATCTCACCAATGAGGCGACGGAGAAGAAGCAGCGCAGTAAGAAGACGAAAGAGGTCCGCCACGTGACGGTGTACGAGCCATGCGAAAGCTTTTTCACATTTTTCGAGGCCCCGGAATTCCCAGAGGATGCAAAAGAGCCGAGTGACGAGAAAGTCAAGCCAACCGGTGAAGCCGAGGAGGACGGGGAGAACGAAGAGGGTGAGCTTGAGGATTACATCGATGAGGACTATGAAATGGCGTGTGTCCTTAAAGAGCGTATTCTTCCTCGTGCGCTCGATTATTTCATCGGAGAAGTTGACAGCTCAAGTGGGGAGGAGGAAGAATTTGAAGAGCTTCCGGAGGATGAAATGAGCTCAGACGGGCTGATTACGGACTCTCGTCGGGTTGATCACGAAAGGAAGAGAACTTCTGGGCAAGAGGAATGTCGGCAGCAGTAGAATAACGTGGCGTTAATCAGAAAAAATGTATCATCCGCCAAAGCGCATCATCGGGTACTTGTTTTGTTCTCTGTTCTTCTCGTACTTTATTGATGAAGCAGATAACTTGCCCTTCGAAGAGATTTCATGAGGTGATTGCTTGTGGTCAAATCGGTGCTTGTGATGGTGGAGGCGGAAAGCCAAAAATTATGGAATGCGGAAAGCAACCGTATTTGAAACAAGCTTTTCTCATTTGGCCATTTTATAAAACTCTATTTGGCTCATGTGGCTAGTGGGTCAAAAACGAATGAATAGTTTCCCAGAAGTAGTGGATTTCCATCCCTGGTGCAAGCGGTATTGGCAGAACTATACGAACTCTTAGGACTTACCTACTAGTAGGGGCACTTCAGACGGTTGAGTTATGCACAAAGTAACTATGCTCATGAGGGTTATTTTATCGCTTTCGATCATTCCATTTCCCGCTTGATGAGTTTTGTATTTTGAATATTGACTCAATCGAACAGCTTATCCGAAATGAAAACCTCACTTTCATCTGTTTTTTTATGAGAGTGCAGTTTAACTCAACCGTTTGTTCAATTTGCACGTGCCTTTCGATACGTATGCGCATGCCCTCTGCTTCAAGCGCTGTTCATGTAGGCTCATTATATCCCGCGTTTCGAGCCACAGAGAATTAGCTGATTCGCTCTCGTCTCGCCACCAGGGGGATCTGGGATCCCTATAGGAATAATCAGCGGTTTCCTCATCTCCCCACGACGGGGTACTAGTCCAACCCACCACGAAGAGGCCTTCTATCGGGTCAGCACTAAGCTAACTGACTGTCCGATTATTAGCTCTAAAAACGTAGCTGGCAGCCTCGTCAAGTCCACACTACTATGAAATTAATGTAAACGAGTTGCTAGCCAAGGCTTCAAAGAAGCCTTCACGCGTTCGTGAGCTATTGCTGCATATACCACAATGCAAGTGCCCCTATATGATATTGATTGGCCGAAATGTCCAGTTTGATGCTAACCGGCGGGAGGTGCCGTAAGTCAAAAGTTCCACTGAGATGATTCCTATCGATGAATATCGTTACGAGAGCTTCAGGAACTAATTGCGCTTCAAGTTTTCCATGTAGAAGGTTGCCCGTGAGCAGAGTGAGATGGACACTCGGCGGTATCCAGTGCACTTCAATCGGACCTGAATCAATACCTGAATTGAAAATCGATGAAGCCTCAGCTCCCTAGGTTATCATGACGACGCCTTGATTATTACTGTATCCCACACCACTCCAATCAGTGGCGTTGAGGAAGTTTCCCATCTCATCTTGAAACTCACCATTTTCTGGCATTTTGGAAACATGCAGCTCCATGAGCGCTTGCTGGGGCATCATGTCGTACTTCAGCTTGCACAAAAGTGTGCTAAATATGTAGTCCCGAACAGCGAATGCCGGAAGAGATTCATTGCGAATTCTATTCGAAAGTGAACAAATGGGATATGAACATCCGTCCAAATGATATATCAAAGAAGCATCTGATTTCATCCATTAGGGAGCATTGAGCTTCCTCGTGGCGTGTGAATAACAACAGCAACGGTAATCACAAGTAAATTCAAGGTTTTCGGTAGTAAGAAAACCTTGTATTTTGAGTTTTTTGTCACGCAACAGTGATCCAAAAGTTTTGTTATGTTTGCTCTTTGTGAAATCAATAACAAAAGAAATCCTCATTCACCTGCCAGTTGATGGTTCAGTCTCTAGTGTGTGCCTCATTGAAGGATCTGAGAGGCTACAAGCACGTTTCATTGTTCCTACAGAAAAATTGACATGTTTAGAGGGCACATTCTACAGAGAACATGCGGTATTCGAGATGGATGTAAGATTTTCTCGGCACCCTGCAGCATGATTTCGCCATGATGAAATGTCCTCCAGTCCTTCATCACACCAAATACACTTCATCGGAACCTTCTGGAGGTCGACTGAAGTATGTTCAATTCGATCGACACGATTACCGCTGAGCAGCTTTTTGAGCGTCTCATGAGACTCAAGGAAGAAAGAAGTCGCAAAAGAGTTGTAATGCTTTTTCTTCCGCATTGCCCGCCCCTCAAGATCAACCGACATAACGTGCAGATGAATCGGGTGAAGTGATGGAATAGAGTGAAAACCTGAGATAAACACCCGGCCAGGATCGATTCGCTTCAGGGTTCCATGGAGAATCTGATCTCCGAATCGAATCATTTCGATCAGAAAACGCAGATCATCACGCTTCGACGTATCAAATGCATGAATTGATTCGTATTCGGCCTTTCGTGGAATAACAAGCAAATGATACTTAGATTTTGGGAATTGGTCGTAGATTGCGATAAAGTCGCCAGACTTCTGGAACAACAGCGGGTGATTACCAGTGCGTTGGACTTCCAGCTGAATCTCTTTCAAGGCATTCAAAGAGTTTTTTCCTGCAAACATTGGTGGTTCGTTATACACTAAAGTTTCGGCTGGCTGTGCAGAATCGAACCTTAGGTGAGTCAAAAAGGGGGACACACTTGAGCACCCAGGTAAACGACGGCGCAAAAACTGATGCATCATGTGTTATATTCAAAAGAAACATAAAATGGAGAGCTTCTGATGCAAGGTAAAGCTCCGTACTTTATATGTCCCCACCATCACGAAAAAAAGATAAAAAGATCCATGAAACAAAGCCACGGAGGTATTCAGAGATTTTATTAGCCCTAGAACAGAAATTGCTCACTGTCAGGCGGTTGCGAGGCATTTTATCTGTGATGCGCTCCATTTTCAATCAGAGAAAAACTTTCGTAATGACCTTCATCTCACTACTTTTAAAGTTGCTGAGTATTCTCGATTTTCAAACATCCTGCGCACAGATAGCACAGTAGCCTCAATGTCGTATAACACGCTGCGCTACGTTTGCGATGAACAGCAGCATTATCCACGTGTTCCTTTCAAGAGGTCAAGATAGCAACCTTTTCTCGACGGATCCACAATACAAAGGCTTTGAAGGAAGACGGTTTGGTAGTATTCATGTGCTTTCTCCACGTTAAATGTACAGTTTTCTTCGAGCCTGGACATTTTTATGACTGCAGCGATGCGACGGGAATACAAGCTCAACAACTCAAGCATCTCGGTCGACTCAGTATTTGTCATCTCTGCACTTCGCTGCGTGATTCGAAACAAAAGCCACAGAGGCCATCGCAGCATGTTTGCTTCCATCTCCATAAGCTCAACGCATGCGTGGATGATTGCCCGTAACGACATCGAAAACGTCGTTCTTTGCTGGAGAGGATCGAGATAAACCTTCATTTTCTCGCTGAGCTGACGAACTATCCCATCCGCATAGAGAAAGGCACATTCATCGGTGGGGTCACAGTACATGGCGTTTCTGACAAGGTCCAAATCTTCTTGCACTGCGACAGCACATGTGATATTATGTTGACTGACCATCCGCTCATGCCATGCACTGTAGTTCCCAAAACAGCTAGTGATGACTTTTCGAGAGAATTGTTGGTTTGCCTTCAGCGGGGCAACATCCGTGAGGGAGTGTATGATGTCGACTACCCATCGACGATGATTCCACGCGTGAAAATTGCGGTAGTCGAGCTCGAGTAAGTGCTCGACAGAACGTAACTCGTCAACCAGGGTTGATCCCCTTAGTGTTCGGACGGGTTGATGCGCTGCGAACAGCGAAATAAGCCACCGACGGTATCTCCACATTGTATACGACTTGAGGTGTTTTTCAAGGATTTTTGAGACGATTTGAAGTTCACTCTCAATGTCGGAGAAACCTTTGTCCTTGTTGACACGGTGCGTACTGCTCAATTGGGTCCCATCTACATTCTGTGATTGGTCCTGCCAGAATTGGAGAATCCTCATTCGGCATCTCACGGCACAGCCAAAATCCGGGTTTTGTTGAATGATTGGTAACGAAATTTTCACCAGTTGCTGGATGAGTACCCTGTTAGATGCAGTGCTGGGGACCGCCATAGACTGTACGACTTCTTCGAAATGGGAGTACATGGAGAGGAATTGTAATCCGTTCTCCCTCAAGCTGCTGGCTGAATCGTTGAAGCGGCATTGCTCGTGCATTTTCTTGTGTGATCATAGGTACAGAAGAGACATCAGGCAGTGAGAGGGAGGAAAGAAAATCATGAAATTTAAATGTTGGAACTCACGAATGATCATTCACCGACAGTTTTGAGCAGCTCCATGAGTGTTTGACGTCGTCTAGCAACAAGGGCTAGAACATGTGCAATCCAGAGGAAATTCGACGTGACTGAAAGATGTAAAAGTAAAAAGCGAGTCAGACTCTTCCTAGCATGTGTATCATTGATTTCGCATCAATATTCGATTTATATTTTCATCATTAGAGGGAAAAATTCTCTGCATACTCGACATCACAGTATCCACTCCGTGTCGATGCTACTACAACACATGAACAGCAAGAGATGGGAAATCAGTAGTATTTTCACATGAACTCGATGGATTATTAGCAAAAATGTCTCTCGTGAAAGTGAAAGACTATGTAAGCAGGACGCCGTGAGGAACTCGTTTCTTTGACAGCTCATGGGTACCTCCACTCCACAAAGTGCATTTTATCGCTTTCGATCATTCCATCTTCCGTTTTGTATTTCGAACAGTGTCTCAATCGAACAACTTATCCGAAATAAAGAACTCACTTGAAAGTTCATTTATTTTTTATGAGAGTGCATTTGAATCGTTTTGCTGAATTTGCACATGCCTTTCGACAAGTATGCATATGCCCTGTGTTTCAAGTGTCATTCATGGGGGCTAATTTCATCCTGCGTTCAACGCAACAGAGAAATTAATAGTTGATGTCGCTCTCGCCTTGGGACCCCCATATCTGTATTTGGCGTCTAATGAACCTCTCCATGGCAAGGTGCTGGTCCTCATCCACCACCTTGCGACGGCCATCAATAGGGTCGGCGCCAAAACAGAAACACGACGAGAGTTTGGAAGGCTCCTGGCTTCCCCCAAGACGGGGTACTATGCCAGCCCACCACGAAGAGATGACCTTCCATCGGGTCAGCCCGTGAGTTGATGCACTGAAGAAGGCAACCATTCCGACCGAATAGATTCCATAAAGCCGTGACCTTTCCAGCTATACAGTCACCTGCTGCTTAAGTGCATACCCAATGACCAAGAAACAAACAAAATGCGTAGCGTCGCCAGCGATTTAGTGCCCATATGATCACGACAAGTCTTTGTTCATTACTCCGTCAATGACAATTTCCATCAATGCTTGCTGCGAGAGAGAGGCGTAGTCAACCCAGCCAAGCGAAGGATCGACTGGGCCGAGGACGAGTACAATGAGTGTGTCTCAATGTCCAATCTTACACGCGAATGATCATTCACCGACAGTTTTGAGCAGCTCCATGAGTGTTTGACGTCGTCTAGCAACAAGGGCTAGAAAATGTGCGATCCAGAGGAAATTCGACGTGACCGAAAAATGTTCAAAGTAAAAAGCAAGTCAGACTCTTCCTAGCATGTGTATCATTGATTTCGCATCAATATTCGATTTATATTTTCATCATTAGAGGGAATGTGGTTTTCGGATGCATTTGCGTTTTCGTCGTAACGCGTACATTTTCAATCTGTGCGAAATATGACTCAACTGGGTAGAAAAATTCGCATTCGATGAAAACGGCAAATTTGTGGGCAATTTTACTTCAAGAGGGTCATCGAATCACACTGCACCGCATAAAAATCTCAAGTCGACATTGCTCGGTCGTAATTCTCCGACACAGCCGGCCAATCAACGACCTTCCAAATCTCCTTCAAGTAATCGGCGCGTCTGTTCTCAAAGTCTTTATAGTAGGCATGCTCCCAGACGTCGATTGTCAAGATTGCCCGTCCCTCCGTTTCAGCTGGCAGCTCAGCGTTCGAAGTGTTCACAATTTTGAGCTTGTCTCCATCAGCCACCAGCCAGGTCCAGCCACTCCCGAAGTTGCCCAGCCCGGCCTCATTGAATTGGGCTTGAAAGGCACCGAAAGACCCAAAGGTCCGATTTATCGCCTTTTCCACTGAATGGGGTGACTGCAAGGCACCTCCGCCGGACTTGAGACAGCTCCAGTAAAAGCTATGGTTCAAGTGCTGGGCAAACTGATTGAACATGCCTCCGTTTTGAAGGGAGCGTGCAATTTCTTCGATCTCCATCCCACCGTACTTTTCTGCGGGGTGTGTCTTGAGAAACCCATTAATCTTATCAATATACCCTTGGTGATGTTTATGGATATGCAGTTCAAGCTGTCGTTTTGAGAAGACCTCGCTTAAGCCTTCGTCAAGGGAGAACTTCAATGTTGGCAGAGCCACTGCTTGCCCAGCGGCTATTTTCAGACTTGGTAGAAAGCTGTAACTTTTCAGCATGTGATGGGTCAGACGCATTTTCGTTGACTAGAAATTGAAATATGCGAAAAACATGCCAAACTTCCTGCCTTGGTATACTCAGTTGACAAAAACTGCCGCACCAACGAAAGACATAATCAATAGGATACACTTTGAAGGAGCGGGCCATCGACCACACGTTTCCCACTGATGAAGAAGAATAGTATTCTTCGATGTTTCGGTGAATTTCCTTCCAAAGTTGTGTATCGGAAAGCTTCCGTTGGCTCCCA